>WUAM01000239.1:1282113-1368108 GCA_024336885.1 Actenoides hombroni | reverse complement strand
CGTGGAGCTGTGGTGCTGAGGGCCATGGGTTAGTGGTGCCCTGGCAGTGCTGGGTTAATGGTTGGACTCAATGGTCTCCAAGGTCTTTTCCAACCAAAATGATTCTATGATTCTATAAATAAAAATAGTAATAAAAAGGCATCGGGAAACATCCCCAAATCACATGGCTCCTGGAGCTGGTGATTTTCCCCTTCCCAATCCAGATCCCACTGAATCTTGTAGGAAGAGGGGAATGGAGATTCATCTTCTCTGTGAAAAGAGGACCACGGGGGTCTCTCCCCAGAGGATAACTGATGCAAGTTCATCATGAAGTCTAGAAAAGAGTAATTACTGGGGCTAACGAGAATTACTGTGCATGCTCTTCATTACTGGGGCTAACGAGAATTACTGTGCATGCTCTTCGTTCTTGGAGCACCCAACACTGCTGTGTGCCAGGGTGCCACCCTTCCATGGCTTTGTCACCTTCAGCAAGGTGCTGGGGAGCTGCAGAGCTCTAGAACATTTCCCTTGGCAGACCCCATTGCTCCTGTTTGCAGCAGGATCCGGCCAGAGTTCCCTTTGCCTTCTGCATCCTTGGCACTTTGCACGATCCCATTAACAGATCCAAACTGGGGTGAGGCCGGGAGTGATGACTCGACACTGACTGCACTTTGAGGGTGCTACAAAGAAAAGGGAGCCCTGGTTGTAGATGTCCAGAGTGTGGCCAGCCCCGTACGTCACCCTGTGAGAGCCCAGCCCAGGCACAGACACTGGCTCCAGGGAAATGCTTCTGAGGAAATGGTTCTTTACTGTGAGGGTGGTGAGAGCCCAGGCTGCCCAGAGAGGTGGTGGCTGCCCCATCCCTGGCACCATTGCAGGTGAGGTTGGTTAGGGCTCTAAGTGACCTGCTCTAGTTGCAGATGTACCTGCTCAGTGCAGGGAGGGTGGAACAATATGATCTTTAAGGTCCCTTCCAACCCAAACCATTCTGTGATGGTTACTTTCAGCTGAGCGCTCCCCAGTTTGACCAACTGCACTGTCAAAAACCCCACGACAGTAGCAGTGTGGGATGGACACAAGCGCTTGAGAACATCCACGTTT
Organism: Actenoides hombroni; assembly: GCA_024336885.1. Classification (NCBI taxonomy): domain Eukaryota; kingdom Metazoa; phylum Chordata; class Aves; order Coraciiformes; family Alcedinidae; genus Actenoides; species Actenoides hombroni. The sequence continues at coordinate 1,367,028 of WUAM01000239.1, read as the reverse complement.
CCTCCAAGAATTTATCACAAAAGCTGGCATGCAGAGGAGACCACCCCCATCCTCTCCATCCCTATCACCTCTTCCTCGTCAAACCTCTTGGGAGCTGTTTCAACATGTTCAGGCAATGGGAAACTCCCCTGCCCCTGCTTTCAGCCCGGGGGAGCTGGTGCAGGGTGGGGAAGGCAGAGGGCAGCAGCTTTCTCTCCCCCGGCCCCAGACGGCCAATACACACCCCAGACACCCTCCAGACACTGGTCCCATCTCCATTGTCAGGTTAATTTGGGATAATGGCCTGCAAAGCACCTCAGCCCCATCCAGGTCTCATTAGCACTTGATAATATCGAGCATCCTGAGGAATTGAGGCTCTTTCCCCTCCTCCCTAGGGCACGGAGCTCTGCACCCAGCCCGTGACACGTTGTCCTTGGGGATGGGGACAAGACCTGCTCCTTCATGGCCAAGCTTACGGGGCAAAGCACCTCTCCTCCCATAGCCTCAGGGCTTTCCTGTGGTTGATCACCCGAACTGGTATTTCCAGGCAAGATTGGAATTAAGCTGCAGTGAGGCTCAGCAGGGCTGGATTCTGCCCCAGCCCTTCGGTGGGAAGATGTCCCTGACCCAAGCGGGGCTTGTTGCTCAGGATCATACCCCTTGATGCCACATCTGGCCTCATATCTCAGCCAGATGTGAAGCGAGCGTGTGGGACGTGCTGCTTCCCACCACCTCTGCCACCCTCACCCTCCCTGGGTCCTGGGGTCCTGACAAGCAACCATTGGAGTAATCTCCCCAGAGAAGTGCTGGAGCCCCCAACATTGGACACTGTTAAGATTTGTCTGGACAAGGGGCTGGGCCAGCTTGTCTAGACTGGGCTTTTGTCAAGAAAGTTAGGACCAGATCATAGAATCCCAGCATGGTGGGGGTTGGAAGGGACCTCTGGAGATCATCTGGTGCCACCCCCCTGCTCCATCCAGCAGGGTCACCCAGAGCAGGGGGCCCAGCAGTGCAGTGTCCAGGTGGGTTAGGAATCTCTCCAGACAAGGAGACTCCACAGCCTCTCCGGGCAGCCTGGGACAGGCTCCAACACCCTCACAGCAAAGAAGTTTCTCTTTGTGAAGAGCTGTTAGATTACATGTCTCAAAGTTGTAAAGGGGGAAAAGGGAAGTGGTTTTAATTAAAACAAAAAAAAGTCACAGATTTCACTGTGACCTTCATCACTGACTGACTTGCAGTTCTGAGCTTTAACTGTATTTCACAGTACAGCCTGTCACAGTACAGTCTCAAGCTATGAAGCTAATTTTAGACACGATTCAGTCAAAACAATGTCATCTATGGCCAAAAGTTGTTTCCTGTAAAGGCAATTTAAAAGCAAACATAATCATCTCACCCAGCTGCCTAGGACTGACTGTCTATTCATAAAAATGAAGTCTTTACCATAAACCAGTGTTCTTAATGTACTTGCTCCCTGCAGAACCCAGCAGATTGACAGTTGTATTTAAACACAAGGATCTGATGATTCACAAGACCTTTTTCTTTGACAAGGAAAGGACATTCTTCAAAAATTCTGTAACACCTCACAAGGCAGGTTTGGACCACACGAAACAACTACTGCTGCTGCTTTTCTGTCCTTTCTGTATTTTCTACTTCTTTTTTTTTTTTCCCCACAGAATAAATCTAATGCAAAAATATCTAAGTTCAGTTTACAAATACTAATCCCAAACCAGATTTCTCTGTTGAGATGGAAAAACAGAAGAAATATGGACAAGATGTTTGTGTTTTCAAGATACAGTTAAGATGATAATTAGCATTGTTAAGCAAGTCTGCCCCTAAGGCCTAAAGTTGTCTCCTCCAGCAGGTCAAATCATTGGTTTGCTTACAAAGATACTAAGAGATACAAGAAATTAAATAGTTCAGTAGAAAATTACATTAATCTTAAGGTTCAAAAGTGAAATCCCCGAAGAAATAATTTGGTTAATTACCAAAACATTTCTCTCTATCTAGATCACACTGAATAAAAGCATTCTGAAGGAGCCCACCTGAACATAACTATCATAATAATAATAGTGAAGCTTTTCCATTTGCCTGTACAAGTGTGGAATATAAAGTATTTCCCGTTACAAGTCAAAACTGTATATTCCTGAAACAAGGCTTTTCTCTTTAGCTGAAAAATAAAGATCTGTATTGCATTCAAAAGAAATCTGTACTATTAAAGACAAACTACTGTCTGGTGCCTTATATCTAGTCTAAATCTTCCCTCTCTTAGTTTAAAGCCATTATGCCTTGTCCTGTTGCCCTGCTAAAAGGTTTGTCCTTATCTTTCTTACGGGCCGCTTTAAGTCCTGAAAGGCCACAGTAAGATCTCCCCAGAGTCCTCTACTCTCCAGGCTGAACACCCCAACTCTCCCAGCCTGGCCTCCCAGCAGAGGGGTTCCAGCCCTCCCAGCATTGCTGGGGCTCCTCTGGCCCTGCTCCATCAGGACCATGTTTCTCCTGTGCTGAGGATTCCAGAGCTGGCCCCAGCACTGCAGGGGGGAATTCACCAGAATGGAGCAGAGAGGCAGAAACCCCTCCCTTGACCTGCTGGCTACACCTCTTGATGCAGTCAAGGATGTGACTGGCTTCTGGGCTGTGAGTGCACATTGGTGAATCCTGCCCAGCTTTTCAACGACCAGCAGCCCCAAGCCCTTCTCCACAGGGCTGCTCTCAATCCATTCACCCTCCAGTCTGTGTTGATAGTGACAGTTGCCCTGACCCCAGAGCAGAACCTTGCACTTGGTCTTGTTTAACCTTATGAGGTTCACATGGGCCCACTTTTGAGCTTCTCCGAATTTCTCTGATTGGCATCCTGTCCCTCAGGCATGTCAACCACACCACTCATCTTAGTGTCACTGATACCATCACTGCTCAGCTTGGTGTCAGAATACCCTAATTCATTTCACTATGTATTCCACTGAACTTTACCAGTCAAAACTGTAAGTGCCAAAACCTCCAGCAGAACAAAACACAGCAGCCTCACTGCTTTGAATAATACTGTGGTGAGGTATGGCAGCTGACTAAAAAATATAAAATTGGGAAATAAAAAAAGCACAGATTTCGATACGTCAACTGCCCTTTAACTTAAGTTTCTGAAAAATAGGAGAAAAGTTCAATTTGCCACTGACTTGTATTAAAAATTTAAATGAGATTCATCAGCATGAATAATTTACCACCTAATCAGCTCAAGCTTACTACAAACTTGGCCATCTACATCATCATCAATACTTACAGGGTCTTCACAGCTCAGTACCTCCAGGATGCTGTTGAGTAATTCAACACAGTAGTACTTCTCTTGGACCTGGAGCTGCTGATCATCCTTGTGGTCCAGTAATTCCTTCAGCTCTTTTGTAATCACAGGAAGCAGAATGTCCCTGCATTCTGAAAGAAAGCAAGTTATCTTAAGAACAAATATAAATCAAATAGTACTTGCAAATCAACCCTCCTCCAAACAGTGAAACACAATATGCTTTAACAGCAACGGTCCCTTCCAACATGGAATTGTTGATTTTTCTAATCATACATCTTAGAACTTGTGTAGTATTTCTGAAGTCAGCAGTATTTATCACATGAAAAACACAACTTCCTCATGAAAATAATGCATTTCAGTTACATACTGAAGGCCATTTAACTTGTCCCAAACATCTAGGGTCAAATAATCCACTTTACACGCAATGCACCTGGAAATAAACTATGGTTAAGTAATGACAGGATTTAATGTATGAAAAATACTATACATGTAAAATTATTCTTACTGAAAATAAGACATGAACAGCAATTGTTCCACGTGTATCATTTTAAAACAAACCTTCTAGGAACACATAAAAGAATGCAGACAAGGGAAAGACTAATGAAAAGCCCATCAAGCCTCAGAGCAAGAGCTATGTGTACATTATCATTATTTAAAACTAAGGAAGCTAATATAAATTGTAAGACTTTTAAAGACAGAGGTGCTTATAGGAAATGTTGGGAAGACACGATGCAGAAATCAAAGAACTTCAACAAAGGCACTATCTATGTAGAAATGAAAGATACAGAACTCTTTTCTTTCCTAATTTGATATACATTCCACAGAGTGATTTCAGTAGTAACTTACTTGTACAGTGCTATGAAATTAAAGAGAATACAGCACAACAGTGTGAATAATGCTGAGCACATACTTCAAAGATTCGTAATATTTATGAAAACAACCCTGGAAGCACACAGAGCTAAATGTATCTTCTAAGGTTCCACCTTAGAATAAAACTGTGTAGAACTACAGAAGCATACTAGTCACAGACAGTGAACTAAAGTTCATACTTATTTCCATTCAGCTGATACCTTATAGCTTAAAATTCATGTCTGCATTAAGTCTTAGGAAAAATATTTGTATCACCAATTGTACACTATTTTCTATCAATAACACATATCTCAGCTTCTGAAAACACAAATGAACAAAACTAGAAAACTTCTTTGTTACTGAAAAAAAAAAAAAAAGTGGCTATTTTTTTTGTTCTTTCCAGAATGCTTTAGAAGACCTTTACCTGGACACCCAGCATACTCATTTCTAAACAAGCTGAGTGCGAGATGTGGTGAAACTGTATCCAGTGTGATTTAAAACATTCTGGGGCTCAGAATTCCCCCAAAATAAGGGTGTTAGGAAGACAGGAGGGAAAGACAGACAGAAAGACAAGAAAGAAAGAAAAAGAAAGAAAATAAAGAAAGACAACAGGAAGTAGATTACAAATTTCTGTAGTTTGCAGATGAAGCAAGAGAAGCTCTCCATGCAGATTATTCTTACTTCAAGCTCCAAGACATATAAAGCCATGAACTTTTAATCAAATCTAACAGGCAGTATAATTTCTTTCCTCAGATAGTATCTCTACTTTTGGTAATGCCACAGCATGTATAAAAAGCTGTTTATCTGATTTTCCATAACCCTTCTATCAAGCTACAAGAAATCTTACTCAATGTCTAAATTACAAACTTTTGCTAGTAAAACAGCATTTAAAGGACACATATTGACACAAGACCCGTTCAATAAGCAGCATAAAAAGATTTCACAAACCTTACTGTTCATTTATGTGACCAATTCTGCACAGACAAGCTTCCTGCACATAATGCAGGCCACAGACTAACCCTCCAAAACAGAAACCCAATAGCTGCAGTTACAGAGCACTTTGTAGAACACACTGGCAGGGTATACTAACATTCCTGAAGCACTCCAGTGTCGATTTGTGTCCATGAAGACAGAAAAAGCCTACCCTCCATAAGTCATCCATGCTGGTAGATTTGTAGTCACCAGGTGTACACATCAAACATCATAATTCTCTGAGACTGAGATGTAGTAATAAAAAACTTCTTTACTGTGAGGAGGCCTGTGCCAGGCTGCCCAGAGAGGCTGTGGAGTCTCCTTGTCTAGAGAGATTCCAAACCCGCCTGGACACTGCGCTGCTGGGCCCCCTGCTCTGGGTGACGCTGCTGGATGGAGCAGGGGGGTGGCACCAGATGATCCCCAGAGGTCCCTTCCATTCCCTACCGCACTGGGATTCACCTGCTAAACCTACTGGTATAAACACCCACTTCTCTCAAACAGCCGTGACTTTCATTGCCACTGCAGAACTGGGATAAAAGAAAAATTTGCCAAACTTAATTTCTCTATACAGTCCATATGCTGCTGAGATAGAAACTGCATCTCACCTCAGCTAGATACATGCAAAGAACTTCGATATGGAGTTGCGAGAGAGAAATTCAAGTGGGACCGCAGTGGATTTCCAGCGTATTACTGAAAGATGTCATACATTGAACAGAGTTTTAAATTGGATCTGATGAAAAAAAAAAAAAAAAAATTTAAATGGACTCCCAACTGAAACAAGCAGTTGAGACTGGACATAAGGGAAAAACTTCTTCCACATAAACAGTCAAACAGTGGAACAAACAGGTCTGGCATGGAAGGTTTTCGAGATCTAGCTGAAGCAAGCCCTGAGCAACCTGGTCTTACCTCACAAGTGACCCCATTTGAGTGGGACATTGGACTCAACAAATTCTCAGGTTCCTCCCAACTTGAACTATTCTATGATCTTTAATTGAAAAACCTGCTAATTAATGGTAGTGTAGCAGTAGCTTGGTGCACTGAAAATGACCAGTTCCTCAGAAAAGCTCAGAAAGAGAAGATAGTAACCAACTACTGATAACTGCTAGATCTTAAATCTTTGGAAAATGAATGGAGCCTGGCAGAAAGTTAGGAACAAAGATACACCTCTATGTATACACCTATGTACGTAAATAATGACATTTTTCGAGCTTGCCATTTTTTTATCCATAGACTCAAACACAGAGGTGTCTTATACCAGAACAGGAAACATCAAAACCATGACTAAAGACAGACAGGAGAAGCCTCTGTCTTGTCAATTCAGTTCATGGCATTTGTGCAGCATCTGTAGATATATTTAACCTGTATGAAAATACACACGCAGCAAGCACATCAAGGATTCACTTCCTCCTTTCTATACCCACTCTGCCTCATCCCTGTCCTCCTCTTCAGATTCTCTAACTGCACGCGAGATGTGTTGAAGGAATAATTCATCACAGGTAAACACCTCATCTTTCCTACACGGTTGTGGATTCAATAAACTAACCCAAATGACAGACAATGAAGCTCACCTACAGACAGTGTTACTGTATATTCCTGTCTGCAGCTTCATCTAAGTCTACACATGGCAACATTTTGTGTCATAAGGTCTCTGCTCTAAAGCTGCTGGGTACAAACTCGACCTTTAATAGGGATGCATAACTATCAATCTAGCATTCTGCAATAGAGCTACAATTTACACAACATGAAGGTGGATATATTTTAGATAAACACATTCAACCTTTAACTAATCTGCAATCACAAATCATAGGAATAAGGATTCCAAATCAGCAGTAAGTAATTCAGCTGGCAACTATTACCTCATAACTACCTTGCTTAAAAACAGTGCCCTAAGCATTTCCACTTCCAAGCAACTCAGCAGGGGCGGCTCTGCTAACAGACCTGATCATGACAAAGTTCAGTTATATCAATTTACATGACATCTCAGCCACTTCTCACCACTCACAAAGTGGATGGAATGTTTTATGCACGTACAGTTTCACATCTGCCAGTACAAACATACTTACTGCCTCCACTCCTCCAAAATAATAGCCAGCTCAATTTTTAAGCCATTAAGATCTCCCTTGAAACATCTGACAGCCAGAAAATATAAAATTTCTCTTTGGGTAGCTTTTCAAATTGCAGGAAGTATCTAGATAATAAATCATAAAAAAAAAATATCTATACTTAATGAGCTTCATTTCAAAAGTAAAATAAGACAGTAGACTGAACAAAGTCATTGATCAAGGGGAATCCTGTAGTTTCACTGTAAACACATTTTAAATTTGTACTCCTATAGAGAAAAGGCTAGGACTTCAAAGTACATATTACATGTATATTAATCACTAAATGACATCTGACTTCCCATTTGACCAATAAACTGGAAAGTGTAGAGGAGATGATGAGTTACAAGCTGTACCGGATACCTTAAAGAGAAGTGTAAGTCAACTTCACCGAATTTAAAACTCCTCCATAGCAGGGTTTCAGAGGCCATTTAAGACTTTTCCTACCAGAATGCAAAATGACCACTGTTGTCTATAAGTCATTTAAAAAACACACACAAGTATTTTGGTAAAATAAATCAGTATTTTACATAGTTGTTCTTCTGCATAAAGCCATTCCATATTTCTTAAATAGTAAAAAAATCAGGGCTTTTTGCATAGACAGTTTTCCTATTGTACTGAGAGGACAGCTGAGGCAGAAGGTACAATTGATTTCCTCCCATTTTAAGAGCTAATTACTCTGCAAGCTTCATTACTCCCAGTTGTACTTTGCATTATAAATTGAGATTTGATCCATATTTGATACATAGAAAATCTATTAAAAGGACTTAACATATGCATAACATATCAATTATTTACAGTGCATTTTCAGATGTGAACAATATTGAAGTGTCAAGCTACATGGACATTCAAAGATTGTTAAACTAGCCTTAGCTATAATATTTTGTATTTAAAAAAAACCCCAAACCTGCAATCATCATTAATGGAAACATTTTTCAATATATCTCTGTAAACAAATTGTCTAGGGTTTTTTATTAAGTATTTTGGTTTAGATTAAGGCTGCATGTCTATATTTTGTGAGTGAATGGCTGTTAGACAAAATTGGCTTGTTAGTTAAGACAGGAGAATTACTTTCTTTTTTGAGCAGTTAACAAATAATGTACTTTTAGGACATTATTCATAAACAAAAGACAATAGTCTTAAAAAAGGAAGATGAGGTAGGTTATATAAGATTGCTACCAGAGGGTGCAATTCCAAGATGATCTGATGAACACATAGAGAGCAACAAAAGAAAAAGACCAACATCTGTAGCAAACAGGCCCTGGGCTCAGGCTGAGCCTTCAGCTGGACTAGTATTAACAGAAAACTTCAGTCATGTCTTCTCATCTCTAAAAAAACCTGGTAAAAACTTTTCAGAAGAATGTTATATGAAATATGAAATCCCTCTATTGTCTTGGGACAAAGGAAAGTTTATTGAAGAGGTATATAAAGTACAGATAATAATGTTAAGGTATCATTGCACATGTTAAATAAGCAAAATGAGCCAAGTGCTCATTTGAACATCAGCTTATCAGCTAGGGAAAAGAACAAAAAGTAAGGAAACCATGGAAGGCAGTAGTCAACAAAAGAATGATCCAAAGTAATAAATTTTCTGTTGCAGTATTTGATGACCTGGGCTCACTATCGAGTACACCCTCAGTAAGTTTGCAGACAACACCAAACTAGGCAGGAGCGTTATTTGCTTGAGGGTATAAAGCCTCTATGGAGGGCTCTGGCCAGCTTGGATCCATGGGCTGAGGCCAATGGGATGAAGTCCAACAAGGCCTAGTGCCAGATCCTGTACTCAGGTCACAACCCCCTGCAATGCTCCAGGCTTGGGGAGGAGTGGCTGGAAACTGCCAGGCAGAAAAGGACCCTGGTGTGCTGGTCAACAGCTGACTGAATATGAGCCACTGTGTGCCCAGGTGGCCAAGAAAGCCACCAGCATCCTGTCTTGTATCAGCAATAGTTTGGCCAGCAGGACTAGGGCAGGGGTTGTCCCTCTGTAGTCAGCACTAGTAAGGCCACACCACTAATCCTGGGTCCGGTTTCGGGCCCCTCACTCCCTGAAGGACAGTGAGGGGCTGGAGCGTGGCCAGAGAAGGGCAATGGAGCTGGGGAAGGGTCTGGAGCACAAGGCTGGGGAGGAGCAGCTGAGGGACCTGGGGTTGTTTAGCCTGAAGAAGAGGAGGCTCAGGGGAGACCTCCTTGCTCTCTACAACTACCTGAAAGGAGGTTTTAGCAAGATGAGGGTTGGTCTCTACTCCACAAGTGATAGGATGAGAAGACTCTTAAGGGTTATGAAGCCCTGGCCCAGGCTGCCCAGCAGAGTGGTGGAGTCCCTGTCCCTAGAGGTATTTAAAAGACATGTAGAAATGGGGCTTAGGGACATGGTTTAGTGGGCAACTTAGCAATTTTAGGTTTACAGTTCTACTTGATCTTAAGGGTCTTTTCCAACCTAAATAACTCTAAGTCAGCAATCCACATACACATATCTCCTCCTCTGCACCAACAAAGCTCAAAGTAGACGAGGGAGAGACGTGGGGTGGGGACAGATGCCTATTTAAATATTAACTACTCTTCTGCTTGATAAATGATATGGTAACTTTGTCAAAGACATAAATATTCTCTATTAAATACTGAAACCCATGAAGAAAACAACTGTTCCAAGAGGCGTTTTTTCCAGAAGCCAGAAAAAATCCCCTATGTGCTGCCCCAAACTGTATTTGAACACACAGAAAATCAACATACACTTGGAGCATTTATTTCAGCAAGGTCTGTCAAAAGACATAGCTCTGAAAGTTTTTAACCCCTCTATTTACCTTGTTCTCCTTCAGATGATATCTAATGATTTCTTCTGTACCAGGTAAGTGAGATTCAAGCTCTAAGTCATTAATGCAATAATGTCATTAAAAAAGACATTTGGGTCTCCTTCAGCAAAAATCACAGACGGGCTTCATTCCTGACTGCTCATATGTGCAGCCAAAATGGTAATAAAGATTTAACACCACTTTTAGCTCCCTTAGGAAACACTATTCTTGATTCCCTGGCACGCCTGTAGTCATATCCATCTGTTAGGATGGCTTTGTGCCCACTTAAAAACTGGCATGCCAATTTAATAAGGACATAGGTGTCATCTGAATACCGATTTAGAGCAAAGCCTTAAAAATAAAAGCGGTGAACAACACTCTTTCAATGAGTAGAGACTTCTAACAGCAGTTAGTGCTCAATTAAAGCACCATGCTTCTTCACAAAGGACAGCTGTTCACAAATGCAAGCATCTTTCTATTAAAAGTCTTCCCTCTTCATTATTTGCTATTTCACTCTTTGCTGGGAGCCCAAAAGTCATGAATTTAAAACCATATGTATTTTATTCATTGCTAAATCTAAATTCAAGTTTCACAGCTTAGGTAAGGGCCACAGAAAGGGGAGGTACAATAGGTCACCTACAGACTCTGACAGCACTGTAAGACAAATTATTTTTGTCTCCTGGAATCCAGTATTAACACAGGGAGAAGAAACACAATGGTTGATCCTGTGAAGCCAGCACACAACACTGTCACTGACCCAAGCAACTGTCAGCAAGTAAGGTTAGATACAGAATAGGTACAGCATCAATGGTCACAGCACACCACTGTGATCAAGCATCCCACTGCAGAATGCATCCACTTCCCAACATCAGAGGAGCTGAGTGATGCCACATATTCGAAGGCAGCCAGAGCAACACCAAACACTATCGCTGCTGCAGCCAAAACAACACTTGAAGCCTTCAGTGTCTTTTCCAGCTTGCACTCGCAGCCTGCCAGCCTGCCACAAATGCTTGTCAGCATATCCTCTCTGGCAGATTTGAAAATTTGCCCTCTGTTTGGATCATGGAACACTGATGAATTCCAACTTGCATGTTTTCACGTTCCATTTAATTGCCACGGAAAATTTTGTTCAAGTAACAGCTTCGTATCAACTTCTTACTGCCTATGTTCTCTCTCTTCGACTTGGAAACATAGAGGTTTTACAAACACATTTAGAAGTTCATTGTTAACACTAGTTCAACTAACAAGATTCCATTTTCCCTTCCATATATCGCTATTTTTAAAAGAATATAACTAAAAAACCTGCCATAATGAATCAAGCCTAACAAAAACTTACCAGTAGCAATACTGAGCATGTCACTCCACCATAAACAGAAGAAAGAAATGGCTTTAATCTACAAGTGTTTATCACAAACTTATGCAGGGCTTTAATCTACAAGTGTTCATCACAAACTTATGCAGGTAAACACCTACAGAATGCATATGCCATCCTTGTCTGCATCAACATATTGCAGGACTAGAACTGGGAAAAAAGTTAATACAGGCTTTGAAATGATCCTTTAAAGGTAATGTACTCCTAAAAACACTGCTGCATGTGACTAAAGGAGGAAGGAAACGGAACACCCTACTCTCAGAAGTGTGTTTCTTAAATGAATCTTTTCAAAGCAAAGTACAAAATTAAAAAATGAACCTACAGGAAAGATTGTGTGTTTCAACAGAGAAGTACTTTAAAGAAATTTATGGACAGTGAGTATTTTCCATTTTTTCTAAGTAGCTAAAAGTGTGAGAGTCAAATGCATTAACAATCTCCTACATTCAAATGTTTTAAAATACTGGTGAGTTCAGTTGAAAATAGTGCAGGAAAAAAATCATGGCAAACAAGCAATAAGACTTGGTCTTAAGAACTCCTATCAGTTCTCCTATCAGTATACAACCTAAAGTTACAAAAACAGTCAAAATCAATGTGTACATCTCAATTCCAGTATTAATAAGTGAACTGAAAGATGCATAATGAGAAATTAGTGTTTCTTCTACTTCTACTGTTGGTTGGGGTTTAAAAAGAAAAAAACCAAAACAACAACAACCAAAAAAACCCCACAAAACCAAAAAAACCACAAACCAAACCCAAAACCAACCAACCAAAAAAATGACAGAAAAACCAACCAAACACACGAACACTTTTTTCTTTACAGTCCTTATTGTAAAACGCTATACTTTCCTAAGTTTTAAATTGAGTTACCCAGAGGAGAGAACACAGACTTGATGCTGAATATACACAACCATTTTAACTCTAAAATTCTTCTTAGTTGACCCTGACTCATATGAATCTGAAATGGCAACACAGACTTGAGCTGGATCTTTTAAAGAAAAAAAAAACAAAAAAATTGAGCATTATATATACTATATAATGCATATTATATAATATATATATTGTGAAACTTAGGCATTATAGGGGAAAAAAGAGACAAGTTGATTACAGAGTCTAGCAGGACAACCTCAGATTGCAGAGGCTCTACGGTACAAAGACATAACATTACAAACCCTATCTGCATTCACTTCATTCTATATTACACATGCTATATACAGTTCACCTATTTCACAAAAATTCTGTACATGAATGTTAGGAAACCAGTCTAATTACATGCACATGCAAGCACCTATCTTGTTCAAATAACAGAACAGTAGAAAAAGCTCTTCAGTTAGTTAAAAAAAAAAATTATAAACTCTCTAGCCAGTATTTCTTCTGAAATCTGGCAAATGAACCCCAACTGCTAACATATGCCTGTTGCTGCTGTTGTTCCAAAACCAGTATGTGGTTTGCATATGCTGAACATGCAGTAGCCACGTCTACAGCCACAGTGAGCTGAGGGCCTGGACTGTGAGCCAAGACACTGAAACTCTATCCCCCCTCCAGTGACCATCTGTGTTGACCTACTTAGAGTTTATGTTCTTTTGAGTAGATCTCACAGTGTTCTACTACAGCACACTTCTCACCAGGAGCAAACCTCTAGAGAATACAAAGTCAAAAGCAGCTGTGTCAATATATACATATTTTATTTTATGCTCAAGTATTTTGTATTCATTTCACACCAATAAAACAATTCTCCCACGCATGCGCGACAAATTCCGGCATAATGTCAGTAAATATTCCATGGCCATCTTAAAATAATAATCTAGCTCCATATACTATAAGCTCAGAAACATTAACTACAATCAAAAGTGAATGTAATTTGTAAACAGCTCTGTCTTAATGTGGTGATCTCAAAAATGGAGAGAGTCAGGGAATTTTGGCAATAGGTTTCCTAAAAAACAGCAATGCATGAAAAGTACTTTTACATAAAAATAAAGCAATTCCAACAAAATGTTCTCTGGTCAGTCCAATGGAGAACTCCACAAGAAGAGAATAATCCATTACAACCCACTGTGCAAAGGGAAAACTATAAGACAGAGACAGTTTCTTACATCATATATTAGACCTCGAAATCCCATTATGGATGCTTAATACAGGACAAGACAATAGTTTCTTCCCTCTGATATTTTTAAATAATTAAGTGATCTAAAAGGAAAGTGTCAAAAATTAAGTTTAAGTTTTCTTGTCCTCTGATCAAGAAGGACGTAATATTGTCTCAAGACAAACCTGGATAAAAGTCTGTGCATGTGCTCACAGATCCTGTGAAAACGTTCCTAAACATTATGGTGAACGTGCACAAGCAGTTGAAAGCATCAGCCTTCATACATACAGCCACTTGAACACCTGAGCCACTATAACCCCTCCTTAGATAAATTATAGTTACAGAGTGGGAACAATACCTCGATGCCTCAACAAAAAAACCATCTGTCAATGTAACTGAAAGGCTCGTAAAAGTGCTGTAGCACTGGGGGCTCCTGCAGCTCAGCTGCAGCAGCAGTCAACGGGACTGTGCATCCTGTCTGACCAAAGCCATCTATTCCACGACAGTCTACAGTGAAAGCTTTTGAATGCCTGGGAATACGTACCAAGAAATTCAGCTTAACCTCAAGGTTTCCAACTGCAGTTTCACATGTAACTAATTTAACAAAACCGAGTTTTACTGGCTTCACTATTTTTTGAAAATGCATTTTCACCTCTTCACAAAGGTACTTCCTTACAAAATGCTGTGAACATCACGGGGTAAAGGAAAAGAAATACCCATACATGAAATTCAATTAAATTATAAAGACAATACCACTGGGAATGGCAGTGAATGAATTGAACTGGAACTGTAATGAACTACATGGAAAGAGACTAAATACTAAAGCCCAGAAGAAAAATGGATAATTTGAAACGCACGCAAATGAAGAGACTTCATTGTAATTAGCAATGTAGTTAAATATATCTTGTATTCATGGATGAAAAAAATACTACTTGTTCTAGATAAATGTGAACTTTAGTTAATGATACTGTTGGCAATCTTACCTTTATTATCATGCTGCATCCTATTCTGTGATGCACTGCATATGCTTTTGCTCCTGTAAATTAACTTCCGCCTCATCGCTTGGAGTAATGAACCAGGCATTGTCTGCACCCTACACACACACTTGGTTCTCTACCCAATTAATTTTAGAATCAATTGTACTTAACATAGAGCAAAAACACATCTTTAGAGTTTTCTATTTTAAACCACAGCAATATACAAGAAGGACTTATTTGCTATTTACCATGCCCAATATTACAGTACCACAGTACAGACAGTTTTTCCTACTACTGTAATATCAGAGATACCTAATTGTGTACTGGTGGTTTCACATTTTTCAGAGTCTGCACTTAAACACATCATGGACTTTACCCTATGGTAATTACAATCTGAAAGTCAAATCCAAGCAATACAAAAACAAAAACGCAAATAATCATAAAGTATCGGTTAGATAGAAAACACCACACAATTATCCCTGGGTTGTTTTTCTACCATGAGTAATGTAGGGGCAGGTTGGGTGAACACAAAGTTATAAAGATCATCACCCAGAAGGGAAACTCTATGACAAAATGTCCTAACAGATGCTCAGATAACACCACTGAGGTAACAGGAACACTATTAGCTGACCATATTGTCTTATAGAAATGACACCCTCATCTTGGAATAGTCTCAGAAAAAGGAAAATATTTGGGTTTGAGTCTATTTGGCCCTGACTGAGTTGCACTGAGGGTGGGGAAAAGGTTTGCCTGCTCCCCTCTCTGGCCACCCAAGAGGATAGAGGGGGGAGAAGAAAAAAAAAAAAAAAAAAGAAAGAAAAAAAATTGTCAGATTCAGGTCTGCATAAATTTTAAACTAAACAAGAACAGCAAGAACAGTTTTATTCTGTCACTTCAAAATACTGAAAATGTTTCAGTGAATACTCTCTAGTTTGCAAGAATATTCTCTAGTTAGCAATATCCAAGTCATGATACTACTAAAACAGTATGTCATGATACAGCTAAAACAAACTGGGCATGTTTTAGCTTGATTTTCAAATTCAATCAATGTGATTTCTCTGTTTTGGGCAACTGCTTCTTCAGAGGATCAGCTTTTCTTTTTAAGTAATAAGTTAAGAAACATCAACCTCTTTCCCCAGGCTCCTCTAAAAACATCATCTAAGTATTATTATATACTTACATACAAAGTATTACAGTAAAAAGATTTTAAGGTAGAATTTGCATATGTAATCACCACAAGCACTTAAACAAGCTGTTCATTTCTACATATTATCCAATGTATACACTTTAAGTGTCAATTACTAGTGCAAGTTTGGATCACAATGACCTATTCAGATACACAGGATCCAGGGCAAAGCAGTGAGGCTGGCAAATAGTTTAAGTATTATATGCTACCCTTACAGCCTCAGCTGCTTAGTTTTGCTCTCAAGTGCTTGATGGTGGAAAAAATATCACTGAAAGGTTTGGAAATTTATTTTTTTTTAATTTGTAAAGCTAAGACTAAATAAATCCACTAGCTACCTGTCCAGGAGAAAGTTAAACATACTGAATATCTGGTCAGTAGTATAAAACCCCCAGCATTTATTGTTTTTATAAAAGCTCCTCAGAATTAGAAATCCTCTTAGAAAAATTTCTTATTCATCATTATCTTAAAAATCCAGAAACAGAAAACATGTATCCTTTTTATAATTCACAACATCCTGTGAGGCAGACATTTTCCATGATACACCAGCTATATATTCCAAGGTATCAGACAAGCTGCATTGACAAGCAAGCAGCAATCTATTGTTATTATTTATCTGTAAGCAGTAAAAGATTTCAAGAACATTTTGCATTAACAGACCACAGCTAAAGCTAAGGCCTGTTAAACACATGACAAAAGCATCACACTAAGCAGACTGTAACGGTAGCTTCTCTGGTATCCAAAACCCCCTCTCTTCTCTGTTCTGGAGTATACATTGATATGGAAGAAAGGGGCTGTGAGTTGTACACTAAAAGGAGTAAGAAGCAAGTCAGTAGAACTGTGAAGCACACAGGTTATTTTATGCTCAACTATTTTCCTTTTGGATCTTCATGAGGACTTCATCTCTTACTATAAGAGCATAGGATCTGTTGTCCTGACCAACAGGCCTGGCATGTGAACCAATAACAAATGTATTTCAGTAAGACAAGTTTCTTTAAAGAAAAATTATCAAACCTTTGTTATTCCACAGCAATGTCTGCTCTTACTCTCTGTCTTCTAAGACAGAAAAAAAAAAAAGTTGAGTTTTTCTTCCAGAAAAGCAGTATTTGCCTGGAGACTAAAGTATCACACTAGAAGCATAAAAGTTAGCAAAAGGCAGATTAAAACAAGTAATACCCTTATTAATATTAGATCTAGAATTACCCAGCTCCTTTAAATCTCTAACTGTTCTTGCAGATAGCAAAGCAGAGGGTTCATCAGAGATGAGCAAAACTTTCATAAGAGTTTAGGGTGGTGTCTTCTATACCTACAGGTTGCACAGAAGATCACTACTAATGCATACATACATTGACAAAAACAAAAAGATTACAGCTCACACTTAAACTCTCATTATTTAACAATTTAACACAGACCAGCTAACTGACTGACTGTAAGATCAAGAATTCAAGAGAGGACATTATTTTAATCCAAGAGTCTTCCAGTTCTGTAAAAGGGTATTTTTTCTTTTGGTCTAAATGCTCCTCACCACAAGAAGCAGAGATAAAACTATGACTGGCACTTCTGATCTTAAAAGCAGCAGCATTAATATGAGCTGGTAATGCAATGATATATCAGACTGTACTTGTAAAATAGAAATACAGTACACTATTGGAAAAAAACTGTGAATACAGAATTAGATGTCTGTGAAAATTAACTAGTTGGATCTGCTCTTAATAGTATAAACTGTGTTCACAAGGTTTCACTTTATGTTCCTATTGCATCATACAGCATACAAATGGGTATAAAAGACATATACAGCTCCAGCCATCTAGTCATCATATCATAGGAAAAACCCCCCAAAACTGTTCCTCTGAGAGCCACCTGTTTCATCTCTTGTAAAAAGTGGAGCATCCTCTCCAGAAGTCAGACATTGACATTCTGGCATTCACACTCTCTCAGTGTTAGTTTTACTCAGTTTCAAAAATGAATTACACAAAACACAAGTCAGTCAACATTTTCACACCTATTTATTTTAATCCTTAAAGGCATTTTGTATTTACCTTGTTTTTTAAAAAGGTTGCTGCACACTATTTCCTTCATGGACTGCACTTTCTGCTTCTGTAGCTTCACAGGTGGAATGCAAGTGTAAAATTCATATAGTAGTTGGCTGCATGTAAAGGAAAAGTGTCATAAATAATGTACAGATCAACCCATCATGTCTTAATAAAGAAAGAGAGAAACAGCAAAGATCATATACTGCTAAACGTTTATTGATTTTTAAGACTTGATTTATTCAGCACATTGCAAATATTGACAAGTGATCAGCAGCAGATTAGAAAGAGAACTTTCAAGAGAAACAAGATGAGGATGAACTATATTTTGGCTATGTTTACAAATGTTTTTTGCTTTCCATTGTTTCTAGTGGAAAAAAGATATTTTTGTGCTTGTTGGAGGCAATTTATCTTTGTTTGGGAAATAAACATCTTTATTTCAAACTGTTGAAGTCAGATTTGTTTTTCTGGAATAGGACTTATTCAAGGGAGGGGCAGGAAGGAGAAAAAGAAAGAAAAGATTGTTCCACTTGCTCATTTTATTCACCAAGTTACTGCTCAAGTATTGGGCCACCGTAGTGAATTCTGTCATTAGTGAAATCAGATGAGAACTCCTTTTAAAACCACATGCCCAGAGTTGCTCCACTGTCTGGATGAGTACAAACCTGCACAGCTTTGACCACTTCAATCGATCAGTAAGAACTCATTGACAGCAGCAATACACCGTGTGCACCATGGGATATGTCTACTAAATAGTCCAAAGCAGCTCACCTCAGTAACTTGGCATCAAAGACCATTTCAACATCATGAAGAACTGATGGTATGTACTTCAAGGCAGCAACCTGAAGTGATACACAGATTGTGTTATTTTTGTACATTTACCTGCATATATAGCATATAAACACTACACAGCACACTGATGAAACAGATGGATGCAAAAATAATACTAAATTCAGACTTCTGTCTTTAGACTAAAGTTTTACAGCACATTTAAATATTGATTTCACCACAAAGCACTATTCACACTGAGGTTATGCAGAGGAATTTAAATCCAACAGTACCAAGTGAATCACATTCTCTTTGTAGACCATTGGAAAGGCTAACAGCAAATATCAGTACATCTCATTCTGTCTGTAGACTGCTAAGAATGTCATTATGCAAATATGTAAACCAAGAACTGATAAAAGCAGGAGATCTTAGATGATACTTAGTATCAATTCCATCCTGGAAACATGCCATGGAGGAAGCAGAAGTCAGGTAATGGTTACCTATCCAACCCAAAGCTACACTTTCTGGAATGGAAGAAATGGACTGATCTTATTGGTTGATCTTATCAATATTTATCAACATCAAAAGGGCAGGTATCAAGAGGACAGGGGTAGTCTCTATTCACTGGTGCCCTGTGACAGGACAAGGGGCAACAGGCAACAACTAGAACACAGAAGGTTCCATCTAAACATAAGGAAAACCTTCTTTGTTGTGAGGATGGCAGAGCCTGTGCCAGGCTGCCCAGAGAGGCTGTGGAGTCTCCTTGTCTAGAGAGATTCCTAACCTGCCTGGACACTGCACTGCTGGGCCCCCTGCTCTGGGTGACCCTGCTGGATGGAGCAGGGGGGTGGCACCAGATGATCCCCCGAGGTCCCTTCCAACCACTACCATTCTGGGATTCTGTGAGCATCTTCTCCCTAATGAACCAGCTGCATCTAAACTATCCGATGCTTTATCTTATCCTATCTATTTCTGAGGTGTATTTTGACAGTGTAGTGGAATAATCAAACCTTAAAAGATGACAAGGCTAAGAAAGGAGGCACGTGTTACTGTTCTTCAGGTCCAAAATCATCAGCAGCTTTTAAGAGTAACATCCTTAAAGATTTATGATTTAGATATTAAGAGCCTACGATGATTTTTACATCCACAAAATGACCTGTGACTTACTTTCCCACTAACAAGCTTGTGTTTCTCAAATACTCTACATAGCCAAAAAGATACACCAAACTTTTTGGCTGAGAGCTGTAACAAATTCCAAGCCAAAACAGACTGTCGTTTTAAACGTGCTTTTGGTAAAGTGTTACATCATTTGTAAAAAAGGAGAACCTGGCTACACTGAGATAGGTCTGAAGCAGGACATCAGTCTTTGCCTTCTACCTCATCTTCCTACTTCAGTAGGTCACCTACAGGACATCCTTTATATGGAAGTTGAAATTTGCATAAAGATGCTGCTGTGCAATCACTGACTGACAAAAGAAACAACGTCCAGAGGTAGTTGTTTATCTAAAACAAACTAGCTATTTTCCCTGTTCTCATTTCAGATGAAAATCAGAATGTCTTGCCAAAAGCATTTTTCCCTATCTAAGGACCTGACCACAGAATCAATTTTTGGTTAGTGTGCAAAAACACTTAGCAAAAAGCTATAGCTAATCTCTGCTGCCATTCTGAACTTAGAACTGAAGGAAACATTTAATTATATCAGTTTCATTTGGATGCTGCTATAAATCCAGCCACAGTAAAGGGAATAAGGTTACCATGTTTTAGTTGGACTAACCCCTTCGTGGTCCAGATTATGTGAATTCCAAAGGTAATAACAGCTTTACTTCATTGTGCAGTTTTAGACTGTAAATTTCTACTGAGGTTCTGCTGAAAACAAATTGACTGTAATGTGAACTCTTCCATTACTGATACAGCTCTATTTTTCATAACAGGCCTGTTCCACCCATGATACATCCCAGGTCAGTACAAAAAAACCAGAACGAATCCCATAAATACACATTACACAGATACTTGCTGTATTTCTTCAGGGTAATATGGTGTGTGCTACAGGACTGATTCAACAAGCTACCCAGTAAAGGCAGGTTGAACTTGCACCATTTCTTTTCACTCAGAATAGCGGAGTTTACTGCACACCTTGAAAACGGGAGTGACTCTTGCTTTATGTCATTTGCTTATCGGGACCGTAACAAAACGGTAGAGATCCCACTTTCTGTTTTACACTGGCAAAGGGCAAAAGAGAAACAAATTTAGAGAGCCCAACCAGAGCAGAGCTTTCTTTGCCTCTCATTTCCACTTTTTAAACACCATAAAGCTTGATTCAAAAAGAATTTAGCCTGCAGCAAGGGTGTACACAGTATTTCAAACTGGTGCTATGCTGGCTTAAGATGCCTTCAGATCAAGCCATTCCTCTGCAGATCTCATTCCCACATTCATACACAATTGTGGGAAGTTCAAAGGACCAATGAAAAACTGTGGCCACTTCAACAACAAGACCATACCTTCTACTGATCTTAGCCATTATTAGCTCCTTGAAATAGGTTGAGGAAAAAAAGTTACTTAAAATAAAAAGCATAAAAACCCCAAGAAACAACTGACAAAAAACAAGACTGAAATATTCTGGCTACTGAAAACATCCATGCAAATACCTATGGTTGGCTAGAAACTTGTCCTAATCCCAGTTTTACTTCAGAAGTGAATTGTTCCTTGCTCTCACACAACAAATACTACATGAGCAGCATCTGAGTTTCATTTTACACCAACTCATAGTTACTGCGAATGATGTTTGATGAAGGACAGGGCCACCAGTGACCATAAAACACTGCAGGCAGCACTCCACTGACACTTGGTCTACTGTGCTCTTTGCCTTCCCACATATTCCCCATTCTGCACTTGTATGAGAAGGGAAGTGGGAAGGACAGAGCTACCACTTCTCCACAGACCTGCAGTACCAACTCAAGTACAATAACAAGCATATCCCTTACATTCTTTTCAACTCCCAAGTTTCATTTGCAATAATTGCTTCCAATGATGCACTGTAGACACAACTGAGCACTGCCCTTAACGAAGTCATAAAAATCTAGTAAGCAGTACAAGATGTTCTACATTCTTCAGACCTTAGAGATTATTTTTTTAAGTGGGATACAGATAAACCCACAGCACTGCAAAAAATAATTTCTTACATATACAATATACTGTTATATTTCTTTTAACCTTTACTCCTGACCAAGCTTCATTTCTTCGTCACCCTCTTCTCCAACATTATGTTATACATATTCATGACATTCAAGTACCCACGAAATGAAAAGAACACTGGAAGAAATCATCGCTGCTCTCTTTCTTAGTGTAATTTTATTTGCTGTCAAGGCACCTTTAAGAAGTTGCTGTGCCATCCCCTGTTGTATACCACAACCAAAGCATCACTGCCAGGACCTTTCTAGCCTTATTCTCGCCTAAGGAATCTATGCATCTCTGTACAGTTTTATGTTCTTAGACTCTACTGTAGCAGTTATGGATGTGTCAAAAGTGTGCAGGGAAGAATGAGAGGAGAAAGGCAGCATCTTCATACTACATTATTTTCATGCTTTTCAATGCCACAGACAATGTTTTCTTCCTACATTTCCATGACCTTGAAAACATTTCATGTAAGCTTTCTGAAAGCATGTCTAGAATTGGGAGTACTACTTTCTACAGTCAGTGCCCTGGAGCAAGCTGGGTATAGCTGACATTTGCAGCAGAGAAGACCATCTGTAGGTCAAATGTGAAGTGTCAGTTGGGGGACAAAACAGTTTTTGGGGCTTGATTGGTAATTTAAGTTTGAGAGCACGAGCTATCAATGAAAGGGCACACTAACAGACTACAAATCAGACGTCAACAGTACGACCTTATAAAAACACAATCTGAAATTTAATAATAATTCATCAAATGTTATTCCCCAGAAACACAGGTTGATTTACACAGACACAAAAATATACCCACAGAAAATTATGCTTTTCCTGAGAGCTCAGAAAAAGGAAAGAATGTACTAACACCTCCCTACTCCCCCTCACCCCCAGATTCTCCCTTGACCAAACTATTTGCAGGTTCTGGAAATTTATTTCCAAGTTTCCAGGCTGCAAGACGTTTACCCTCGGAAGCTCAGGCTTTAGGAAAAACCATCTCTAATATCTACAAAAACTAATCTGTAATAGCTATAGAGAAGCAACTGATAAATAAAACAGCTGTAATATCATGTCTGCCAAAATAAATTTTAAAAAGCTTTACGCTCAATATCTCGGAACGCCAGTGCCACCACCACTGTCAGGGGAAGTTCTGGAATGACTGAAGTAATGACAGGAAAAATCTGTGACGTCTCTCAAAAGTAGGAATCTTTATCCTGCACATGCACCACTGACACTTGCACTAGTGAATTTATACCATTCCCAGTCTTGACTACAAGAGGCAATCTCTGCACAAAGTAGCATCACAGGACCTACAAACAGGTCACTCTCTAGTTCACATGGTGGCTTTCAAACACCAGCAAAGTTAGGATATTCAAATTATAATCCTAATTCCAGTAAAATGATTCCATGCAACGCTGAAGTTGAAAAGCATTGTATAGCTTTAAACAAACTAGGTAAATTCATCAATGCTAGAAGGAAAGAAGGCTAATTTGGATTTACATATAGATTTCCAGTTTACCAACAAGACACTAACAATTCACTCTTCAGCTGTTCAAAGCTTACATAAACTACTGCAGAACAGAACCAGGTATCTACCCTTCTCAAAGCGAAGGCAGTAAAATAAGTCAAAGCATCTATCCACTGCAGCCAACTTTAGAAGAAGAGATTGCAAATCTAGTTTGTTTTTTTTTTTGTAAATTTAGACATCATGTAACAGATTAGGATGTAAGATATCACTCAGAAGATGAAGTTAAATTGAAACAATAAAGTGCTCCTGGCACTGACTAGACTGTTTTATATGGTAGATAATTTTCTAAACCATTCTTTCCTGACTGAATTAATATTCAGCACAAGATTGAGTATGATTGCTATCAGGAAAACTGACTGGGAACTTACTACTGACTAAAATATTGAGTTTCAAGTTTAAAAAAGAAAAGATCATTAGCAGAGACTAAGATTTCAGGTTTCAAAATAATTGTTTAAATCTTCTAAAGCTAAGCCTCAGCAGTATTTGGACAACCAAAGGTGAAATAGGAATTAAGAATTGACATTCCAAGGCTCTGCAAACCAGTTCATTATAAGTTTCAATATTCTGAGAAACCCAAATACTTAACCTTTCTTCAGGGCTCCTAAAACTTTCTCATCTGATATTTTCAGAACATAATCCACTAGAACTCATTCAATTGATACTGCTAATGTATATTCCACTTCAATTTACATCAGTCATAATTTCAAATGTAACATATTTAAGGCTGTTTTAATAGTCTGATTAGTTGTCTGTTTTTCCAATAGATTCTGTGAACTTTCCTCTCTGGGTACAAAGCAGAACACCTCTAGAGTCCTGTATGTTTGTAAGATCTCTGAATTACCACCTATCTCTTACCTTGCAAAGTTAACTATGTACTACTACACCATCTGTCACTGTCATCCCAAAACTTAATACAGGGGCTAAAGGGAGGGACATCAGTGTTGATTTTATGCAGAGGCAGACTTAGAAATTTATTTCTATCCCTTTCTGCTCCATCTCACTCAATGCACAAATTATCTCCATTTCTGTGGACAACACATATCCAGCAGAAGTCTCAAGTATCATAATAGAAATCTCCAAATAGACACAGAAAAACATACTGTCCACTGTGAAAGGTACTGTGACTATGGACACTATGATGGTGGGGGGGAGGGTGTCAATTTATTCCCAATCCCCCCCTCCCCCCCTTCCCCGTACTTCTCATTCCATGCTTCACCTACTAGTATTTTATAACATTAATGCAGCAGGCTTGATTTCTTGTATGGAAAGCAACCTCTTTGTAGGCTTCTTTCAGAAACACATCTGTATGAATTACCAGTAGTGGAGACAACAGCAGAGTTGTGACATAAAGCAGGACCTCACATATGCCATGGATTGTGACAGCTAAAAAGAAAACTTACAGTAGCTGGCGCAGATTTAGATACTTAAAAGCCTGCTAGTGCTTTAAGGTTATGAATAAATATGATCCATTTTTCACAAGTGACAGTACTCATTAGGAAACCAAAATATTTATGTATAAGATGGTACTGAGCAAAGCGTAACTGTTAATAGCCAGTCTATCTCAGAAACATGTTTACAAGCTCATTAAAACCAGCACAGACTGCTTTTCTTTAGTCCTAAGAGATGCTGGGTTATATTTTCAACACTCTGCTATTTCTTAAGATGAACAACAAAGACACAGTGTATTTTTGCTAAGCAGGTGTAATATTAACACCTAGTATTAACTATGGAAACACAGGAATCAC
This sequence comes from Actenoides hombroni, assembly GCA_024336885.1. NCBI lineage: Eukaryota > Metazoa > Chordata > Aves > Coraciiformes > Alcedinidae > Actenoides > Actenoides hombroni. Next base: position 1,342,207 of record WUAM01000239.1, on the reverse strand, counting down.
AGTAAACACAGCCAGCATTCACCAGTACACCCAGTGCCATACTGCCAGCAATGTTACAATACCATCTGGTTTTAGCCACACTCATCAGCTGTTTCAGAGCCAACCTTGCCACTTGCAAACCCATTAACATGTCCCAGCAACAGCCACGCCAGCACAACAGCCTCCTACAACTGTTTCTTGTCACTCGCAGGACCAATCTACCCTGCTCATCACTGGAAACACAGATGGCCAATCCTGCACAACCATTCTGTGATTAAGGCAGGGACAGGACATGCCTCTCCTGAAGAGCACAAAACCCTCCAAGATCTATTTGTTAATTAACACATTAATACCAAGTATCACAAGAACAAACATTATATAAATTATCTCCTTCAGTATTACTTCATAGCAAAGACTTTCTCTTCTTTCAAAGTTTCTCTCCTTTCTGATGCAGTGACTTTCAAATGTATCACCTATTCCCAGGAAGGCCTCTGTGGAATTGTCAAATAGCAACAGAGAGTATCTGAAGGATTTTCAAATGCATTTAGAACATGCCAGTGCAGTTCATAGCAAAAAGGAATCAAAACACAAAACCCGAGGAAAAAAAAAAAAAAACAAAAAAGAAAAAATCAAGCCAGATAAATAGGAGTTAGGAAAACAGCATATGAACCATCAATACTGGCAGTTGTCCAGTAAAATCTCCTGCTTCCTACTTCATAGAAAGCTGTGACAGTTTTCTATTTTAATATAGAACTACATACCAATTATTTTCTATTAACAACCTTAATAACACCTTCTTTTCCAATTTTCAAAAAAATCAGACTTCAAAGTGTTAGAATAACTAAGATTGACATGAATGGGAAACCATGATCTTATTTCCAGTTATTGAAATAATGTACCTCCAAAAGCCTAATACTAGCAAGTTTAGCTTTCAAACTAAGAAGGTGGAATCTGTTTCGCATTATCTGAAGACACTAAAGAATTAAACACTCAGCACCCACTGGAAGCTTCACTTCATTAGATTCCTTAAAAGATTCCAGCATCTCTGTTTTGGTTCTTTCACTCACTGCATTCAGAAAACTGCATCACTGTATCTTCACCCAACCTTTCCAAACTAAGCTTCAAACTTTATTAGACAACTTGGTCTTCCAGTTAAGGGGAATTACAGAAGAGGCACAAAGGATAAATTTCCTAAGAGTTTCTTAATTTCCTTAATTTAAAAAGAACAAAACCAAAAAGCTGACAAACCAAAAGCATAGGGAAAACCAAGCCGAATTTATTTCCATGCACACACCAACCTGCAACAGAATGGCAGTTTTGTGTTGGCTTTTCATCAGGTTGTTGATGGATTCAAAGAGCCTCCTCATAGATTCTTCAAATTCTGTTTGTTCTTTGCCTTCATATAATCTGTTGAGAGATATATTGTGTTATCCTTTCACAATCAGAAAGTTTCATAATTTTAAGTGCACCAGATATAACATTCCCTTAAAAATGTATTTTACAATTTGATCCAATACTATGTACGTCGACACTTCAATGTGTTATTTCTGTTATCCACTGTATTGTGTAGAAATCCTTCAGCTTAAACACAATACAAGCATTTTCAAGTTTTTTAGACGCCTCTAAAGAATGACACGTCCCAGATTTCAGCTTATAAAATAGTCATTTGACTCTCCAAGTGACTTATATGCAAAAAGAAATGGGTTTTTTCTTCACTACAACTGAGCTACTCGAGGATATTTTGCACATAGCACTGTTTGTTGCTTCTGCTGTTATTGTCACTTTTCCCAACAGCCATTTTCACTGTCCCCATTAACCAGTATGCTTTTGGAAAAAAAAAAAAGTCTCTACTTGATGCTTAAAAGTTAAAAAGTGAATTTAAATTAAGCTCACTCCATTATTCCTTCAATCCCTGTCCTGAGGGTTGAATCTCTGCACTGTTCATACTAGCTATCAATACTACATACTGCTTACATAGGAAGTAAAAAGCTGGGGTCACACTTTAAACAGCTGTCAAAAGTTAAAATTAAAACAAGATAAGAAAAAAGCCAAAATGACAAGAGAATCCTGAAACGTGTGTAGGATACTGTGAAGTAAATGCTGCACCTCCAATGTAAGGCCTTCTCCACCACAAGAGGAAAAAAACCCTCTTTTTCAAGTCATGTATTCCAGTAGCTTGTGCTTTTATTTTCAGCTTGAAACTTAAGTCCTTAAGTGAACTAAAGACAAATTAAGAGCTTTGGTCTACAGCAAGGAAAAAACCAAAACTGCTATTCATACAGTGAGTGCAAGAAGCTTTGAGGGAAGGAAAACACCGAGAGGTACACTGTTCAGGCCCATGGCCTCTGCACTGCTCATGGTCAATGCCTGTCAATGACATTTCAGTCACTTATTGAAAAGGAATCCCAAGAACAAAACATTCTCTGGAAAGGAAAAGAAAATTATATATACATGTATTCAACGCACATAATGCCCACTACTTGAGATACATCCCTACCAAGATATGATAGCTGTATAAGAAGTGCATACCAGAAAAAGAGAGCCGTGAAAGGCATCTTGAAACAAAGATTTTAAGATTGTTTTTTAACAAAGTGGACATTGTGGCATGTGGGGGCTATTTAATATTATTTTTCAATGGGAATGAAGCACATGTAAGTTGTAACAATGTAATTGTCTCAGTCTAAGTGTTCCTTATAATGCACTGCTACAGCTTTTATTGACTATACAACGTTGCCACAAAAGTAAATGAAGTTTCTTAAACCTATTTTTCTGTGCAAATGGAAATTTGAAGCTTTCATGACTAAACCTTTGAGGCAGGGAGGGAGGAAGAAGCATCACAGAACACGTACCAAACATGCTTTTTAATTTTACATCAGAACTATATTAAGCCAGGGTGAAAATTCTATTTCCCAATTTATCTCCTAGCTTCAACTTAGACACAGTTTTCTTTGTTACATTTCAATTAAAATCACTTGTTCTGAAAGCAAATTTTAAAAGATGACTAATCACTTGCTTGGAAACGACTTCATCACAACAGTGTACATAAATTTCACCACCAGAAACAACCTTAGGCCAATGAAAGGAGGAAAGCAAACATTTCATGTTTTCAGAGTCTGTGTTATGTAAACCTTTGGCTAATACACATGACCTTTCTACAAAACATAGTCACTGAACAAACGGCTGCAGGACATAACCTTAGTTCAGCCAACTGGAGTAAAAAAATGTTTGCTTTCATTACATCTCTGTAGCTTCAACAGGATTGAATTAATACAATTTCAAGTAGAACTTGGTTGTCTTCGATGTATCTGCCTGACAACGAGGTAAAAAGAGTCTCCCATTTTGTGTCTAATATTAGAAGTTATTATTCATCTCTTCCCTACACAGTTTTCACTTGGTAATGTCTCTTACCTTTCAACACAGCATCTTAGTTTCTTAAGCAGCCCATCAAGTTAATGAGAGAATGATCTAAAGATCTGTCTCAGCTCTATTAAATGAAAATATTTGTCTCCATGAAGGCTAATCTCAACCCTTGAAAGTACTTCAATCTTCAATCCTAAATTTTCCTCATAGGAAGAAGATACATTAATCCATTTTTTTCCACATTTTCTTCTTTTTCATGACCAGTCTGACAAAAGGAAATTGACTGCATCAAGTCAGGTCACAACAGCTATAGATGGATATTCAGTATCAGAAGATACCATTCACTGTTTGGTTATTTTTGCCAGAGGCTTTGGTTTGCAAGAACTATTTACTCCCTATACTAAGAATTGTTCAACTACATTTAGAGTTTCAGACCTCCGGTTAAAGCATTTGTAGGAATGACTAAAAAGAATAGAGATATAGATAGCTAATACTTGAACAGGTAACATATTGCAATAACCACAGACTGTCCAACATACACTTTTTGCTGCCAGCCAATACTAGGTTAAAATGGAGACCAAAAGTTCTCCCTGCACCCTATCTTCTGACCTTCTGCCATCCATACAAGGAATTGTCTGTAAACCTCTTACACAATGCTTCCTTCCCCAAAACTCTGCATTACCCCTCTTGCCATGACATTTATTAAAGAAATATAATTAAGGAACTACTGGCTATATCCTATTCTCATGAGCACCATCTCATTCCCTATACAGTTTTTCACCTTCTTTATCTGTATCCATCTATAAACAAGATATTTCTACAAACATTAGTATTTCTAAGGGACTATCTACCAGCAGCAAATAACTTCTGAATCAATTCCTACTTCAACCAAAAATTCATAATTCATCAAGTATACTTAATTTCACCAAACTATAAACCTACATGGATTTTTATTTTTTTTTTAAATGGGCAATGGAATAACAGAAAAATTGTATTTGAGATCCCACTGAGCAAAAGACAGTGAAAACAGCTCACCTTTCTGTTCTGCTGTCAACCACAAACATAACATTCACCCACTCAGGCTACCTATACTGCTGAGTTTGCCACTGCCCATCTTCCGCCATCGCATTCCTTCAGCCGTGTAGCAGAGGGACAACAAACAAGTATTAGGAGGAAAACAGCTGAGGAATGGAAAAAGATAAAGCAGAAAAGAAGAGAGGAAACAGAGGATGTGGATGGGGTGTGTGTGTGATATGATGAGAGTCCATAAAGGCTAGGGGAAGAGGTGGGGGACACAGTTATTGTACTGCAGTTTTTCTCCTTCCAGCTTCCATCTCCTTCATCCTCTCTATCTCCCCTTTCCCTAAACCTGAACACCACTTGTAAATATCACACCTCATCTCTTTGGCTGAGCTATACTTATCTACACATTGAGTCTTGCCTATAAAGTCCTTAACTGGAGATCTGAACTCTAAACTCAGTTGAACAATGACTGCTGAAAATTACATGGTTCTATGCACAGTCTGAGCTGCTGAAAACCATGATCTCAAGGACAAGCGTCCAGCTTCAAGCCACCTGTCACCATGTTTGGCCATCCACTGGGCTTAGGCCAAGCCACCTGACAAAAAGAATAATTACACTTTGAAATCAGCTGCTATTACTAACTATATCTCATGAATTTACATTGTGATCAGAAAGCAGATTTCTGAAGATTCCCTCTTCAAAAAAAAATCTCAGCAACGTCTGTCTTTTAGGCCAGTTCCAAGCCTTTATGCTTTATTCATAAAAACAAAAAATACAGTTCTGTTCTGGAATTAATTCTTTTGTTTCTCAGGTCTACTTCTAATTCTTATACTGGACTGCTAGGTAAATGGCAATAGCCTGGGTACTTACTGTGAAAATAATGTCCTCGATCTAACAATGAACTTGAAAACATATTCCAGTGCTTTCAGAGTTCTGAGGATAGGTTCGCACTGCTCCCCTCGGCTGGAGGTATCCAAGTAGGTCTTCAGAACAGTCATTAGTTTCCTGAAGTTTAAAAAAAACATTTTAAAAATAATTTTAAAAATTAACTTCTCTGACTTGTTTGGCTCCTCTAAAGAAATGCTTATGCTTAGTCAAGCATACACAACAAAACACACTGCATGTATCTTTGTGTTAATATTGCACAAATTCTGTCAATATAAACAAACGAGCAGCAAATTCTTCACAGTGCAAGCAAGAAAGCAATCTGAAATCTTGATACAGCAGCATAACTTCACACAGTCCTGGAAGCACTTCTATGGAAGTTTATAACACACATGTACAAGGTCACACAAAATGTTCCTTTGGCCTACCTAACATTAAAGCAGTGATGAAACACCACTACATGCTCTAAATTAGTAAATAGTACAATATACTGGCACACAGCAATACCTGCTTAAAGTATTTCTTCTATTTAAACACTCCCCTGCTTTCAATCCAAAGCCAATTTTTTGCTTAGTACAAAACCTAATCAAAAAGTGCAAAAGCCCATCTTAATGAAGCCATAAGAAGAACTAAGGATGGCTGGGTTTTTTTATTACATCACTACAAAAATGGAAACCTACTATCCCCTACCCTAAAGAAACAAACCCAACCAATCAAAACCAACAAATCCCAAACTAGCACTTGCACCTTGATGAAACTGAACAGTTCACCAACTGGACAGGCAGAACATTACTAAGTGATCACAATGATATTTAGAACATACTTGCATGTAAGCAATAGCTCCAAGAACTGCTTGCTGTTGCACAGAATATAAAGATAGCTATTTGTGTGTGTGTGTATGTTTATCTCTTTATCTGTGTAACTAAGAGAGACATCGTCAGACTCACTGCACTAGCCTAACTCACATCTCTGGACCAAATATCATGATTTCTCAGCCTCTCGGCCTTCTAGACACTAATTTCTCTCTGGAGTCTATAAAAGCTAGATACAAATGGAAGACTAAATAGGAAATGAAGAAATACCTAACACTCTGGCCCAAATACCATACCGTGATATGGTCATAAGGTCTGCAACACACCTTCTCCTTCCTAACTACAACTCAGGTCATCTACAGCTACTTATTTCATGAACGATTCTTGAAACAGTACATCTTCCATGGGGTGCATGGAACCCGTGATGCCAAGACAACTCATGATTTGGGTAACAATCATAAACATTGGTTTGCTTCTGCCACTTTGGTTAAATCATCAGAAAATCCCTGTCAGGTAAGTCTTAGAAATATTTTAAGCAAATAAGGCTATCCTGATAGCTTCCATAGCCACCCTTCTTCTATCACAATAATATAAAGCATTACATGTGCTTATCATATACAGAGTGAAGGAGGATTAAAAAACAGCAGGTATTTTGTGCTTGAACATTCTGAGCCAAATAATACTAACTTTAACTTTCCTTGAGTGTGAGAAAGGATTGTACTCTACCGCCTTTCAGTTCTAGAAAATTCATGTCCTAATGCACGATCTGCATGACATCTCCTCTTGAGTTGGAACTGATGCAAATGCAGGACAGGACAGTACAAGATATCCTCAACTATTCCAAACCTTCAGCTAAGGTTTTCCATCTATTATTCATATCCCAAATTAAAGTTCTGCTGCAATCTGCCACCCCATTAAGCTACCTCAGCAAGAATTCAGGTAGATGAAAAGAGTGCACCTATCCTGCTACAGCACTTCCCCAGAATCAGCACTAACTGATACGTTAGCTTTCTTCATATTTCAAACTGCTTTTATCCTACCATCATCTGCAAAAAACATTTTTAAAATAAATTAGTAATCTAGTATTAATTTTTCTGTATGACAGGTTGCTACAGTTTTTATTCTCTTCTATGAATCCATGTCTTCCCATCCAAGCATTATCTAGAATCTCCGAAAATAAATAAAAACAAACCATCCTATCCACCTGGCCACGAGCATGATCATGTAGCAAATATTAACACTCCAGCTCCAGCTCAGAGCAGACCATGGAACAAATACCAAAATTCCAGTTCAGTGCACTGAAACCCTCCCGGTGCAACATCACACTGTGAAGCACATATGAAGACTTGACAGTTCCCAAACAATTCCCCTCCCCCCAGCTATGAGTTTGTTTGCTGTAAAATAATACACTGAAACCTATATAAAAGGGTTAAGGACATGCTCAATTCCTCACTTAAGGCACTTCAGGTTAGAGCTGGGAACATAACGAAAGAGGCTTTACAAGAAAGTATCTTTTGACAAATTTGACAGGATATGGGTGAAATGTTCAGACACAGCAAAATATAAATAAGAGAAAATGAATGTCAAAGAATCATTTACTATTTGTCAGCTCTACTTAAAATCATCTGTGTATCTCACAGACAAGTTTGTTTCCAGATAAGCAAATAGCAGCATCAAAACAACAGCCATCATTAATTACAGAAAAGTCACAAAACAAGATCTACTTTCTTTACTTTCTTTAATGTGGTGGAAGAGGTTTAGAGGAGGAAAAAAAAAAAAGAAAAAAAAGCGAAAAGAAACTTACTTGTATGCCAGTGTTGCACTAAAATGCTGCTGGATATATGCTTCCAAAACAGTGTTAAAATGTTGAAACTTACGGTCTGCAATAAGTCCTATGATATATATCTAAACAGACAGAGACATAATGAGCATTTTTTTCATAAAGTCACACTTGAAATATTCATCTTCTGAAATATTTTTGATAATCCACTATTTAATATTTAACTGGAAAGCAAATTTCTTTTAAAACTCTTAATATTCCATCTGTTCGGCAGAGATTTAAAGACTAATTCCCTGAAATGAACAACTTGATAGATCATTCAAATTTCTAGGTTTCTTGGCTATCAGAATTGAAACACTTGGGTACTCATTCTTACCAGCGCATCAAAGACGAGGATGTCATACTCATCACTGTGGGAATGTTCCATCATGATGTTGAACAGGGCATCCAGCGTATCTTGGAGAAACTATAGAACAACATGAACTGACAAACTGGCACCCAATTCACCTTGAAAAATCTCACAAGTCATTTTTTTTCAGATAGTAGGCTTCGTTTCTCTCAAATCAGCATTTTAAAGGCCTTCACTGAAACATCGCCTAAATACAGAAAGTATTTCTGAGGATTTAGGTTCTAGTTCCTTTAATTTAAGGACCTACATCCCTAGACACATGAGTGATCATTAATACATGTTTAGCTCCAAGCTTATGGAAAAGCTAAAAATACTATACAAATGACGTCATTATCTAAACCTGCATTCCTAGTCCCCTAGTGATACAGATTAGTAGTTGCTATTTTCACATATACGTGGTGATTAATAACAACACACTTCATACTTCTGTGATCTGCTTCAAAGCCCTTTTTAAATCAAAGGAAAGTACCCCAGTGACTTGAGACCCAAATCTTTCTTTGCTTTAAAATAAGTAACTAAATAAATACTGTTTTCTTTAAAGTTCTCCTTCCTCTTCCTCTCCGCAGAGATGTATAATGCTTATATTTAAAGAGTAACACAAATCTAATGGTGCCCGTTACTTTCCAAATATTAACATTCCTTTATCCATGTTACACTAATTAAACTAACAAAGCACTTCATTTGGTACATAAGCTTTTTTTTTTTTTTTAATATCAGTGTATAAATTGATATTAAGAACTGTAAAGAAAGCAGTAAGAATTGTTTGTGATGTTTCAGATAAACAGAAGTAAACAGCTGAACAGAGATTTTGGGAAGTATTTCACCATTACTGCTTTCATATCCTATCAAGTGTTTCATTAAAAGATTTTGCACATGGTCAAAAGTAAAGTAAACCTGTGACATATACGTAAGCACCTGACTGCAAAAGATATTCTTTATATTGAATTCTCCATTCATGCACAAAATTCCCATCAAATTAAAACAACAAAAAGCAGAAAAGGATTCTAATAAATGTATTACCAGTGAATGCAGGCAGACTTGACCAGTAATGTTGGAAGTCTCCACTGCCTAACAGCAGCCAATACCAGATATTTGGAAGCAACAGGTAGAAAAAAGGTGGCTAACACTATGAAGAATCCCCTCCAGGTGCTCGCTTCCTTGCTCCCCCAATGCAGAGCTTACCTCGTGTCTTTTGCATACTATCCCTAATAAAGGCCTTTATTACACTGAGTAATGTTTATAGAAGGAAGTGTAATTGACAGGGGTTTTTAAGTTTCTACCTTTACCCTAACCAAAGTAAAGGTAGAAAGAAAAAAAGAAACTGAGGTTGTTTCTTCTTTTTGAAACTATGTAGCTTTTTTTTTTTCTGCCATGGTATGAAAGGAAATGAAGAACAACTATATTTAGAGTAACTACAGAAAGATGCACCTTCACAACTTCCTCTCCATCCACAATCTTCAGTTTTTCCAGGTTTTCCTGAAGCAGCTCTGGCTTCATACGCCACTTCAAGAGACCCAGTAAGCCCACTAATAGAAAATAAATGGACAGACATTAATGTTTCAAGTATCATCATTTCTACAAATATCTTCTCTCTAAGACTTCTACCTGTTTAGAAGATACATACCGTTCTGAGTTAACTTTGTAGAACAAACAAGGGTTGAAATATAAAATGCATCTCGAGGGCTTACTGAAAGCCCCCCTGCAATACTTGAGTTCCTCGTTATGGTCGCTCCTTTATTTTCTACATGTTGACGTGTAGATGGTAGTGTCAAATAAGCACTAGCATCCTCCATTTTTTTACTGTCCCCCTGAAAAACAACATATTGTTCATTACAAATTTCACACCACTGGATTTAATACTAGGCTTTTGTACTTTCTACAAAAGTAAACAAAAAACTATATTTCTATGGACTAATTCCCCCAATGAGTTTACAAGCTCTGTCACTTCAAGCTACACGACCATGGCAGATCTGACTCAATTGCAGACCCTGCAACTGTGCATAAACGAGAAGATATAAAAACCATAATCTAGCATGATTTTCTAAAGCTTTGGATTTATATCTGATTTTATGACCATAGGTGAGCAGTCTGTAATTCCTATCAGACAAGAGGAAAGGTTAAAAACTGACTATGAAGAGATCTAGTCAGACAAAAGGCACAATCCTTCTGCAGCAAAATGGACAGCATTAGCAACTTTTATGACTGTACCAAGCTTGCCAAATAATTACTTCTTAGAAATGACTTGAAATTTTGAACCAAAAACCTCTCAAAATTCACTGCCTGAAGGCAGTGAAAATAAAGTACATTGTTTAAACTTTGCAGTTTGCAAATCACTTATTTTGAGAGGCCAGATGCACAACTGTTTAAAACACAGCTTACCATGACTGCTTTTAATACTAGAATAAGCAAACATATGTCAGAAAATCTGTCTTTTTTTTTTTCCCATATATAAACTAGGTCAACTCCATTTAGCATTTCTTATCTAGGCAAAGAAAAATTACCAGGTTGATGCAGGAATGAATTAGAGGGAATTTTCTAACCATCATTAACCACAGTCATACAACTCAATCATTATTTTCCTTCTGGCCTAGATATTTATTAGTGTTGGTATCAACGAAGAGAAGGTAACTAACTATACACTGCCTTTAATCTTTGTTGCACTACCTAAAAAACTGCATTTAGTTGTATGCATCATACTTGCCATTAATGTTAATAGTGAACTAGTTTACTGAAAAGAGTACTAAGAAACACCTGAAGTAAAATTACTTCTATACTTGAAGTAATTATTGGTTCTTAGTGTCTAGAAGAAACCAGAAGAACTATTTTGCAAGAGGAAAAAACAAACAACAAAAAACACCACCAAAACAAACCAAAAAAAACCCCAAAACAACAAAGCTTGAAACATTTGTTCCCTGGTTCAGTTCACAGCCAAAAATGTTACCTGTGTCTAATCAGGGCTACCCAAAACTAGTCCTCACATCCAAAACCAAATTCCTCAAACTTTCACTTTTGTACTTGAGAAACTACACAGAGCAGCCTCAAGCAATCAATTCCCTAAGATTACACTCACTGATTATTCATGTGACAAAGACTCTAAATAAATCGAAACAACACCTTCCCTCTCCTTCAGCAAGAATAATGATACACATCCAGGCACTGAGCTTTAGCATGCCTTCCTCTGTGCTACAGTAGGCCAAAAGCACAAACTTCAATAAAAACAGTGGAAAGATTAATCATCTTGCATTCTGCTTAGATAACACCTCTCATACCTTACAACTTAAAGCAACATTTACTGACCATGGAACAAGCTACATCCCTTTTTTTTCAGATGAAACCCATACCATTTTGATAGAATAATAAAATTAATACAGCCATGGAAACAAACAATGCAGCGTAAGGCAACAGTGTGAAAAAAAAAGTGTCTCAAGGAAGGAAGGAAGAAATAAACACTGATCCAGTACCTTCAGGACTAACAAATCATGAATGCCATCTTGAAGAGTTGTTCCATCCTCCTTCATTAGTCTTATGTAGGCCATTGCAAAATTCTTTTCTCCTTTATCTTTAGCTGCAAAGCAAAGTATTTTCAGTAGACTATCAACCAGTGAATTAAAATTCCCTAAAAGTAAAAACTCCATACTTACACTCTTGAGATGACCTGTGCCTGAACATGAAGCGCAGATGGACGCTCTGCATGTCTTCAATAGGGACTGCTACCTTTTGTAAAATCAGAAAATAATTAATAGGGTTAGGAAGGGGGCAGAGGGTGAAGGTGGTTATACTGGTTCCATAATGCCTCTCACAGGCCACTTAAAAGTACTGAGCCTGGTCACAGTAGCAGAAGTGGCTGGTAAGCAATTACCTGTTCAACTTTGCTCGAAGTCTAGCACAACCACAGAAGTAACTGAAAAAACTGACTGAACAGTGTGAGTTAGAGCATAAAGATGTTTATACACTTGAAAATAAGTATACTGCAGTATTGTTACTTACCCTGTTAACCATACAGAATTATGCAACACCTCTGCACTATGAAGCTTCCACATTTCATATGCATATATTACCAACTTAATAAACAGGTGGAAAAGAGAGAAAAAAATCTAGCAAAATATATTTCTGTGATTAAATTAAGCTTCAAAGCCTTGAACAGAATCCCAGAAACTTGTGACTGATTTATTCTTCAGGTAGCATACCTACCTACAACAAATATGCAACAACAAAAGGCTAACTGCAGAAGAAAAACCAAGAAAAATTTGCATTAGCAAGCTTAAAGTTCTGCAACTTTAGAGACTTATACTCCTCTGTGCTCATTCACAGCTTCCCTTTACAATTCTTACTGCATAACACTTCTTCACGTCATCTACAGTTTTCAAAAGGATCTACTGCTAATCATTCTGTACACAAGTCTGAATTACAGGATAATTTTAAGAAGGAACTAGCATATTAAGCAAAAAAAACCAGAACGGGTCAAGGTTTTTAAAACAACAAATAAGCCTCTGTTTCAAAGGACACTTCCATTCCCTCACTGTCCTCCCTAATGTCAGCAATACACCTTAATGTAGTAACCACAGGCTTGTCACACACAGCAACATTGCCTTCAACATTGCTTTTGAAAACAATCATGCTTGCTAAAAAGCCTGAGATGTGCTTGATAAGAACTACTTCTAGAAGCTTCTGGGCATTTTCCCATTAAAGACATTAAAGATAGATAATGATTGGTATGTCTCTAAAGAAATACAAGACTTTTTTCTCTCTCTCTAAAATCATACTATTTGGGGTCAAAAGGGTGGGGGGGAGGGTGTTGGCTTGGGGAGCTTTTTAAATTTATTTATTTTTTGTAATCATGCAACTGAACACATAAGAACAAACACAGTATTTCATTTTTGATAAGCCACTTTAGAACATCAGGTTATCTAAGATGACCTCATTCATTTTGCTAAACAAAAATCTTAACATCATTTTCTAGGCCAAATTTTAAGCCTCAGTAATCAGATGCCCCTAATTACTGATGCATGATTAAGGCTTCATCCTTCCAGCTGTAATCAGGAGCAAGGGGGTTTTTTTTTGGTTTTTTTTGTTTTTTTTAAGAAAAAGCTGACATGCATCTTTTCTGTGTGAGGAACCGAGAAATGAAAACAAAAGCGTAAGTGAACAGTAGCCACAGTACCTTTAACGTTTCCATCCAACGTGGCTGTTTGACCTGGTAGTAGAGCACTGATCGGTACTCACTCACGGGCCTGTCCCCCGCTCCCAAGCAAACAGCGTTCTTACAAACAAAACATAAAAAGAAGCAACAGTGCTTAGTGATTCATGAACTTTTATGACGCGCAAACCCACAGAAAGCACCGAAAAGGGTCCTTCCCCCGGCCTTCCATGGCGGGCGGCAGCTCTACCCCAGCACCTCGCCAAGGCCCGGCCACCAAGCCATGGCGGCCGCAGCACCCTCAGCAGAGGGAAAACCTTTCCCAGCTAAGGGGCCCCACTCCTGCAGCGGGCCCGGGCGGCTGCCTGCGGGTGGCCTGGGGAGAGACGCCATGATGGATGGCTGTGGGCTGGGGCCCAGCACGCACCGAGCAGCACAGGGCCTGTCCTCAGGACCTGTCCTCAGCAAGCTGTTGGGATTTGGATACAACGTCAGTCAAAGTTAAGTGATAAGGAAAGCACCAGCAGAGAAGTAGCGTTAGTAATACGCAGGTACTGCCTTTCCCAAGCCTCTGAGCGTATTGTTCTACAATAGCATTCCATACTGATGCTGGACCTACAGTGCATGGTACAGGCGGGACACAGTATGCTCAAAGAAGAGCTGGGCGAGGAACATACACAGACTTGATTTCTCTAAGCAACCAAGGCATCATCTCAATTAGTAGAACACAAAAATAATCTCACTTCATTATTCCATTTGTTTCTTCATTCACTTGAAAATGCTCTGTTTGAGAAGAAACTCGGATGTGTTTGGCTGCATGCCCAAGGTGACTGCCAAACTAAACGTTGTAGGGGGAGCAACGCTACATCTTCCTGCATTTTTTCAACATTTAGAATTCCCCATTCTCTAATGACTATCAGAACTAGTACAGGTGCAACTTCAAGGTTTGATCGAGTTCAAAAACCGTCATTAATCTTCGAAATTCAGTTTGTTCAGTGAATCTGTGATGAGAGGGCCTGCATCTGTCTCCTGCAGCTGATTGTGGTTGAGGATTGGACATGCAGAGTAACTACTAACACTGGTAATGGAAGAAGCAACATCACTGACACCAGGCATCAGACATGAAACTGAAGTGCATGAAAGCAGCAAACGTACTAAATTCTCTACTGAAGACACAGATGAAACTAACCCTTTATAGGCTACACTAACTACTGCTAAGGTGCAATTTTCCTGCTGAAAATCCTGTGGACATTAGAAGTCTGCTTCACACACCAGGATGCCTTGTGAGAAGCAGGGCATGATGTTGAAACCAGAGGATGATTTGTAAGGTCCAGTCAGAGTGATTTAACTGCAGAAGGTATGTCTTAGCTGCCTGAATGGACATTTTTCAAGATTTATGTGCTGACTTGTTTCAAGTGAATGTCACAGAATACAGTTAAACAGAAGTCTTTCATTTTCAACAGTAAAAGTAGTGCTAGCTTTTCAGCTGAAACTAGCTTGATACCTAAACGGAGATGTCCAGTTTCCTGTTTAGTGAATAGATACCTCTTTTGATTCATGGATAATAAGAAACATTGAAGTTAATATAAATTGATGTATTTAAAAGATTATTAGTAGTCATTTATTTTTTGAAGACTAAAAGGGAATATCAGTTACTTTTATTACTTGCATTCAACAATATTTCAATTAACTCCTCAGAATGGTTGCTTAAATTTTTCTAAGGCATATTACCCCCAGAGAGCAGGCAGGAGTGGAACATACAGTTCAGATCAGAGACAAAGTGACAAATCCACTTTCTCCTGCCATTTGTAGGAAGGATGAATCTGCAGTAATCAACCTACATAATACTGGAAGGCAAGATTTTATGCATTGAAATAGGTTAATTTCTTGAAAGAATACTTTGGTGTACGTGTTTTAAAGATACTATTTGTGAAAAGACAGCATAAAGGTTGCTGAAGTTCCTTTCACAACAGAGTTAACCCCTGCACCTGCAAGTCATGGGGTTCAGCATTTTCCTACATATAGGTAGTTTTTTTGTAATCAGGGTTACAAATTGTTGTGGGACCCTATGTATTATGTGGGTTCAGGATTTTCTTCATTCAGGCTTTCAAGTTAAATTTGAGGTCAAACAATTATAGTTCATAAACATACTTCACATCATGAACCACAATGAGTTGCTCCATCTTTATTTTATCTCAAGAAGCATCATTATGATTTCACCCTCATGATCACAGTACTCATGTAGTGAACAGTATAAAGCTCAGAAAAGGTCAGAAATCCCCCTGAATACTGAACTGGTGTTAAAACGCCCTAAGGAAAAGACAAAAATTTCTCAAAACGGCAACAGACAAATAAAAAACCACTGTAAATATTTATGTTGCATAGGTACAGTGTCCACAATCCTCTTGTCACTAATTTACTTATTTGCCATGTAATTCATTCAGGAGACAATGACACAGTTTTCCTGGCACAAGAGTTTGTACTTCTGACATTTTTATGTACAAATTGCATTCCTCTGGGAATTTCCACAAGAAAAACCCTAGAGTGAGAATGCAATAATTGTCAGAAACAGTATTTGTTCCTTGGCACAGCTAAAATAGGTCAGTGTTATTTCTCATTACAGTTTTATTGCAAGACATTTATAGGACTTTAATAGATACGTCACTTTAAACATCATAAAATTTATCAGATGTTACAGGATGACACACGTGAGGGAATTGCAAGTTTTGCAGAATGGTATTTTATAGAAATTTATAAGAAGTTTAAGGCTTACTTCTGTAATCTAACTCCTGTTTCTATGTCCATCATACAGAAAAAAAGAAAACTTACTGGCATCACTTTTCCTTCTTCATCACAGACACACATTATCACTTCTACATTTCTCTGAGTTGTTTTATTGTATTTATCAAAATCTCCGTACAGCAGTGTAATATAAATGTCATTTCTTATATCTCCTAAAAAAAAAAAAAAAAAAAAAAAAGACAAGGTTAAAAATCAATTAAAATGCTGTGAGAGCATTGGGTCAATTGAACTTCACAAGAGTACTGCTTTTTCTGGTTTGAAATAGCTCAAAATCTCTTCTCCATCTGAACTTACGTTTTCCTTTCTAAGCTAAGAGGATACTACGATGTGAGTCGAACCACATGGGAGTCCTCCAAATGACTCGAAGCAATTCTCGTCCTGCACTGACACCTGCTGGGGAGGTGATTGCTGATGCCATTACCGACTTTTCCCCAAATTCACAGCTCTCTTTCTACAAGGAGCTTCATAATTTAATTTTCTCTTGTGAACAAATTCGTGATCTCTTTTAAAAGAAGTGTGGAGATTGGAATTGAAGGTTTTGAGTGGTAGGCTACGTGTGTGTGTTTTAAAAAGGAGCACTGCTGCCAGCAAGTGATTTTAATTGAAAAATATATTAGCATAAATATATATATAAAAGTAAACATAAAATCAAGTAATTGTAAGCTCACATGTTTATTTTTATCAAAGGACAGAGTAAGTTACAGTAAAAATAAAGTTATTTTAAAATTCAAGTAAACATCCACCATAATCTACTTAGAAGACAAGAAAGCTGTGTACAAAGACCTGGGATTATCCCTTACTGTCTTAATTTTATTTCTGCTATTTAAATACTAGAAAATACTTCCCAAGGATTTCACTGTTTTATATAAGCCTCTAATATTAGAACAAAACTTACTGTGAATAATTCATTCTAAAAAGCCTGAGTTACCCATTACAGAAGTAAATAAGGCTGCCACTGATGCTTATTAACGTACAGAATAAAAAAAATCCATTCTTATTACAGAACAAAGCACCTCCTACCTGGCATGATTATTTCAGGAAATCCCAGCTTTCTAGCAACAACTGTGGTTCTGTCTACAAGATGTGGATAGTCCTTCCTAGTTTGAATCACATCTCCAACAAGCATTTTCACAGTTACCCAGAGACCTATTAAGAGGGAAAAACAAGTTTACACTTATGGCAAGGAAAAAGAAAGACCCTTTTATCAGATGATTGCCTCATCTATCCCCCAAAATAGTGATAAGAATTCACTGCCCGCACTTGCTTCAGCTGAAAGTAAGAGCTCTACTCCAAATTTCTAGCTATTAATTTCAATAGCCTTCAAGATTCTGTAACGAACTCATGACTCTTCACTTCCAGTTTCAAAGGTGACATTAAGGCCTGCCCAGGGAGGTAGTTGAGGCCCCATCCCTGGAGATATTCAAGGTGAGGCTCAACAAGGCTCTGAGCAACCTGATCTAGTTGAGGATGTCCCTGCTCACTGCAGGGAGGTTGGACTAGATGACCTTTAGAGGTCCTTTCCAGCCCAAACCATTCTATGATTTACCTTAAGGCATACAGGACAGTGCCGTTAGAGAACAACCTTATGAGGCGGTTCCCCACAGTGACATCATGCAGGAAGGACCTTTTGGACTCCACAATGTACGTGTCTGGTACCCAGAGCAATTCCACTAGACGAGCATCTAGTGTGAAGCTCTTGTTGCCATGAAAGACCAACCGGGGGTCTGTCCAGCGCTGCCGCAAATATATCGTAGCTGTGTAATCCTGGGAAAGAGAGGAAAACCTGTGAGGAGGAGTGTCCAGAACACCTGCACAGCACCACTGCCTGTATGCCAGCCGTGACCACAGGCAGAGCAGGCATTAGTTCAACCTATCGAAGCTCAGCTTCAAATGCATGCAGTAAATCTGATAAAAACTAGAGTGAAAGTCTTTTTACAGTATTACATTTGTCATGTACTCACCCTCTGAGGACTAAAGTGTTTGAGGACTCAAGTTTATATTTGTATTTGGGTTATTTTAATAAGCAATTATTGTAATTGATTTTTTTGTGTCCAGTTTGCAGGTAAGAAATCAAGAGAAGTGCACACTTAAGACCACTCAGCACGTCACTGAACCTTAAAAATCAGTCACGGAAAATGACAAACGTACACACTGTGATCACAAAAGAGACATCAGCACTTTGGAAAAAAAGGTAAGCAAATCCAACCTGTTATTTCATGAGGTCTTAAAAAACCCCAAACAAACCAACCCAAAACTTGTAGCATCTTTTTAATAGGAGGTTTGAATCTAAGGACACTGGGATTAACTTGATGAGTTTACCCTGCCAATATCTACCTGCAGTGACTGGAATAGTTTCCCAGTGCCCCATCACAGAAGAATGAGCAGCACTCGGCTCTGAAGATAATTCTTTACTGGGCCTTCTGGACAGACACAGGGCACTGTGGTACCATTTCACTTCCTTCCTTACTAGACAAAGTAAATGCAACCACTAATGGCTTTTATTTTTAAAACATCTCTGTCACAGAGAGACTGATACTGGGGATTGCATTAACAATGTGCAGTCACTGTCTATTACCACAGATACGCTGCCTGTCTGAAGAGGATGAAGCAGTTCTGTTTCATTCCATCTATAACTTATGACATGCTTTAAGAGAAAAAGTCTAAGTAAATAGTGGATATCAGCATTAGCTTTGGCAACTTTTAATTTTACTCTCGGTGTGTGACAGGAGAACGAACGTGTCAAGTAATGCACTGGTATGGCTTTCAATACAGTGAATTCTGAGAGTGACAAAAGTGAAGAATACTGGTTAATTTTCCAGCATTTATCAAGGCACAGAGTAAACCTCTGCAGTGTTTTCCACGAGCAATTTAGATGGACCGTCATGGTCCAGAAAATCTCCAGAACAGGAGCTATTTTACAAGGCCCTTCAATTAAGTTAGAGATATGTGAATAATTGATTTTGTTGGTTCTGCTCCTTCCCCAGAATGAATAGCTTTAGCAGAATTACAGTATTTTATTTAGTGAACTTGTTTAATTTGTTGGAAGCAGAGGGAAAAAAGAGTCAGTGGTATTCTTGAAAATGCTAAAATTAAGTGTTGAAATTGTTCCTGACCAAACTCCTCACAGTTTGGACTGAAACTATTTGCTGAATTTACCCAATATGGCCATCAACCTGAAACAGCAGTTCTCAGCAATCAGTAGTTGAAATCCAGCTGTTATCAGAAATGAAGGGAATGAGACTCATCAGTGGTGGGAATATGTTCTCTGTTTGAAAATTGGTGGGGTTTTGTTTTTTCTTGGGATGACCAGTCCTTTGAGCCTCAAACTGTATCACAGCTCAAAACCTCCTTTCTTCTCCTTGATGACAAACCCAGTCTCTGTCATCCGTCAGTGCCACCATGTACAACAGAGGCCACCTCTACCCTACACAGAGGAAAGGTAAGGGAGAGAAAATGCCACACAGGACTGATATTTTTCATTTCCTAATGGGCCTGACTTCCAGGAGGTGCTGAGGTTTTGACCAGTAGAACCTTTGGAGCCATCTCTGTTTACTTACGAGCCCACGTTACCATGGCATCTACATAGTCTGCTACCATAAATGAGCCCTGTTCTCATCACACCTCTGAAAGTGGTCAACAGCCACAGAAAAGCAAAGCAGCCTGACTATGACAGTTTCTGTGCTGAACACACAGGGATGTATCACAAGTCTCTCAGGCAGATTCTCCTCTGATCTCTTATAAAATAAAAATTCTTTTACTCACCATGTCACTCTCAGATATACTAGAAATACTTGCGATGTCCAGGCTCATTGCAATTTGAACAGGTTCTCCTGTGGAGGGAAAGAAAAGCTTAAGCAAAGACAATGAAAGAGTGAAAGGTGCTTCGATACCAGCTTGGGCACTGCTCACAGCGTCCCACGCTGCCTCTGACACCGCAGAAACCCAAAGGGTTAGACAGTTACAGATCATTAAACTCACAAATGTCATCACGATCCAAACCAGTCACTGCTGGGCAGCTGCAGTCCCGTCCATGAGGATGGCAGCAGAGAGCAAATCCCCACCAACACGAGTAGTGGAATCAGCAGTGTTTCGGTGGCATTTGCCGAGGGGCAGGCGGCCGGGGCCGGGGAACCTCGTTACCCGACACGTCCTCAACACCCGCACAGCGGCAGCAACAGCAAACTGAACAGAGCGCTTCCCATGCGCAGCTCTCGGAGGACTCTGCATCAGCATCCCTGCTTCTCAGGCAGGCAGAGAAACGCGGTGATTCCTGACCCCATGCGTTGGATTCAAAATCCGAAATGAACAGTCCTTGCCTCCCTTTAGTTGCTCTGTTTACAAGCGCCCTTTGAGCCCTCGCCCCCGAGTCTCGCTATCCCCCCGTTCCCTGCCAGCACTGCTCAGGTCCACCGCGAGAGGGCAGCTCCTGCCCGGGCAATGCCAGCTCGTCTCCGCTGCGGGACAGCGCCTGCCTCTGCGCGGCCACGGCCACGGCCACGGCCCCGCTCTGCCGTTCCACGGCTTGGCTGACCCCCGGGATGAGGTGGGCAGCACCCAGGAGGTGCCTAAGTGACCACACAGCAGTCGTGGCACTTGCTGAAACTCCTTTTCATCCTTTAACCGCATCTAGGAAAGTCTAAGGGGCACAATTTCCAAATATTCCGAGTGGGTTTGGGTTTTTTTGTTTATTTGTTTTAAACTGCTCCAGAATAGATTTCATTTGCAAAAGACATGTATTTTTTAAAATAACTGTCATTCTTATCCTCTATCTTGTTTTTAGATATTCAGACACTCAAAATAATGACTAGAGGGTAGATCTGTGAGGACTTAGAGCCTCAGGACCAGAGTCCTGACCATTTTTGTTTAACATCCCTGGCTCTGGTAGGCGTAGGCTGGTGTAGATGCAGTTGATCTCTATTATATAATTCAGAAGTGTCCACTGATGTGACGGGGTCTAGAGGAGCTTTCCTATTCCTGCATGAGATCAGTATTCTAGGCATAACAAGCTGGTAAATTATGTATTGTCCCAGAAATTTATCACCGTGGTCATAAAAAGGAAGAAGTTGAAAGCTGCCAGAGCAGGTCAGTCTTCAGGAGCTACAGTAGGAAACAACCAAGTCCTGGCAAAAGCTGATAGGGAATTTTTAAATTGAGCATAGTTTCATTAATGGGTTTTGGCAGAAAAGCAAAATTAATAAAAATAAAAATGTTCATAGCTGTTTTTTGATCTTTCATTGATAGTTTTGAGGTGCTGAATGTCATTCTGAGAAACTCTTCCCTCTCAGTGGTTACAGCATGCACCTGCAAGGTGGGAGACAGAACCCCCAGACTGGACAACACCCTTGGATAAATTCCTGACTGTCCTTTAGGTGCTCCCTACTCCCTTAGAGCTTCGGGAGGCATTAAAGCAGGTTCACTTTGTGTCTTGGTGGGAAATGAAAGCATGTGTCGAAAGTCAGTATTTCTGGCAAGGAGAATGACTTTATTCCTCTCTAGCTGCAAGCTACTATAAAGCAGAAAATCACAAGGGGCAGGCTAAACAAAAGCATGTACAGTTGGAGAATTTAGTTACTGTCAGGTCTTTCATAAAAGTATTGAAGTTTATAAATTTCCTGTTCTTAACCTGCTAGATAGAGATGTTCTCATGCCCCATAGTCTCATGCACCATCTATTCAAGACAACAGTGGACACGCAGAAAGTAGCCTTGGCTACTGCCTAATTTAAAAGCTAAAAGCTAAAGAAAGTTTAAAGCATGCTCTGCCCTCCACAGCAGCTGTACAGACTGTTCTTCAGAGGGTCAAATACATGGAGCTGACATACCACCAAAGTAGGGCCTGAGGTATTTGTTGTATCCCATGGTGAGGTTCTCAAATCCAGGGAGGGATGTTGTGTCTCTGCCATGCAAGTCGGGTATGAGACCCAGGGAGCACCTCCTGGGGACACAAATCAGTACTGTTACGAGTGGCCAGGGTGCTGGGCACATCTGGTGTGCAGCTGCAGCTGTGTTTCCAGCTTATGCTCAAACAAGCAAACAAACTGCATAAAATACTTATTAAAAATAAGAAGATAATTGAAATCATGAGCACTTGCTCACGTTGCTTATTTTGGCAGAATAATTGGCAACTTGAAGAGACAGCAAAATGGCAGATTACCTCAGCTGATAGCTGAAGGCTTGCACACATGGTAGCTTAAGGATGTTCTTAAAATGTCCCAAACAAATCAAGCAAGGTCTCTATAGTACAGGTTTTAATAGTAACCCACAATCTCCCCCTTCCTATTTCTTTTCATACAATCTATATAAGCCACATGCATTTCTTTATTCCTCCTGAGACAAATCTTACTGACCAACAGCTCCTCCTCCCTAAGCACTGGCCCCCTAAAGAAGCTTTCATCCTCATACGTTAGTGCCAGAAGCAAAACCTCCAAGTACACCAAAAGAGCAAAGGTGGAGCATCAGGCACTTCACAGTCACCAACGAAGCTTTGGGGGCTGAACCACCCCAAGCTGCTGTGTGTACAGAGGGGTCAGCTCTGGATTACAGTGCCTGAATGAATGATTTGTGGATGGACAACAAAGTCTAGTACTTGGCTTTATGAGGCTGAAAGTTCTGTACCATCACATGGACAGCTAAAGAGACAGGAGCATGGGCTGCAGAAAGGTAAGGTTTATGGTGCAGTGTCACTGTGCTCACTTGCTGAAAATGTAAATGAGTGAATCATTAAGAGTTCATTGTTGCTTTCTGAAGGGCTGAAGGAGGTGGAAGGCAGTGCCTCTGTCTCTCCCCAGGGTCTCAGGACCACTGGTCTGTGCAGTAAAACTCCATAGTGTAGTTATTAAAAGCTCAGATGATTTATTTTTTTCCTCCCCCCCTTCTGTTTCCCTTAAAGCTGGGTTAATAGCCCTTGGAGCTTTGCTGTGGGTTTTAGACCAGAAAGGATATTGCAGCAGAACTGAACCAGTTTGTGCACAGCATAAACATAAACCATTCAAAAAATTTAGGACTTGTAACTCCAGGGCTGGTAATGACACAGCTGGGAGCCCTGGGGTGAGGGGTGCATTTCCAGGGAAAACTGCAAACTGTTCTGATCCTGGACAAAAAATAAGGGCCTGTGCTGTCAGTGGACATACTATGTCCTGTGGACCTGTGCAGACTGCTCTCTTCTATCCCACATCCCTTACTGTGCCCGACTTTCTTTGGATGGGCTGGATAATTGGAAGCATAGTTTCCTTTTGACCCACATTATTTATATGAAACATAATTCAGTCGTTCCCTGTAACACAAAACAAACACTCCACTTACCTTTGGGTTGGAAGGAAAAGACACAGACTAAAGAAGCAAAAATAGCTGCAGAACATCTCTGGAAATGATTTCTCTATTTGCTTTTCTGCTCTGTGGAGGCAAAAAGAAAGACAAAGTTTGGTGGTTTAAGAAGCGCTGTTTTGAGGGAAGGGGACAGGGAAGAGAAATCCTGTGCAGTCAGAACCACACACTGTGTGGCATTTTAACATTCCCGACACGCAGTGACTCCTGCCTTTTTCTAGCTTGTGTCATTTTTCAGCACTGTGCTATCTTAGCACTTTCCACATAAAATACACCAGTGACAACTTGGGCCCTGAAGTCCTTGACAAGGTCACCAAATTGTAGCTGCCACTTTATTTTAGACAGAGTTTTTCTTCTTTCATCGTGGGATGTCTATTAGCTGATGTTGAGAATGGCACCACGGGAAGGGATTTATTACACAGAAAAATGTTTAGGTAGTTCCTAGAGGCAGACAGACTCAGAAGCCAAGAGAGATCCTGCTCACATATTTGATTGAGCATCTTTTAGTCCAGGGCTCCACTAATCAGCTACACAGAAGTGCTGTAGCTCTGCACTCCATTAGCTCGTACCTGGGCTAAACCTATGCTATTAATAGTAATGTTGGCAAGCCACTCAGCATGCAGTACGGGATGAAATCATTCTGCTTTAAATGGGTTTCGTTGACTTTTCTGGGAGTGAAACCAAATCCTGGCGTCTGGCCTGAGACTCCCATGTGCTCATTCTGGAGCTGGAGCTGGTGCCACAATGGGCAGCTCTCACCTGTGCTCTGCTCCACTTGGCATTTTTGCTGCCTGCCTGAAATGCCACACCAATTGCACACCTTTCCTTGAGTGTACAGCTAGGGCTCTGCCACGTGCCTGCTGTGAGCTGCTGCACGATGAGGCAGCGAGCACGACACTGCCGCGGGGAGATGGTTTCTCAGGCAGCGGTAGTGTGAGCTGGCCACACAACACTGCTACGCTCTGCAGTGTGCCCCCTGTGTCAGAGATTCCCCGCAGATACTGGCAAGGCAACATCGTTCTTGGATGGATAACTGTCTTCCTCGTTCCTATCCTGTTACACTTTGGGAATGACTATGCAAATGCTTAGTCCCTGTGCCTTGGTACCAGCGAGAGCGAGATCCCAGCCTCAGATTCGGTGCCCGTCTCACCCTGCGCTGTGGTTAGGGCTGCAACTTCAAACCTGGCTGTTCCATAGTTACCCAAACATAGGGAATGTTCTGCTTGAGTTTGGTTCTTCCTGTGGCAGTTCAGCACAGCCCAGAGGACACTCTGCCTTCTCAGCCAGTTGTACAGCTCTGGTGCTGTGCCATGGGACAGCGGGACTCCAGGGAAGAACATCTTTGCTCGTATAGAGCTGGTAAAACCACCTGAACATTGAAACACCACAAATGCAGGGCCTCCCACTGGAAAAAGGAGGTTTCTTGAAACAAAATATGCCCCAGTATCTGCCCACCATCTGGATTCCTAACAAGGCTTTGCACTCCTATCCCTTTCTCTGAACATGGTGTTCAGATGTTTCCAGATGTTATCAAGTGCTCCTCACTATAATGTGAGGATGCAGAGCTAGAGAGCGCATCATTTACCCATTCACAGCAATATTAGACCACAATTCTGGTGGGAAAGAAGGAAGATTATTCCAGGTAGTTTAAAGAACTTCTTCCAGGAAGAAAAGGTAATTTTACAAATCAGCATTTAGTTAAAGTGTGAGAATTCCTGAACCTCAGCCGAGGAATGCCTCATGGGCGTCCTCCACAACTGTCTGTACTGCACAGAGGCTGTCATTGTTGCATTTGGGTGCACCAGAATAAGTTCCTGGATGGTTCTGTTCTATCTGATCCTAGTTACTAAGACCTTACTTTGAAAAAAACAAGCCAAATTCTATTTATTTTGATGGCTGACTAGTGGACAGAGACCTCTTACATGGTAAAAAGCCTTTTTGGGACCCTGTTGTGTCTTGAGTTAGCAGAAGTGCAGTGTGCACTGCAATGGGTGCTACTGCTGTCTAGCAAACTCAGCTGAAAGAAACCAGCTCAGATAAATTTATAGCTGCTGCTGCTGCCACAGACCTGAGTGAATTACACAGTCTCCCTTTCTCTGTGATTCTGGTCATTC
This sequence comes from Actenoides hombroni, assembly GCA_024336885.1. NCBI lineage: Eukaryota > Metazoa > Chordata > Aves > Coraciiformes > Alcedinidae > Actenoides > Actenoides hombroni. The sequence goes on along the minus strand of WUAM01000239.1, from coordinate 1,316,585 downwards.
GTTGCAAACAAGGCAAATCTTGTTTTCCTCCTTTAGAGGATGGCTGCGAAGAAAATAAATACATCAAACACTGCGAGACAGCCAAGAGTGCATCTGTAAGTACTGAAGAGAGGTAGAAACATGGCACACCAGAGTACTCTTGGGCAAGAAAAAGGTGACACTGATGCCCAGAGCCAAATATAACCAACATATTTCTTTGCCATCCAGTGTCTCAGTTAATACAATTGCAATTCTGCTTGTATAGTGCAGGAGCTTCCATCAGAGGTTAGTAGCTTCATTAGTAAAGTATACAGCATGGAAATTTTTGTAAGATTCTGTATTTATGATTTGCTGCCCAATACAGGATTTTGGCTTAGTCTAATAGGAAAAAACCAAACACACAACCCTTAAGCACTGTTTAATCTGGGCACTTTACTCTGGTCAGTGAAAGCACAGCACAGGCAACCCCAGAACAGCAGGAATCATGAAGGCTGTACTAGTGCAACTGGTGGAGAGCTTGATTCCAATGCAAAAGTTACATAAAAATCATTCATTATGAACTCAGAGGTAATGAAAACCTAGAGAATATAACTCACTCAGCTCCGTGTTCTCCCTATTGGCTGTGAAAATTATACAAAGATGCAAGTATTATAGTAAAATAGATCCAGCTAGAGCCCTCTGTGAAGTCTGTGTCCTCTTTCAGAGAATTTAATGAAATAATGCTCCTTTACACCAGGCAAAAGCAGCAGGATATGTCTCCCACTACAGCTCAGTCCTTAATTCAGCTTTATGCCTCTGTCTTTGAAGAAGGGCTGGTCAGAGTGAAAACACAAAAGGAAGAAAAATCATTGGCAATCACTTCAATGATCCTGTTTATAGGGAATGGGGTGTGAGGTGATAGAGATGTACACCAAATAATACCTAGCTCTGCACCACTGCCAGTGTAACCCACAGTGACAGGCTTCTCGTCTCGAGCAGTACTGAACTGGGAGGCAAGCCAGCAGAACCACTGCAGTCCTGCCTTACCTCCCACTTACCAGCTGCATCTCATCGCCCAGAGCAGATTACTGTATTCTCTGATTTTCTGCTGGCTGATGACATTCCATTGCCAGGCAGTAGAAGCATTTATGAGAATCTAAAAAGCCTCTCAGAAAGCCAAACCCATGTGACCAGCTTACTAAGCTCAAGGTAATAATTCACAAGGTCAAATTTTACTGGATCCTAATTGCTATGACTGCAGAACATGCAACACAGGCACGTGTGCACCTCAGAATAAAACCTGCCTAGGGAAGAGAGAGAAAGTTAAATAAATGCTGAGATAAAACCAGATTGCATTTAATTTTCCTGTTTAAGCATTGCCTCTACTTATTACACAAAGTCACAATTTTGATGATGAACTCGGGCATAATTTGTCTGTTCCCTTTCCCTCGCACTGTGAAAGCTCTGCAGAGAGCACCACAAACTGCTTACGCTGCAGTTCACCAGCGTGGCGAGGCACAAGTGGTCCAGGGACAGCCTGCATCCCTCATGCCCGGTCCTCACCAGACCCTGCAGCACCCAAGACACCCTCAGACCTGGGACTTCAGCCTGCCTGAACCAAGCACAAGACGGACTGTATCTGAAAATCATCGGCAACCATTTTCACTGGGGTGTTTTCACAAGTGCTCTGATTCCCAGACAGGGTGTGATGGACATCGTGCTTGTTTTCATCTTGGACATGGAGAGATTGGATTGTTTGGCTTTGCCTTGGCTTGGCTCTGCTCAAGAACCAGTGCAGCCCTGGCACCAGTTTCACAACTGCAGTTGTGTTGATCAGTGGCAACTGAGAGGGTGGACAGAGTCACAAACTCCCCTTTTGCTTCCTCTATTCACTCCTGCAGAATAACTTTTCAGGAGAAAGCATCTCTATACCATCACCAGGAGTTTCCAGCCTCACGGCCACGTCGTGGCTGCACCAGTCTGTGCAGAGCTTTCTTTGGCCACTGACGTGAATGCAATAGTTGCCAAATACAATGACAAAATGATGAAAGAGGCAAAAAGTGTCATACACCCTGGGAAAAGACTTCGCTGGCTTTGCCAAAATGTTGCTTCAAGGTCAACTTGTTTATCTAGAAGAGGGATTTAAGACAGATATAATCTGTCTTCCCTTCTTTAATGTTTATTTTTTTCCCCCCTGCCCAGTCTGAACTGAGACCAGTTGTCTCATCTTGAAAGATGACTCCTTTGGGGATATGTGTGGGCAGGGGATTTTCTGAGCAAAGTTTCATTGCATGACAGCTGCTGTGAAAGTGTCAGGTATTCTGGTGATTTATTATGAGAGCTGTTCAAATTTTAACTTACTGACCAAAGAAATCATGAAAGGCTTTCATTTTCAGTCATTCTAAAATGATTTTCATCTCAATTTCCTCAACTTTAAACTTTATCTTGAGGTTTTTGGTTTGGGGTTTTTTTGGTGGGGTTTTTTTGGTGGGTTTTTTTTTAATTTAAAGCTTGTTCTTCCTAGGAAAAAAAATTATTTGCTATCCTTTTAATTTTTGAATGCTGAAAATCAGTTTTGGCAATCCTGGAGAAAGTCTGAAGCAACTACAAGGGAGAAAATAGAGTTAACAACAGGGAAACGTTTTCTGTGCAACATTTTTATGCGAGCCACTCTTACTGGAAACCTTAGTTATTTGACAGTAAAATCCATTTATGCAGAATGCATCCCATTATTACAGAACTAAAGGGCTAGTGGGATCCTATCACGTGTCAATAGATACTTGAGCTCACGCCTTGGCTGTTCAGGACAAAAAGGGACATAAAGGGCTGATGGAGGCAAAGAGAACCTGGAAACCACCTGCACCAGTGAGTTGATAATACTGAAATTAGTTGTTTCTGATCTTTCTTTGATACTTCATCCTTTAAGAGAAGGTAAAGCTAAGCACATGATTTTGGGTTGAAAGGAACATCTCCTATTGACTTAAGTCTTTAATGTTTATATTCTGTCAAAACCTCAGAAAGTTTGTTTTGGTTGGAACTAAAACTTTTCTGTCGCACTGGCTTCCCTGTTTGAAAAAAATCTAAATTCAGGCAGGTTGTTTAATAACTTCACCAAGCCTAGAAAGTCCTTATTGGCCCAGTTTCTACCTGCACGAGCAGGAGGTGCATTTCAATGCAGATGCTGTGGGAGCTGAGGCCCCAGCAAGGCACGTGCTGGCTGGGGTGTGGTGTGACACCAGTGCTGAGAGCTGGCTGCTCAATGACAGACACCAGCTGCTTTATTTTGCTTCCTGGGTTTTCCAGTTGCCCTGAGTGGCCATCTGGACTCATGGACAGTTAAACAGGTGACTTCATGGTACTTACAGAAATCCTTCAAGAATTTCTGTGAACTTCTGCTCTTGGAAATAATAGATTCTTTCCATCCATGTTACTGTCATTACATCACATGACAAATCACCTCTGGGTTCCAGAAGCAGCAAGCACGGCTGAGGTGACTCGCTGAGGCTGCAGCACCTGCTTGCTCGAGGCAGACCTCGCCATGGCTTGGTGCACAGCTGACCCTCAGCACCACACGGCATCCAGCTCTCTCAGTGCAACACGGGGAGCAGCACTTGCACCCACTGGCCATTGGCAACCTTCAGAGAGTCAGACCAACCAGCACGGAACAAATCAACAACAGGAACTTAAAGCTCTAGAGCCTGCTCCTAATTTCATGTGCTGGTACCGCTAGTGGCACTAGTTGTCTGTACACAGACTTTACACATAGTACTACTCTTTGCACAAGAGAGAGAGGAACCAGGCACGTTACTATTATGATGCCCCACAAACTGCAAGTCTGATTCCCATCTTACTTATTCCAATGAAAGTCAGAAGCAGCTCCAAGATATAAGAAGGTTTTACAGAAAATTAGTTTCAGTTCTTATGTAAGAATAGTAAAATCATGCCTGAGTAATGCTGATATGTTTTCAAGATGAAAACTCTCAACCTTCAAGCTACCTGTAGGATGTGGCAGCTTAGGCTCACATCTGCCCACCCAGCCTGGTACACCAGTCTACCTGCAGCTTGCAGGCCTCAGAAATACATACAGAAAGCTTGAACGATATCAAAATGAAGGTTTACAAGATTTACTTATGTGAAATAAATTATTCTGTTTGGTCAACTCATTTACTCTGTTTAAGCAAATACAATGTACGTAAAATTTATAAATAATTACAGTTTCATACAGAAATTTAACATGCTCCAGGCAGCTCTTTTTCTCCTGCACCTTAAGCCTAAATCTAATCTAAACTTGCCTGCAATTGTCAATCTCCAGTGGCTGCAGATCCATGAGCTCACAGCTGTCTGTGCTCAGTCATGTTGGGCAATCACTTCAGGTTTCATTCACCCAGCAGACCTGCCCCTCACGGCAGGCAGCGATCCAGGGCTGAGTGCAGAAGGTTCATCTTCCCTCCTCCAACTGGCAGACGGATCACAAGCCCAGCAACGCCGCTTTCTATGATTTTGCTCTCTGCTTGCCAACCCTGTGATTGTAACCCTATATATACAGTCCCTCCCACCTCAGCAGTTCTGCTCACTGAGTCTCCTCCATTGTGTGTGTGCAGGTATTTTATGGCAGACATAATTATTCTTGTTCCTATCAGCTGAGACAAGCATGCACAGGATTAACTCCCTCGTGGGACAAAGAATAGCGTACCCTGAGTACCTTCCAAGCACGTAAAGTAGAGGATAATGACTGTAGGTACTTGTTACATTAACAGTACATAAAGTGAAGGTGGTTTACTGAGTGCTCTGCTCAATTCTGGCTGTGCTAGAGGAGGAAAAGGGAGATAAAAGTTAACTATTGTGGAAAGATTCTCGTGTGAGCAAAATTTGGAAAAGAAGAATGAGAATGTGTCATTTAGATGGAATGGAATTAGGAGGGCACAAAGATAAAGGAATACATCGAGAAAATACATCAGACATTTTGTTTCTGATTATTCTCAGATTATTTATCAGACCAAGGGCATGGCTGATACACCAAAAGACTACAGCAGACATGCAGCCACAAAAGCCACAATGAACAAACATGGACATTTTTCTTTCAAACTTCCAAGTAACAGATAAGTGTAAACTAAGAATCCTCCAGATGCACTGGGCAATTTTGGATTGTTTTCCTTGCTCATCTTTGATGGCCATGACAAAGGGAAACTTCTACTTCTCTGTCTCCCAAAGCATGCAGCATAGGCAGACCCGTGAGGCTGTTAAGCAATGAGCATGATTTAGTCAAGCAATTGCTACGTGCTCTGTCCCACCCCTCCAGGAGGAAAAGCAGGAGGAACTCGCTGACCTCACAGAAGAGGAAAGCAGAGATGGACAGAATCACTTTATTTTGTCTTGGTTCTCACTGAGCATCTGCCTCCTTTGAGCAGATGGGTGTCGTGGCGTGCCAACCTCAGCAGCCTTGACGAGGAGGGGAAAGGCCCAGCGTGCTTAAGGGAGGGGGTAAGGATGGATAGAGCTGCCAGTAACTCATTAATTGAGGGCTTGACAACACACTGACAAATGAGCACGTAAGAAAAAACTATCAGATGGGGCCCCAAGGAGCACAGTTCAGACATAATCATTCATCTTACACATATATTAGTCTGAATTTCTGTAGGGCAGTGAAACCCTCCTCACTGCAGTAAGTTTTAGGGGAAAACCAGCTGTGTCATGTCCTGAATGCCTCCACAGCACTTTTCCCCAACACATTTATTTTGCTCTTGCAGGCAGCACAGTCAAAGCTGCACTGCAGTTGCACATCCTTCCAAGCCAATGTTCATTTTGCCTTAAATATTAAGAATTTAGCTTTTGGTAGATAAGTGCTTTTACCTGTTACAGTAAGAGGAATAATATATATGTGAATAAATAAAGCTTTATACTCAAAGCCAGTGAACACACCCACAATAGGCCACTGCAGCTTAGTATAAACAATCCTGCTTCCTTTACACCACTTCTAAAGCTGTCACGGTACTTTGGCATGGCTAAAGCCAATACCTAAATAATACCTCAAGGTATTTCATCTGGATTCACTTTTATGTTACCTTGTTTTTAAATGTCATTCAGCACCATGATTCTTAGTGCAACGTGCCATTTAACGTAGCAGTAGACCAAGAATGGTTTTTATTTGGATGTCTGTTCTTTTAAAATCACTCAAGAAATAGCGTAAATGTTCCCAGTTTCTAAGAACAGAGAAATTAAGGTACTCAGAGGTCAAGAGTTATTTGTCTCTCAACTATTCTTAGTAACAGTCAGACTATCTGGCAAGATGAATGAGCCTTTTGAAGAACACATGCCAACACTGTATCACTCAGATCAGTACCAATTCCACATCTTTTCAGGAAATCCTGATCAACAGCAAGACTCCTGTACCCACACAGGCCTGACAGGCTTTCCCCATGCTGCCCTCCGAGCCCGGCCTCACGGGAGCAGCAGCCACCCTGCAGATTTGCACTGCTTTATTTTCCCCCTCATTTCATTCACAGCCATTTAAGCAGATGCTGAACCCTGCTCCGGGGTGGCATGGCGACGTGGCCCTGTGGCCACAAGCACTGGCCTGCAGAGCACCAGCTTTATTTAAGATAATCCTTTATAGGAGCGATCGTCACTAACTGCTAACGTACTCCCTAAGAGACACAGATCAATTGACAGAGTGTTATAACCCCTTAAAATATTAATGCCCTATCAGGGAGACAATTTCACTGGGCCTAGGGACTCTTCCATTATTAGAAATTATGCCCCAGCCTTAAATAAATTAACTCAATAAATGTCTTACCATGAATACAAATTCCTGCTTAAGGCTTGCAAATAAAATGATTTAGAGCTGTTCTCTGAGGAAAGATGAAGTGTTTAAACTTGCAAAAGAGGAAGGGCTACCACATCCATTAGTCTTTTGTTTTAAATGGACTTCTGTTTTTTAAACTGAAGGCATCCCTTTCAGAAAGTCAGGGGAAAATCTTTGGAAAATTGAATTGTTACATTTTCTTACGCTGGGCTGCAGTTTCAGTTGTGCAAATACACGGATCTCTGCTCAAATCCCAAGGCAGCTCTGGGGACGAGACCACACCAGCCTCAGGCAAGGGCTGCCCAACACCATCAGCTCCACATCCCTGCGGGACACAGAGGGGCACAGCACAGGACAGGAGGAGGAGAGGGCTGATGTCCCTGCTCAGCAGCGTTGCTGCCTGATCACCTCAGTGCTGGCAGCCTGGACACAGGACACCAGCTCCGAGAAACTTCACCTGGATCCCCGAGGCTGGAGGGAGCCGTTCTGCCATTGCCCCAGGGTGGTATTTTGGCAAAAGGGGGCTCTTCTAATTGCTTCCTGCAGCTGTGGCTACGTGCTGCTGGCACTGGGAGGGCACCTGGACTCCCGAGAAATGGAAGTTGAGCAGAGCTGCCCAGCAGCAGCTGCTAACCTGGAACACAAAACTGACTTTGCAAAGAAAAGTAACATGGTGCTGCCTGCCCTGGGGGGAAGCTGTGAGCTGCTCTCAGGGCACAGGGTGCAGCAGCAGCCTTTCAAACCTGAAAAACCACTTTTATGCTGTAACAAGCTCAGCTGGCCATTACTTATTCAGGGTTAGATAACACGAGCCATGCTTTGTGTAACTTCTTCTGTAACATTGCCCTTAATGCTTAATGCCAGGCCAGGCCACGATGCTACTGTTCTCTCACCTGTCTTCAGGTCAGGCCACCTAAGCTTCATGTGGCCTGATGTGTCACTGGTTCATTCAGTGGGAGTCTTACAGCCTGCAACAGCCCCCATCTTCTACTTACATATGCCTAAAAGACACCACAGTTCACAGGGTGTCCATTAATAAAGCTTCAGCCTTAATGGGAGTTTATAATTTTGACAAACCATAAAGCATACTCCAGCCCATTCATCATCCCAAGCCCCCATCAAAGAGTTTGCCCTCTGCATGTCAATGAATCGACTGTAGCAAGGTGAAAGCCACCACATCATGTGTAATTAGAGCTGTATTTCACAGCCTGTTGTTTCAAGAAGAGCACTGCAGTTCTGCACCCTTTTACCAGTCTCTGACCTGGCAGGATGAACCCCGAGCAAGAGCAGAGCAATACCTTGGCTGCCTGTTGTGCTTACTCCCACCATTTGCCTTCTTGGCCACAGATTTTTGGAGAAGTTAGACACGCACAGCCACAGCCCCGGAGACACAGAGCCTTTTCTGTGCACTGCTGTGCCGTAGCCAATGCATCACTTCAGAAACAGATTTTCTCAGGAGAACACAACCTGTTGTGTTTGATCTGCACTGTCCTTGAGGACAGGACAGCCCTGGACAGGTAGCCTGCAACATCAGGAGATGTGTAGGTAGCACCCCATGGCTTGGTTACCTGCCTGCTGGCAGCTGCCAGGTGTCACTGCCTGCCTATGGAACGGCCTTACGGCAAGAAGAGGCAGACCTGGATCCGTGCTGCAGCAAAAGACCAGCATGACATTTCCCCAGAGGATATACATCAGCTCAAAATACAGTGTAGAGACACACGCGTTCCTAAGACACTGCAGGTGAACGAGTGCCTCTTCCAGGTAATAATCAATGGGAACACCACGGGAAGGATAAAGTCTCTGTCTTGTCTTTGTGTTCAGGTATCTATTTGATGAGATCTTTGATTTTTGATAACCAAAGCACTGTTGTTTGCTAGTTAAGAGCACACATCTCTCAGTCCTGGCTTAAGGAAATCAGAGCATAGCTCAAAAATGGATGCAATGTTTCCAGTTCTTCCTTTTCAGTTTGTACATACATCCACAGTTCAGTCCTGAACTGCAAGACACACATGAAAGACGCAAGTCTAGATGAAAAAAACAGCCACACTGATTCCACTCGGCTGAATCAGAAAGCTTTGTAGAAGAGACCATAAATTGAACTTCTTTGCCTTAGAGATTCCATCAACAGCCACCCACAGAGACACTTAAACACAGGGAATTTTACAAGCAGCTCAGGGAGGTTGCCTTGGTGGCAGCCTTCTCCTCACCATCTCCTCTTTATTGCGTTGACTCCACTCGTACCTGTTGTTGATTTCCCAGCTGATGCATCAGTGAACTGTTGGCTGGTGACACCAAACTGCCCAGCAGGAATGGCAGCTTATGTGCTGTAGCTTCTAACTACAGCATCTTGATATGCTTGAGGACTGGGAAAGATAGAACCCCAGCTTACACAAGTGAGAAATTAAAAGAAAGGGAATATGTGGACAGGGAGAGAGAGCACAGCCTGCTTAGGAGTTGGGGGGAGGCAAGCAGTGGAAAGAGCCGCTCTCCCTCTCCTCCCACCCTCTCGAAACCTCCCCATCCTTAAGACTGAGAGCCCACTGCTGTGCCTGTGCTACCACGGGGCCTTCAGGCACCCACCAGCACCTCGGGGCACCACTTCCCAACTGCTGCTCCCCGGTCAGAAACATCCCATCTGTCCCAGTTTCCCCACAGACCCACGTTTAGCAGCTATATGCAGCCCCCAGCCACAGCTGCCCCCAGCATGAGATGCTTCATGTGCTGGCCCCACTGCTCAGTGGCCAATCCTCATCCGTGGACAACCATCAACAACCAGCACATGGCTATAGTACCTTTGGGGCCACTTATCTGAAGATAATAAAGTATCTGTACAGCAATAAGAAGTTTCAGAGCAACTGGGTAAAAAGAAAGGTTGGAGCACTGACTCCCCAGCTCTGTGCAGCCTCATGGCTTCTCGGGATGGTGGCACCTCCCTCCCATCCCCAGCACCTGCAGCTTCCCGCTCCGTCTCCAGCAGCCAGCCAGGCTCTGCTCTGCCGCTGTGCAGCCAGCGATGGTCCTCACTGGGCTGGCTGATGCTTTGGGAGATGATTCCTTAATAGGCTGATCTCTGCTTGCAGGGAACTGAGGAAGGGAGGAACACATTATCAGCTCTGATCTGGCATTACAGCATGCCTGCTGCTTTGGGTCTGCCTCACAAAAGCAGAATTAATTGCTGGGCTAGAAAATGCAGATAAATCAATCAGGTCATACCACACTTATTTCCTGTAGCTGTGCACTGGGCTCCTGGCAGCTTAAAACACCAGCGACACCCACTCTTGCTACAGTGTAAGGTAGAAAGAGAGCCTCTTGCCAAAGACTCCCTGTAGAAAGGAGTGGTTGCCCAGCATGCAGGCAGGGCAAGGTGGTGGCACAGCTACAGCAGCGACCCGGAGCAGCGACCATCACCCCAGCAGTATTTCCATCCCATTTCAGCACTGAAGGTGACTGTCAATCCAGACCCATTGCATAACTTATTTTTCTAGCTTTTCTAAATCAAATGCCTGAAAGACAGGATAGAAGGAGGAGGCAGAAAACTTATTCTGTAAGAAAATGAGTGTCATTTTATACTGTAGACTTATTTACAGCAAACTCTGTGACTTGACGACGGTGTCTACAGCAACAACGCAAATAAAACACTCAGTCATTCCCAGTATGCTCTTTTTTGGGTGAAATGATAAAGCAAACACAAACCTCAAACCAAACTCCTCAGGCTGCACAGGAACCGCTTTCTTGTCTGTGTTTTCCTACCCTGGGTCCTGGTCCCTGGCTGTGCTCCCCAGCCCTGGCTGCAACACAGGTCAGCCATGACCATCAGCTGAGGCCTTTTGTCAGGGAATGTGTAAATCCAGGTAGTGACTCTTTCTTCCCACTTCACTTCCCCACGTGTCTGATGTGAGCAGAACAGGACATACCAACAGCCTCAGTGTCCAGCTCCTATCCTTGCATAACCTCTGCTCTGAGTTTCCTCCTGCACTAGGAAAGGGGCTTTTGTGCACCACGTACCTACCACATCTTAGAAACCCAAAGGTCTAGGAGATGGAATTAGCATGGCTGTGTTTTTCCTATTAATTACATGCCAGATCGAATACAGCATTTTTTTTCTCCCCACCTTTTAAAGTGTTCTTAATTGATTAACTGAAAACAAGCAGACAGCACACTGACCTCTGAAGAGAGGGATACATGGAAACATACTTTTCTGTTGATCTTCCTTTACCAGGATTTGTTGGGGTTTTTTTTCTGTCAAAGCAAAGGGTCAGGTAAATCAGGTGCCCCATCCAGGCATGAGTCCAGGCTGCCCATGGACACTGCCTCCAGCAGCATGGCATCCTGCTCCAAAACAGCATTTATGCATTACAGAGGTAGTAGGTGACATTCTGAATTTTATCCAGTATTTAAACCCCTTCTTAGGTATGAAGGCTTTATAAAACCACCAAAGAATGGAGACACAAGGCACAGGGGAATCGGGCTGCAAGACAGATGCCCCTCAGTGTGGTTTCCACCGCTGATGTGTTTGCAAAGAGCAGCCAAACAGCCTTGGGCAGCCCCGAGCCAAACTCAGAGGAACCCGGTGTCCAGCACTCTGCAAAACTTTACCCCACACTGTAAATGACTTGTGGCTATGCAGCTATTTGCTGTAAAACTCATTTCAGGTTCCAGCTGCTCTTTGAAAAAACAAGCTAACAACAAATTCTCTGTTACTAATACTGTCTTGTTCTTACCAGGTCCAACATGCCAATATTGCTGATACTTGAACAAAAAAATAAAAAAGATTTCAAGCAGGAGTAAAAGTTCTGAGCTAGTACCAGGCGTGTGGTTTTTTTCCCCATCTGAAACCCCATGTAATTATTTCCGTTATGACGTTGCCTGTTAAAACCTTAAAACATTATTTTATCTGCGTGTGCATCAGCACCCAGTGTTCATGCCTAGACTTTTGTACAGCTTTCTAACTTCACTTTAAAGATAAACTTCAAAAGTAAAAAAAAGGTCAGTGTAACCTCCTGTCAGATAGAGGAATGAGTATGGGAACAGACAATTATTTGTCAGTCAGTTTCAGGGCACAACATTTTGTTAGTATCTCAGATTAATGCACAACGGTGGTTTAATCTTTGGCCAAAACTCTTACCTGATAGGAAGTCATTCCTTCTGTTCCCTAACGTATTACATATGCATTTCATCCATATAAGTGACTCCAGCTGTCAAGAGCTGGGTAGCTATTTTAACTGTTACAAAATTAGAATCTACTGAAAATTATTGCTTATTTGGATGTTAATAGGATGAGATACACTCTGAGGTGGCAGATCAGATCGAGATTTACTTATCAGACAAGCTGCAGTGAGTGCTAGTTTCTGGTTTACATGCTCATGAGATGGAAACTTCTCTATTGGTAGTGTGTGGTTTTTGGAACTGTTCTGAACACCATAAACAAAAAGAAGCTTAATTAAAAGATTTCTTTTTTTCTTTGCAATTAAGTACTTTGCCTTCAAAGGACCAAGGTCTATATTCTTATACTGTTTTCTTTCAGGAGGGATGAATGTTTTCAAATAAAAAAAATTAAATGCCAAAATACTTGGAACACTTCAAATGACTACATGAAAGCTTTATGCTTCTCTTCAAACGCAGTGGCACTTACCGGTGCAATTTGTCCTGTCAGTGGCACAGCAGTGTCTCCATTGGAGCGGCCGTAATGCCCTGGGGAGGTGACAATGCAGCAGAGCCCCCCAGCACCTCCTGAAGCACTGCAGCGAGGTACCCAATTCTTCTGGCTTTCATTTTGTCCCAAACAGCCATGGAGAAGTGATATGGAAACACTCCAGTGTTTCGCTTCTGAAGTGTCTGGATGTTGGTTATAAGGAGACACTTTTGATTATTTTTTGTTATTATTTTCACCATTCAATAATAATTATTCTTGCTTTAGGTTATTTTTGAGTTGAGGAGTTCTGGATAGTGGAAGACATCAGATTTATGTTATCCATGTGCAACATGTGCTACCAGCAGATGAGTAAAAGAGAGCAGATAAAAGTCTTACCTGAAGCTCTTGCCCTCCATTAAACACTGAGAAATGCTGAGTCCCAGTCCCACAGCCATTCACCCAAGAGAAGCTCCAGCACAGCAAAGACAGGAACTGCTCCTTGGCAAAAAGTCATTCAGGTACACACTTGTCAGCTGCATCAGGGCCAGATGTGCACGTGTTCGATGCCTCCATTGGAAAGGACATCTCTGAAAACATTACTCATAGAGTGCTTAAGGAATTTCCAAGATTAATTTCCAAGGAACAGGAATTTTCTACTTTTGGGTGAAACAACATGAGGTGGAACCATCACCTTGAGTTTCACATGGGTTTGACTTTATATTTAGTAAGAGTAGTGGTAGGTTTGCCACCAGAAAGACATTACCTAGAATAGGTTGAGGCTTACCAGTCTTACAAATGCCTCAGCAACAGGCAATGTAGTACAGAAACATATTTTCTGTTTAAAAATAGTCTTAACTGTTCTTAGAAGGGAGTAAGCAATGTTTTTTTCCTTTATCAGCAGAGCAGTGCAGACTAAGTAAAGGGGTAAGTGTTGTTACTCTGTGAATGAGGAAATACTGCTTTATCTAATTTAATGCAGCCCGAGGTGAAACATTAACTGAGCTTTGAATTACGATGGGATGTAAAACAGCCTGAACAAAAACATTACTGGGCTTTCTTTTGAGGGCATGAACTTAGAGGTCTTCCAAACTGAATTTGAATGGTATTACAACACACACATTTCATTGCATTGAAGTATTCACTGAAATGTTTACCTTTGGAATAGATTGAGCGCTGTGGAAATAAGGAAAGGGAGAGAAATTTTACATGATGAATGTTTCTCAAAGGATTATGAAAATATTTTGAAGGGATAAAAAGAAATAATTGCAGAGTTACCTTCAATTTTGCACTTCAAAAGATAAAGAAAAGGTCTTAACAGCATTTATATAGTTCAGTACACGCCACCTGCAGAGTTCCCTGCCCCTTCTCCGTGTGACGGGGCTGGCATCAGCTTTCCACAGGCTCTGGGTTGGTGCCAGGTCGGTGCTCCTTGTGCATCTGGGGTAAAGTAGCTTTCAGACCACTCCTCCTCAGGGTCATTCTTGATCTTTCAAATGTGTCAGGGACGTATACCTGTCTGCCAGGGAATGCACACACCACACCAAAGGGGAAATCACAAAAAGGAGGGAAAAATCAGACATTTTGGCTCTTGGAATTATTCACGGTTTACATTTGTTACAGTATAAAGTACACATAATGTACACTTAAAGTACACATAATTGTGCCATTAAGGCTAGAAATAAAATAACAAGTTCCTGTTACAAAAAAAATAGAGACGCTTGTGACCTGATGGAGAACATGCCCCTTTGGTATAACACTGATAACAATCTGACAGAGAGAAAATGTCTGCTGTCCTTAAAGGCCCTACTGCCACATCTACGGTCACGTCAGATCATCACACGCCCCTGACGGAGTTATGTGACATCTGGAAAAGTACTGACCAGTATGTCCCCACAGGACCGTTGGTACCCTGGTGTCCTGGCAGAGCCCCAGTTCAATTATCGAAGGGAATTTGCTTACGTTAGGGCCATATATCTACCTGCCAGTGAATGCAAGCACTGTGTCAAAAGGGAGATCATAGAATGAAGGGATAAACCTGACATTGACACTCATGCAAATCATTTACATGTGTGCCTATATATACACACACACATTATACATATAAATATATATATATAAAGTGTACTTCCATTTCCACAGTAAAGTAGTTCCCACTCCAATGAAAAAGGCTAACAGGAGAAGCTCCACCACCTCCCTGAAATACACCGTGCACTTTCAGCCCGGCAACCCCGGTGCGTGGTAACTGTCAGAGCTGCTGAATGGCATTGCCTGCTGTGACCTGGAGTGACAGCAGCATCCCCAGCCGCTGCTGCCAGTGGCTTAGGTGCCACCCTGGCTGCACATAGCCAGCACTCTGAAAGTCTTGTCTGCTAAAAATGCTTTGGGGAAATTAATAGGTACTTTGGGAACGCCGCGCACTCTTCCCTGTAATGTCCCACAAAGTGCACTCTTGAGACAGAAACCTGATGGCATGTCACATTTGCAAGAGAAAATGTAACTCTAATAAAGATTAATACATGGGGACTCACCACCATGTTTTTTCTAATTGCTTTTCATTAACATTCTCAGCAACCTCGAACAAACAGCACAGCCTTTTGTTTTCCTGTTTGCCAGACTAGGGCTGCAGGAGCCAGAGCCAGCACTTGCTCTACAGGAGCAGAAGGTTTTCACTATAGACTCCTGTACTCCAGACTCTGATCTCTAAATATTCTGTAAGAGTCTCTGCCTAGAGGAAAAATCTGCTTTGCAATGTTGGAGTGATGCAATGTGAATTATTTGTGGGTGAAACAAGAAGAAAACTTACCCTTTCTCCTCTGTGAACACCCTCTGATGCTAGGGCTGTTTGCACAGCAGCCCAGGAGCTGCTGCCTGAGACTCAGCATCAGCATTAGCCCCGTGCTCAGCATCCCACCCGGCTCCTCTGTGGCCAGCCCAGCTCTCTGAAATTTCACTGAGGCCCCTGGAAGATATTTTTTGGGACGTGGGAGTTCCTCAGGGGACAGGCCAAGGTTACAACATGCTTGTGATGGAGAAATACAGTACCTAGTAAAGAAGGAACTTGTGAAAGACCAGACTTATGCCCTGATTCTTGTGTTGTTAAATCAGTCCCCTACAACTTTCCAGCAAAAGCTTTATCATTTCTTCTTACAGTGATTTGCTTTCACTCTTCAGATTCTCCCTCATCCATTGTTCTAAAAGCTAAAATTCATTTTCCTAATTGCCTAAGAGCCCCTGTTCATGTCCAGAGACATCACTGCACCATCATGCTTCAGCTCCTTTGCAACCCAAAATATCCTCAATGTTGGGCAACTCAGCTGCAGATACCAGATGGCTGTTCCTGCAAACTCAACATGAGCAGTGCAAGTAAAGGAGCCTTTGAAGGCTGTGTTTTATTTTAATGGATGGCATTTTGGTGTAAAGAAAACAAAACATTGTACAGGGAAATGTGATGATAGTTTCTGGACTATGTTGATGACTATAAAATCCATGACATCATGAACAAAGAAAATAGTGGGTATTTTGCCAAGCCACGTGCAGGGAGCAGGGGAGCACTCAGAAGTGCCTCGAGCCACGAGGCGAGTACAGCCTATTCCCCATGGAGGTCTCAGACCATTTGCTTGTTTCTGTGCCAGTACCCCCATATCTGAATGCCAGCTGTGTCCTGGGTTAATTCTGGATGTGCTGTGGGTGGGGAAGCTGAAGGTTTGGGAGAGCTGCATTGCTGCCACTCATTGAAAACAAAGAAACCCACACAGCCAGGGCCCAGGTGCCCATATATCAGTGCACTAAAAATACCTCGAGAGCGAAACTATAGAAGACCAGCCAGACAACATCTATGTCTCCCTACTTTGCCAAGTGCTAAAAAAAGCCAAAGGAGAAAAAAAACAGTATGGGGACAGGTTTGACCAGCTTTGTCACATTTTTTGTCTTCTCTCTGCTCTCTAACACAGACCCAGGCAGGGTTTTGTCTATCCCTTCCAGACTTTGTCAGTACCATGAGACACATCTGACCCCTTCCCCAAGGCAGCTCTAGCCCACCACTGTTTGCTTTCTCCAAGCCCCTACAACAAGGCATCTTACTCCGTGGACTTGTCCCTGGAGGGAAGGAATAGCTAATGCACAAGGAGTGCAAGGTTGGCTTGGTTCCTGGCCCTGTCAAAATCATCTCCACAATCATATGGCTCTTCTCAGCTGCTGCACAGAAGTGGGCACAAGGCAGCACCTTCTAGCTTCACCGCAGGTTCTGCAGATACAGACAGGAGATGGCAAGGTGTTCAGATACTGCTGACAGAGCACTCACACACATATTAGAAATACCACACCAAACCCATCGTAAAGCTACGGCAAAGGAACAGTACATCGCTCTATTAAATTTCTGAACATGGCTTTTACTGTATCTAAAATTACCTGCAGGTCTCTGCAATGTCACACCAATTTCTGCAACGATCTTTTGTTGCCCTGCTGAGTGAGGCTGCTCAAGCCCTGGAATATCTTCTTTGCAGGCTGTAATGAGATTTCTGTTGCAATGAGGATTTTCAAGTTCTGAAATTCTGCTGCTGGACTTTGAAGCTGCCGTAATCAAGACCATACTTTCCTGGTTTCACACTTTTACATATTACATTATGACATGCACTAAATAGTCACTGCTACAGTAAGACATAAACTAAAAGCTTAAATATTCTGTTAAACATAATTAATTATATACTTTATGACTGAAATTACATTACTCTGATGAAAGTCTCTTGCCTACTTTTAATTCCCAAGTGTCTGTTGTTCACTTGTGTCCAGCTGTTCCATTTGAATACAAAAGGAGACTGATCTAGAAAACATCTCCATAATTTGTAGCAGATGTCCTTACAGATTTTAGCGTTACAATATCACAGCTTAGTGCAAAATAAAACAAATTAACTACTTAGAGATCACTTTTTAAAAAATTGAAACAAGAATTGAGAACAACTTAGTAGTTGAGTATTTCTGCAGCTCAGTTTGTCATAGAAATGCAGGTTTTTCCAAAGAGTTTACTAATTACCAGTAACAGCACAAATAGATCTTCCTTCCCATCAGTGTAATGCTCACACGCTAAAATTAATACTATTTTTCTCCCATACAACTGGCTGGTGAATGGTTTTCCACAACAGCTCATGCCATGCAAAGGAAACATAACACTCTTGTACTTCTTCATTTTCTGACTTCTCTAAAATTTAGAGTATCTGTTCAGACAGAAAACACCGTGTTCACGTTCTTTCCTTGGGTACTTACATTGTTACATATTTTCAATTGATATCGATTTATAAATAAATCAATAAGTAATTAGAACAAAGAAGTTGGATAAGTTTCCATGAAAATGTCAACAAAGTCAATCTAACCCCGGGACTGTAAAATCAATCTTTGATTATTTTTTTTTTTAAATCAACACTTTCCAATAACTTTCTATCCTTCTGGAAGCTTCTGGATCCACACTAACTTTTCACAGACATTTTAACAAAGGAGTTGACTACATTACTAACAGCAGCCCTTCCACCTCCATCCTTTACAACATCAGTGTACATGCTCCTTGGTCTTCCCTGCAAATATAAAGACTAAACACATACTCTAAACCACCAGGAAAGTAGTAATGTGGTTGTACCATTCTTATGTCCCCTTCAGTGGCAGGCAGAAGAACCTGAGCTGTGGCTTGGGTTTTGGAGACAGTGGGACGTGGTCAGAGGAAAGCCTGTGGCATAGGGAAGGGGTTTGTGAGGAGTGTTCAGGCTGACCAGAATGGCCTCATTCTTACATTTCTTAGTCTGGATTCCTGGCCCTGGGTGAGGGCAGTAACCATTCAGGCTGACTGGTGTCTGCAGACAGACCAGATCAGAACCGACTCCTGTGAGCAAAAACATTGCTTTGCTGTGCTGCAGCCCTGTCCCTGTTCTCCATTTCATGGCAGCTGGCTGTGGCTGCAACTACCAACAAGAAATAAATTTAAAAGCACCCCAGCATTTCAAAGGAAATACTCCCCTCTGCCCACTACCAGGAGCACTGGCAGTCTTTTGCAGGAGTCCTTGTTCTGAATTAGGAGTGCAGGTTACTTACCCTGGCACCACTGGGGCTCTTCCACAGGCCTTCGTGTGCTGCATGGGGAGCCATCTACTCCGGCCAAATGCAACCCCAGGGATAGGCCAGCACATGGGCTCCTGGAGGAATTTCACAATCAAATACAGCAACTTTGTGCTGCCAGGAGGCACCGTCCTGGTGCCTGGGGGTTTCCAGCCGAAGCTCCACAGTGATTCCGAGTCCCTACAGTAACAGATGAGGAAAGACACACTTTTCTTTTGCAGGACAAAAAGGAAAATTTAAACAGAACAGGCTGGAAATAACCACATCCCTTGAGGACTTAGGGATCCTCGGTTCACGTTCCACCTCTGGAGGGTGAGTGTGACAAGCGTCCTGCTTGTGAAGAACCATCCTCTCCTGGCCAGCAGAATTAGGTCCATCACCAACTCTCCAATCAATCAGAACACAGGATTTCCGTTTATGCAGCTCCCGTGCCCAATCCCACACACTGGTATGATGAAAAGCCACAAAGTTTTGCTTCAGTTCTCTTTCTGTGAACTAGAAATAATTATTTTCCCCTAGACTCTATTCTTCAATGTTCACCTTCCCTACTCTTCATGTTTCTCTGCCTCAGATACATCTTCTGGCCCTAAGTAGAAGGGAACTGGGTAAGCCAGTAACTTTTACGTGTGCAGAGAAATAGATCTTCACACACCAATATGTCCAGGCCTCATCCCTTTCCAGCTTTGCTGAACCTGCATGGATAAAGAGAGATAAGAGAATTAATCTCACAGTAAGAAAAAGCTTTGCATTCAAAATGCAAAATGATTTTACATGCTGGGTTGTGGCACGTGCCTCAGTTTCACCCTACCGTGCTCTGAAGGACATTCCCAGAGATGCTGTGAGGACAGCATCGTTGCCAGGGCACACCGGCCCTCTTCTCCACTGTCCCTTCAAGCTGACAGATGTTACACCCCCAGACCATGGAGACAGCAGGAGGAGATGCTCTGCCTGCAATGGTGATGAGCTGAGAATAAATTCAGGGATGTCTAATATTTCACAGCAGTACCTAAGACTTCAGACAGCCACCTGAGCAAACCTGATGCTGAAAAGGGAATTAAAAGCTTCGGTGTGTGATGGCGAGCCAGAGCATACTTTGCCTAGCAGCAGCTGGGCGTGCTTCAGAGCTAGTGAGAGGTGCTGAACAGGCAGCTTCAACATCTTCTTCTCACAGACAGCAAGAAGCCACGCTTGGCATTTTCCCCAGGGAACTGCTGTCTCTTCCTAGAAGGCTGGTGCCTCAGTGGCAGCAGTGGGTGTCCCCAGGCCACTCGCTCCCTGCCTCTGCAGCCAAGAGCTGGCTGGGGGGAGCAGTCAGCTGAGCAACACAACCTGTTTAGGCACTGGAGTGAGACCAATACCACATTTCACATAAACATCTTTATTTTCACATATCTGCACGTATGCAAGAGAATGTTCTTTTTTCCTGGGATGTGCTGGTTGGCATTTATACCCTACAGAATGGAGGTCAGCAAATTTTTTAATATATATATGCACACACATATATATAGTCTCACAAAATTCCTTCCACATTTCTCCATGTGTCAGAATGGATGTTTACAACAAACCAGAGCTAAAGGGACACTGCGAGGTTTTGTTACATTTTTCTTACCTCTTAAAATAAAATAGCATTTGCATTTCTCTTCAGCTCAATTGCCTGTTCTCCTGCTTACACTTCAGCAAAAATGCTGAAAAGACATGCCTTACAAGCTTTCAATGTTTACTACTCCCAGATACTATCAGTGAGGCAAGAAGAAGAGTTTTGAACTCTTATTTACTCAAGTGCCAGTCTATCAGTGAGGTGTATGTTACTGCACCCCTGTGCCAGTGGTGCAAATAAATCATTAGCATGTAAACGCTTTGCTCACAGCACACTTCAGCAGTTTAACAGCCTCTGTGCAGGTGGATGTGTTTATAAGAGTTCTGCTTTTAAAACTTCCACTGTAAATGTTTAACCTGACAGTGTTCCTTAAGAAAAAAGTACATACTGGGCTTAAGAAAGGACACCCTCCTACAGATATTTTCTTTTTATTATTAAACCCAACATTTTTAAAACCGTTCAACAAAACTTAATTGGCGTTGGAGAACAGCATTTGTCAGAGTGAAGCCAGGCATTGCTGCTCCAGTAACATGGCTTTAGTCATCACAATTTCTGTTATTTGCACATTGCCTTAGGTCTTTCATGGCACTTCCATGAAGAAGAAAAGTTTGTTACGCTGCTGCTACCGCTTTCTCAGAGATCACCCAGAGACACCAAGAAGTTTGTCCTCCACACGTGTCACAGTCAGGCAATGCCAAAGTTCTGCCCACAGCGCCTGAGCCTTGGGGTACCTGTACCCCAGGTTTCTAGCTTGACTCGGGGTTACTCACAACATTGTGACGCATTCGAAGCGACGGGAGAACAAACATCGACGGTAACAGGCACGTTACATTTTTTTTTTTGCATTATCATTAATCACATTCCCATATTTCAACAGTGTTGCCTAAAATGCACGTTAGAAAGGCTTGTTTAGAAAATGCAGGCATGAAGATGCAGACTAATGTTTGTAACTAATGAAAACAGTCAGACTAATGATTCAGACATTATTTAAACGTTCACAACGTTGAGAAAATTTGCACAGCTGATAGCACTGACAGATAGTCTAACGGTAACTTAGAAGCCAGCACAGTAACTACCTTCCGCATACTGGCAGGAGGATTTATGATGGTATGAGATTAGAATAGCATACTATGTTTTATTTAGAAAGCTGTAGTAGTATTTGCCATAAATATTGCAAGCCCCATTTATGAGCGATGGGAGGCTTTGCAAATTTACAAAGTAACGTTCACGGAAAACATAAAAAACGAACCCAAAGACATTTCCATGCAGAGTACGATTCTCTCACAGTCACTGGATCTCTGTCATCTGTTGGCTGGAGCACACATGCCACATACAGAGCCTGCTTGTGGAAAACCCAGAGGCCTTCTCTGCACTGATGCATCCCAGCCCCTGGCTGGTAGCATCCCAGTCTCTGGCTGCTATCAGCAGGGGCAGAGACAAACGCAGGGGAATAAATGGTTTCACAAAAGCAATGACTCTGCCACAGAGAGAATTTACAGTTAGAGCTCTGTGAAAATACAACTGATCGGGTGTCGCTTTGCAAATCCCCATCTCACCTACAATGGACTTCAAGTGGGGCAGAGAGGTAGCAACCCAGGGCTGAACATCAAGTATGCTTGGGGGGGTTTGGAGACCAAAGCTGAAGCTAGTTATGCCTCAGGGCAGAATCGGGAGGAGTGAGGCTTTCAGCATCTCCCTCTCTGCCTAACGCTCCCCCATTGTTACTGGGAGCTGAAAATTTGCATGGTGGAGCAGAAAAGGAGATGCCAAACCTTCAGGATCACTAACAGTAGCCTGATTGCATCAATGCACTTAAGCACATACTGAGAGTAACATCCAAATGTTTGGAGGATGTTGCCAAGCTGGGGCCACGCTCAACAGAAAGCAGTTATAGCCCCTGTGACAGAGGCACCCCCACCCCACCCGTGTGGTGCTTCTGCTAGTGGAGACAGAGAACATAGCTGAGGCCAGACTCACCCCACTGACTCCAGAAATTAATTTAGCTTCTGGGACCATGGTATCATCCAACTAATAATGTTTTCTTTTGAAAAGAGCACATTCTAAAATTTTCAGGCTGTATGTGCCATCTCATGAGCAGATCTGGAGCCACGCAGTTAGAGGAGAAAGGCACTGTGCTAGCCCAGTGCAAGGGCTTGTTTGCCATTGCCTTGACCACTTGTCCCTCAGCTGAGTTAGGTGCTTAAACTGACAATGGACAGATGCTCTTTTGGTGTGGGGAAAAAAAGCAGATTATTCACAACATTAAATTCTGTCATTTGTGAAAGTGATTGCAAGAAGAATCAAGAAGGAATAGTGTAAACATTGTGCATTATCGCAGCTACAACTGATGTCTTTATCAAGTGCCTGTTAAATAAAAACTGAATTGACAGTACTGGAGAGCTGGAGGAGAAGGCTGCTCCCATAGCACTGCATCACTTCTGCGTATCACAGCACGTTATTGGCGGTGCTATGCTCTGTGTCACTTCCAGGAAGAAATTAACTAATGGCATTTGTAAGAAAGGCCATAAACAGGATAGACTAGGGTGTCATTCCTATGCACGTGTGCCTTCACTCATTGAATAGCACTTTTAATGACAACTGGGCAACTTAGAGTAATAAAGTTCAAACTACATAGAAGTGTATGGAGGAGGAGCACAGTAAAAGAGGAAAACGTCCCACCTTGGGGAATTAGCACAGCATTACACTATTACTGAGCAGACCTACTTCTATAATCAGGAATACTTCAATAGATTAAATTTTTATAAAATATAGGGCTACAGAAATGAGGCATTCTATATATTTTGTATTATAAAAAGCTTCCACTTACATTATTTTTAAAATATATCTTCACTGCTAATAGTACATTTGTAATATATTATCTGATATAATAAAAATAGATGCTTACGATAGGAGCAATGTGGCACTATGGCTGGGACCCTCCTTTCTGTGTGGTTTGAGCAGCTGGAAAAGTTGTCTGTTCCCTCCTTCCCTTGGTTTCTCAGCCTGGAGACTGTAACAGCACTGGTGTGGTCACTTGCTTAAGAGTCTTCTGCAAAGCAGGCTCTGACATGTTCCTTAGCTGACAATCTACTGGGCAAAATCCAGCCTTGGTGTAAATTCACTAAACAATTCTTTCTGTTCTACTAATTAAAAAACCAAAACCAACCACCAGAGTCCCAAACCAAAGCTCTGTTTGGCACTAGTAAGGGAAGGGGACTTGTATAGGTCATATGACTGTCTTGTAGGATAAAAGAGTTTGCTACAGAAAATGTTAAACTTTCCAAAGGGACATATGGGCCTGGCAGCTGATTCTGAGACTAGTAACAAATAAGTAGCTCTCAGCTAAGCTTTGTGGGTGCCAAGGTCTCTATGTGGAACCACAGCTGCATTATCTGGGCCCTTTTCTGCACTAAGGGAAGCTGGAAAGCTTAAATAAATCCATAAGGTGGACAACCCTTCACTGCAGCATCCAATGGAAAAATAAAAATGTTCAAATGATGAACCTAGGGAGCCTGTGCCAGACTACACCAAGAGGACCATAGGACACGACCATGGTGCTGCTGAGATGCACACTGGAGAATCACTTGGTGTCCCACCATATGCTGGGACTGCAGAAGGTGGCTGGGACCAGAGCAGGTATTCATCTTCCTGTACCAGCCCTTATATACCTGCCCAGTCTTGCAAGAACTTACCACCGTTGAACAGGATTTGTTCTGTAGTTTGATATTTATATGTGCAACACATGTTTTTGCCCCTTTCTGTCTCACCCTGTCACGAAGATCCTCTGGTTAATGTGTTCAGGAAAAACTCCACCAAACTCAATGTGGTGGCACCAGTGCTTGTGAGAGGAGAAGCGGGATCTCTGCAGAAATGGGGGTATTGGCTACACGGGCTGTCTGCTTAACCTCCTAGGTACATTTACTGTTCATTTTTTACAGACTGTCCTGGTAGATTTGATCTTTTTCAAAGCAGATTAATGGGCAAGGCATTCATAAAACATTTTGCCATACGGTAGTATAGACCGAGCTTTTTGCTTGCAATAGATGGCTGAGTAAGCTATTGACATGTGCTAACATATGTAATCAAGCTTGCTAGATTAAAAGCAGGACTTGTGCCTAGCAAACAATTCTGTATATTACTCATTGAACTTCGAGCAGGAGTTCTCTCTTGTCAGGATTTATTAAAATATTCACATGCTTCCAAAACGAAACAAAGGTCCACCGGCGTCTCTTGGGGAGAAGAGGTGGGATCGGTTGCATTCGGTTGCCATTTGGTTGGAGATGTCGTACAAAATCCTCGCATACTAAGCATGGCTGAATTGTAAAAAGCTTTCACCCAGAAAGGAGATCTTTGCTACACAGAAAGTCTCTGACTCCTCCAGCACTCGCCAGACCACGGCTACATCACGTTCTCAAAGAGCTGTAAGGATCGCATGATGTTGTCATCCTGAAAGCAATGAGAAGATATTTTCACACAAGCAGCAGTGACAAGCAGGACTTGTAATGCTGCACGGCACAGGAGGGGCTCTGCAGCTGCTACTACAGGCAACAGCCTTCCTTTCATCATGCTTTTCATCCTCAACGAGCTGGAATTGATTCAGTCATCAGGTTCTGATCCAGCAAAGCAGTTGTCTCTTTGGCACCTAGTTGGTTCGAGGCACGCAAGCACAGGATCTTCTCATATGCCTGATATCCAGCATGGGCTGTGCTCTACTGAAGAAACCCAGAGACCAGCATTAAGCTGGTGACTGTACTAACCCTCAGACTGCAGTGCCCAACTGCATTTCATTGGTCCCAAATACAGAAATACATACTTAGCTAATATTCTTCAAAGGCCAAATGAAATTGCAGGTTTTGAACTGACAAACCAGCTGCCTCTAAGGACCACTTCATCCCAGAAATATCACCAGCCCAAACCCAAAATACATACTACCTCATCTTCTCCAAGGCTCCTAGATCCAAATGAGAAAGTTGTAGACACACAAGGAAAATCCCAGATTGTTTCTCATGATGTCTCAAAATTGTATGTTGAGGTGATAATCATAGCAATATTGAAAAACATAATGTTGATTTCCACCCCCCCAGGAATTCAGTTATTCCAAAAGTTAGAATAACTGTTTGCCTCTAACAAAACTAATTTCCCACATAGACCAACTTAAAAGATCTATTGCATCCCATTCTTCTATCTTATTTAGAGGCTGCATCCATCTCCCTCACTTCTAACACAGTTCAGCGGGTACTAGCCTGAGGTAGTGCCTTGCACGGGAAGCTGATCACCCTTTCCAAAGCAATGCCAGGAGCTCACTGCCCATGAGCTGCATCCTTAGTAATGGCAGAGGTGAGCACTATAGTGCACTTCTGCTGGTTCTTCATAAAGCAAAAACACCATCTTAGTGTTGCAGGGCTTACTCCTATCTGCCAGGAAACTACCCGTGACAGTGCACCGGTCTGCACAGCTCCCAGTGGGAGAACGTCAACAGAAAGAACTAAACCCAGAACTAACCCCAGAGCAGAGCACTAAACAAACTCTAACACTTAAAAGTAAAGTTGCTTCCATATCAAGACCACGAATTATACGCACACATCCAGCATGATAGCAAATTATGAATGCAAAGAATAACACACAACACAAATGATCAAATTAAAGATGAGGCCAAAAATAAGCTAAAATAATCAGGAGGGAACAAGAATGAAGTAACAAAAAAAAAGTAATTATGCATCTGGTAGCAAGAATTTTGTCCCCTGAAGCCCCTGACTGAGAAGGAACCTGGCTGTTGCCCAAGCCAGACTTCTCAGGGAATCACTGGGAATCCATCCTTGCCCTCCACCCTGAGCGTCCTCCCACAGCTCATGTACAGAAGAGCTCTCTGGCTGCAGAACAGGAAAGACATTTCCGGGGAAAGTTAAATACACAGGATGCAATTATTTGCAGCAGTGTAAGCTTTCTAAAATGCAGAGGCCATTCTTGTGCTGATTAAATATTTTAGACCTATCTCTGAGCAAACATTCCACAGTTAATTACAGTCTAAGACAACAGACACTTGGCCAATTGCATGTTAATGCAGACACTTGTCTTTGTGCCAGTGCTAAAAACGCCAGCAAATATTTGTTACAGTCAACCTAACCTATGGACTTTGCAAGAGGAAGCTTATTTCCAAAACCAAAGAAAAAATAAATCATTGCTATGATGACAGCATCTGCTTTTAACGTTGGACCATGAAAACATCAAATGGTTTTATAAGTAATTTTGAGAGACCTTCGGCTCTGGGCAGTTCCATCAACATGGAACCTGCTAATGACATCTGGGGGCAGCAAAGACAGGATCAGCCTCTTTAAAAAAATAAACCAGAACCAAATCAGGTCAAAATGAAACCAAACCAACACAAAAGCCCCTACAACAAAGTAAGTTTAAAGGCATTATGAGCTTTCTCTAGAGTTATCTGCTTGTCTGTAGAATCATAGAATGCGTTGTGTTGGAAGGCACCTTAAAGATCATCTAGTTCCAACCTTCCTGCCATGGGCAGGGACACCTCCCACTCAAAGCCCCATCCAACCCGGCCTTGAACACTTCCAAGGATGGGACATCCATGGCTTCCCTGGGCAATCTGTACCAGTGTCTCACTACCCTCACCGTGAAGAATTCCTTCCTTATATCTAATCTAAATCTACCTTCCTTCAGTTTAAAACTGTCACACCCCTCATCCTATCACTGCACACCTTGATAAAAAGTCCCTCCCCATCTTTCCTGTAGGCTCACTTTAAGTACTGGACAACTGTTATAACATCTCCCCAGAGCCTTCTCTTCTCCAGGCTGAACCACTACTACTTTTCTCAGCCTGTCCTCACACAGGAGAAGTCTTCCAGCCACCTAATCACCTTCATGACCTCCTCTGAACTGACTCCAGCAGATCCATGTCTGCTTTACTCTGGGGGCTCCAGAGCTGAAGGCAGTACTTCAGGTCGGGTCTCATGAGAGCAGAGTAGAGGGTGAGAATCAGGTACTGCAGTTCACTCAGGAAAATAAAAGCACTGGCCACCGGCACTGGTAATGAAGAGGCCTTCTCCCATGATGGGCCTGACCCTACTTCACTATTCAGTCACAGGCTTCTCAGAGCATCACCAGAAACTCAATCTTAAAGCTGTTATTTTCACAGAGCAAAGGAACCTGGGATCCTGAGCAGCATCTTGTTTCAAATGGATTTTGTCCAAAGGGAGAGCAAACGCTGTGGCATGAGCCAGATCTTTCATTACAGTTATAATTTTGTCCTTACCTCCTGACACGATTCAATAAACTCATCTAAAGTTACAACACCATCTTTGTTTTTATCCATTTTCTGCAAAATAAAATAATAATTAAAAAATATGTTTCCATAGGTAACATTGCAGTTGTAATACATCATCTTAGTTGATGTGACCTAAATAAACTTAGGGCACTTTAGGAGCTTTGATTACACAGACTCAGCTTCAGGGGTTAAATTTGCTGACTGCTGGGGGCTTGTCTACTCTGGAATTTGGAGCACCTCTGAGATCATCTACAACTGTTTCTTCCTTGACATACACAGCAGCCTCTGCCCTTATTACATCTATTGTTTATTTACTGCCTCACCAACCAGCACCCATATTCCTGTCTCTCTTTATGGGCAGATGAGTCAAGAAGCCCAGAAGGGCTGCAACACATGCAGAGGCTTCAGAATCTCTGGATGTCACACATCCCAATGTAAAGGGTCGTGCTAAGAGGCAAATGAGATGCCTTTGGAGCCAGAAAATCAGCAAACACTGCAGTCTTAGGCTGAATGGCTGCTAAGGTTTATTTTGGAATATATATTGTGGCATAGGAGTGAAGTTGGGGCTGGCTTTACTGTAAAGTGTATCAGTGAATAGCTCAAGCGTTAAGAAAAACACACAAAAATTCAAGTACCTGGAAGAATACTTCTACATGCTGCCTGGGTGCATCTTCCTTCAGCACTGGATACGTGTACTTTCCCATCATATCATAAATTGCCTTTACAATATCCATCATTTCCTGCAGTGGTGATGTGCCAGCACAAACACAAAAGGGAAATTCATAAATGAGAGCACAGTTCATTCTTTTACTGCCCTTTTCTTCACCCTCCTTCTCCTGTTAGAAACAGCACAGAGAATGCCTATACATGTGCATGAAGACAGATGTATCATCACATACAAGCTCACCTCTAAAAACCAAGTGCTTCTTTCTGCCTGTGACGTGGTTAGCCACAGCTGAGCTGGAAGCCCCTGCAGTGCTCACCCCCCTGCCCTGGCCAGCAGCACTGCAGGACACACACTCTGACACGGCAGCTGCTGGCAATGGTGCTCAGCTGCAAGTGGCGTGCTCAGCCTTCTGCACTTTGGCACCAGACTTGTCCCAGATCCTGCCCTGGGGCCAGGGAACTTGGCAGCAGCCACTGGGCACCTGGCCCTTCTCCACACCTTGCACAGACTGCCACCAAACTCCATGACCAGTAGCGGTAACCACAGACCCTCTAGGTATGCACAATAGTTTGGAGAAGATAGACCAAGATGCATTTGCAAACTGTTCAAGGTAACCATGCTCAAACCCAAGGCTTGCTACAACAGCAACAAGCAATACCAGAGAAGAGGATAAAACCAGATGGTGATGCAGAATCCGGAAGCAATGCTGAGGACTTCTAGTGCTTTGGGTGAGCCCACAACCCACCTCCCAGCACAGTCAGAAATCCCTTGCCCTACAGTCATGAAGTAGCTATTGCCACCATCACCCTCCCCTCCACAAAGGTTATGTTGCTCAAGCTGTAACTAGGATTTTGCTCCTGGATAAAGTGATCCATTAAAGGCACTATAATATAGGAAAATGTCTACAAAATCATGCAATACAAGAGCCCTGTGCTCTTTACTTAGGCAGAGATAAATGCTCAAGTCCAGTCTGATTCTCATTTAATTAGCTGCATGTAAAATTAGTTGTGCTGTGCAACAGAAACCAGTCGGCACTCTTCAGAAATCACCTGCATTTCTCAGAAACAGCCTTACCTCCTTGTTTATATAGCCATCCTTATTGATGTCATACAGATTAAACGTCCATCTTAGCTTTTCATGAACAGTTCCCCGCAACAGAATGGATAACGCCATCACAAAATCCTGGGGCAAGGCAGAGAAGGAAGTGTGAATGTTCATAACATCCTCTTCTAAGTCACCTTCTTTATACAATGCCAGTCAAAAGACTTATCTTTTTAGGATAGAGCATATGGTCTTCAGTCAGTTCTTACTCCCTTTTCCAAAAACGTGTCCTCTCTGACTGACCTCAGTGGGTGCAGAACCCACGAAAACAGTCCGAGTGCTGTCACGCTAATGAATGTGTAGGAGGTAACCAGGAAAACCAGGAAAGTCCTCAAGTACTTAACTGCAGCCAGTGTGAAACCCAAGCTTGTGATACAGGTCAGGCATCTTAGCAAGGCTGGAAGTACAGGGAGCTGTAGCCTTAACTTCTAGTCCTGAGGTGAGAGTTGTGAAAACAGCAGGAGAATAAGAGCAGATGCAGTTCAAGAGAGGCAGATTTTGATCCTAAAGGAGATAGGACAGCAGCTGCTCTGGCTCCTTGGACTTGCCAGCAGCAGCACAGCACAGTCAAGGCCAGAAGCTGGGACACCTTCCTTCCTACCCATCCAAATTTACCATGCACTAAACACAATACAGCAGGAATGTCAGCATGGCAAAATACACATCTGCTTTCTAAGAGCACTGCTAGATGCTCCTGTGGCCACTCCCCTCCTAGAAATGGTCTGCTGCAAGGAGCCATCACTCAGACTGCCTCTGCCTGGTAAAACACAGCTTGGACTCCTAACTGTGGAAGTAGAAGCCAATGCTTTCGTACCTCCAGATCTAGGGTGCTGGGAAAGAAGGAAGAAAATCCAGCATTTTTTTCCATGTCCCCCTTGAGAGAGACAGAGCGATCCCAAACTCCTCTAACTCCGGGAGCCTCAGGTTTTGTTCTCTGGCAAAATCTGTCAGACTTGATCAGATGTGATTCCCACTACTAACAACTCAATCTAGGACACAGCATTTTAATTGTATTTTTTGCTGCCAATAACTTTGATTTATTGTTTATACTACATAGCAGTTCAGGCTCTGTAAGTAGAATTGCTACAGGGATTTATTAGTCCAGGCAGAGCTTCCAGCTAACAGACCTACACAGTTCCTTACATCTCCTCTAATGTACTTAGTCCTTCCTATGTTATCTCTGTTAGCTCTGCATGGGGCAGTGCACCACTTCTTAGAAACCCTTGCTGAGCTTTCCCCAAGGCTCTGAGGAATTTGAATTTGCTGAACAATACAAAAAAAGGGATAAAATGCTTATGTTTGATGACCACTAAAGAGATAGGTATGCCAGGAAGGAAAATTCAGCACTTTTTTTAAAAATACTTATCTAAGCATTTTCCTGGGTCTCAGTCTGTTTGGGTTTCTGGAAGCCTCTAACTACAAAGCAGCTGCCATGTGCAAACTCTCACTGCAGAGCTGCACGTATACCTATGGTGATAGTCTCATTTTACATTTGATAAATGAACAATTTATCAATGAGAAATTTGAAAAATTTTATTCTTACCTGGAAATTACTGGGGTTCCTGGCCATTTGGTGGCAAAGGCAAGACTGCCTATGATTTCTAGTCGTATGATCACAGTAAATGGTCTTCAAAGTTATGAAGTTCATCCTCCACAAGTCTATGACTTACCATATCCCTTTGCTGTACTCCTACAGCCACTCCTGTAGCTATTTGTAGCCACAGCAACAGGCCATTCAGTTAAAGGGTGGATTTACTTTCCATTGGGCACCAAGTACCTGAGATGCTTGTTCAATATATCAGATAAGCTTAACCCCCCCCCATATTAACATATAAATATAACAATTCAGTCATGCAATGCAGAAGGTACAGGATGTACCTTTGACATCAGAATGATCTGTGCCACCCATAACTACAGGACTGTCCTTCACCACTCCTCTCTGCTTCACAAATCTCTGCACTTTCTCCCTGCAATACTGGCTAGCATCATCCACAGGTTTCTTTAGTGAAAGGAATTGTGCAACTCCATCTGCATAAATGAAAGTGAACCAGATTTTAAAATGTCAACTGATTTTAGACTGAAACCTCTAGCCCATAATCCAAGTCCTCCTAGATTATAATGAAGGATTGATAGAAAGCCTAAAGTCATGAAACTGAGAAAGGTGCATCAAAGGAGGATGTAAAACAATTACCTCAAACTTGACTGAGCCGTTTTGTGCAGTGTCGAAGGCGTTGAAGAGATAATGTGCATACATGCTAGCATCTGGAAAACACAAAGGGCACCGACTTCTATAGCAGCTCATTAGCCACTAATGGCTCCAAACAACATTCACGACTTTATTTTCCTTTTATATAAAACCCACCCTTGTAGCATTGCCAGATATTCCATGAACCAGTAAATGATAACATGGACTTGCACAATCCCCACATCCTTCCTTAAAACAGCCTTGAAGCTTTTGTTACAGTAGGAACAGTTTGGATTATGGGGCTGTACTTGAAAGAATGAGCAAAACGCCCCAAATGATCTGAGAGTCTCTGGGGCAAATTGAGTACTGTCTCTGGTGGGAAACACAGCAAAAGCACCAAAGGGGGGTGGCAGCATGCGCAACTCCTTCCACTACCTTTTTGCTTTGTGTGAGCTATGGCCAAGATCCCCAGAGACTGTCCAAATTCAGAATGGTCTAATTCCTGTAACTTCAGTTTGACCTGTGACTGTTAATGAGCCATCTCATGCCAGGCATAATTTCATCCTTTTGAATCTTAAATTGCTGGTTTTAAAAAATGTTTTCCATTGAGAAGACCAGTTTCTCTGGCCACATGAAGGATGGCTGTTAACTGGGAAAAAAAGTAATGGTATGCAGAAAAAGGTCACTTAGGTGTATGACCTTAAGACCTTCACTGGCCTGTTCTCTGCTCTGGAGGCAATTCACACTGCTCTCTGTATTACTAGAGCCCAGCTTTTCAAGACAAAACCAACTGACATTAAATTCCCTTAAATTATTTCATTACTATTCTAGCAGTCACACACTTTTTTGCCTCTTCTGCTCTTAGCCTCCAACACACAGCTTTAGTCAAGCCTGAGTCTCCATACTCAGCGTCTGGGTATTCAGGTGAAGCCTGGAGCCCTGTGCTACGCAGGCTGTCAGGTGGAATGAGCCAGCATCTCTTCACTCTCTATGAAATGATGAAATAATTTTCACATTATTCAAACCCAGGAAAGTTTAACAGTGTGCAGAAAAATCAAATATTTAAGTTACTGTTTTCCATAAGGGTAGAGTACACTGGACTGTGGAAAAAAAAAATCTACTACATTTTTAAGAGAAGGATTCTGAATTAAAATAGCTCCAGAATAAAACCATATAATTACTTATGAGACAGTCCTACTAAAATCTCTTATGAAGCTAAATCAAACAATGAAATAAAAATACTAAACTAGAGGTCTTATTTCAATTGGGGATGATGTACATCAAGGAAAACTACATCACCAGGATCATCTGATGACAGATTAGCAACAATGAAAACCAGTCAAAGATAGCAGTCCTATGTAACAAAAATATCACAAGCCAGGGATGACGTTGCACAAAGTTTTTATAATTCAGAGCTACTTTACTACCTCTGGGATATCAAGTTTATCTGTACAGAGAGCCATAAAAAGGAAAAAAATCCCTAAGGAATCTGAAATCTCACAGTTTATGATGCTAAGGTTATATGAAGAGTTTGGGAACCAAGTGAAAGAGAACAGTATAAAATATGAAATCACGTCTGCTGTTAAACTGGTTCATTATTAAGCATGGGTGTGCTACCATCATCATCAACCAAGGGCGAATCACATTTCAAAGGAATGGACACACACAAAAAAAGGCAAGTCTTTGTCAACCTCAGTAGAGGGGAAAAAAAATTTATCTATCTATGAAAAGATGAAGTTTCTGTGCCTGATTGTTTTTCACACCTGGGATATAAGGAGTCACCTGAGGTGTGTCACTTAAAGGAGTTAGTGCAGTTACTTGAGGTAACTGGAGTTTCTTGGATTTAATTGGAATATAGGTTGAAAACACAAAACATCCAAAAATAAGATTTAAGATTATAAATACTTAATTTTAGCATATTTGTTAAAAATAACAAACTGACTGGTTGTTTTTTATAAAAAAACCAAAAGTAACCACAAAAGGAAATCATCAAGTCCTTGCTGAAATTTAATGTAAACCTTTTATAGGTGTACATTTTGGAGGTCACATGCACTGTAAAACATAAGCATAATGTGGTCTAGCTTGACATTTATTTGAAAAACCACTTAAAGACCTTCTTAAAGTAAACACACCTGCACACGTACACTCTTGCAGGAACTCCAGTCATCATTCCACACTGAGTGCTTTCTGCAGCTACTATGGAATGGAATATATTTGGAAAGTCTGAAATACTGAATCTTTTACTAAAAATCCCCTTAGATCCAGGACTCATTTCTTTGAATTGGAGAACAGTCTGCCCACATAACATAGCCAGTTAGAAGTACGTACAGATTCTTGATGTTTGTAAAAGGCAAGAACATAAGTTATTCAAGAGTTTTAATACAATACTTTAACATTCCAGTACATGACACAGCCCTGGTTTAGTCACATGAACACCAGAAATGATCAGGTAGCTAGGAGTTCACCAATCAACTAAGAACTTTAGAATTTTAGCTTTAAGAATTTTAGGGAGGTTTAGAATTAATTTGCATCCCAAAACCAGGTCTGGGACCCTTCTGTGCTAGATACTACGTGTGGAGCAGTCCAACAGCAGGGAAGCAAAGACCTCCTGAGGGGAAGTGATTTAGTTTTCTACCATCCAGAAAGTCAGTACAGAAAAAAAAACATTGATCCCGATTCAATTTTGGACTTGTGGAATAAAGAGTTGATAACTAGGGGCAATCTTTAATGGGGGTTTCTCTGTACTCCTGTGACATAACTTTTTGAAGGGCCTAACTGAATCCTATTACCTCAAAGTTTGCGTTTCTGTTTATGATCCTGCAAAGCTTACACTCAGTTCCCATCTCTTGCGCAGATTATCTGAAGCAGTTTTGCAGGCAGCTGGCAGTCATGAATGTTAAAGTCTGCTTCAATAAACCCGACAGACACACAGTGCTCCACTTACCTCCGTGAGGAAAAAACTGTGCATAGATCTGCTTGAATGTTTCTTCATTAACAACCCCACTAGGACACTCCTGGTGGAAAACCAAAAAAGAAGACAAAAGGGGAAAAAAAAAAAAAAAAAAAAAAAAAAAAAAAAAAAAAAAAAAAAAAAAAAAAAAAAAAAAAAAATCCCAGCTCTTTAAAAAATCATTTGCAAAAATCACCAA
>WUAM01000239.1:1183471-1277735 GCA_024336885.1 Actenoides hombroni | reverse complement strand
ATTTGCTGCTAATCGCTTTCAAAGATATGCAGTGTGGACAAGCAGTGATCCACAGCAGAACCAAAGTGGGGCCAAACACAACCTGCCCACGAGACTGTTAGCCAGCTTGGCTGAGTTGAACGTGAAAACGTGGGTGTCAGATTTTGTCACACTAGAGGTGTTAAATTAGCTGACCACAGACTGAAGCATTCTCCTTCGGGATCCACAATCCAGACTTGCACCTCTAAGCATTCACAAGTCCCATGTATTTTGTTGCTTTTACTGTGTTCTCCCAGTTTGGAGATATTTTGGGGATTATTGAAGTATTGGGACATTTCTACCTTACTCATGCTGCTTGTTTCAGTCTCTAAAACATTTATTACAGATTATTATATCTCATACTACACTTCATTACAGATTTGCTAAAATATTCACAGGTAAGAATGTCTCCAACAGCCTCTCAGTTGTTTGGACTTTCTGTTTTCTGATTTAGTATTAGGAAATTATCCCTTGCAGCTAACAATCATTTCCCCTGAAAGCACAGAACCCTCCAAACTGAGCAATAAATCCCATAAAAATCCCAATACTTTTAAATCCATGCACTCAATTCCAAAGAATGCAAGTCATTAGAAACATGGTCTAAATGGGAGGTATTTAATTACTGAGCTCAAACCTCTGTCACTGTTGGTCACTTCATTAGTCATTTATTAATTTTAATCTTAAAAATAGTTTCACATTCTCCTCCCTTGTATTCCATAACTTCCCCAGACTTTACTCTTCTGGGCACTGGAAACTTTCTTCTAATTCCAGCAGCCTGTATCTATTCATTGTTCCCATGCCAATACTGCCTTTCAGCTCCAACAGTTCTCTTTCCTGATGTGTTTATAGAGAGGAGGTACCACATTTTATTTTAAGTTAAGCTGAGGCAAGATCCACCAGAGATTCTACTGGGTTTTTTTTTTGCCATGTCTGTTACCTTGCTTTTGCAGAAGCACAGCCAAAGAAATCAGACCAATCCAGGTCCAGTCTGACAGCAACGGACGCCCAGGTGCAAAATAGACTATTTCACATAACACAGAATGCACCTTGGGGCAGCAATAACTGCTAAGATACAATGGAACTTTTGGTCTTGGCATCAAGAGCTGTTGGGGATGAACACCTTTTCACAACTGGAGAAGAAAGATGAAGGCAAAGAGGGAGGAGATGTTCGGGCAGGCAGCACTGACTGGCTAGGATGCTCTGCTGCTCTGGGGTGGCAAAGGATCTGAATTTAGCAGAAGCCTCAATCAGTCTGATGTAGAAAAAACAGACCTGACCCGTGACACACTGGGAAGAGACTGGGAAGGTTTGAGGGGAATGGGGAAGCAGATTTTTGAGATGAAGAAAGAACAGGAATTAGAAAGGCTAAGAATGAGGACCAGAGACTACTCCAGGCTGTGTTGAACTGCCCTTGGTCAAAAACCAGACATGTTCACGAGCTTTGAACCCTCAGCTCCTGTGACTGCCTCAGGGCTGAGCAGGGCATCATTCTCTGCCCATTACAAGCACCTGTAAATCCAGGTGTTGCTTCTTGGTTAGACAGGACCTGGGCAATCACCGAGCGTGAGCAGTAAGTACAAGCCAGAGGAAGGAAAATGGCTGTATTCCCACAGGGACCTGGAGTCTCCAGATGGCACTGTAACATCATCCCCAAAAGCAGACGATTCCGTACAACAGCAAATATGGTACCAGCTGAGTCAGTTTGCCTGCTGTGCATAATTACTCATCCCATTGAAACCATGATTTACAGGCTACAAATGCTAAAGCTGCCCTTTCATTTCATTTAAGACCTTAGATATTAAAGCTTCGTGCAGACTGTGTGCATAGCAGCTGGAGAACAACAGACAGCTCTGTCCTAACAACCGGAGATAAAACAAGATCTTGCCAGCACTGCCAATTAATACCGAGACCTTCAGTGAGGTCTTAGGAAGGGTTTAGGTCACAAGTTAAATGCACTCATCTATGATTCTTCCCTGGGAGGTAATGCCTCTGTACTAGAAAACGATAGCAAGGCTGGGAGGGGCAAGGGGTAAGTGTCATATCTGCTGAGAGAGCTGCAAGGCTGCTTCTCAGTTTTGCACTGTAGCTGCTGGCAGAGCCAGCTCCTCTGCTCAGCACGGAGCAGTGCTCTCGCATGCAGCATCCCCACCAAACACAGTCACATAGAAGGCACTCAAGAGATCTTAGCATGACACAGTGGTTAAGAACAATCTGAGTTTAGTCTCCCACTGTAGGCAGTTATGTCTTCTTAAACTGTGTGTTAATCTGTCCAGCTCTGTCTCAAAAGCCATATGATTCCTTGCTGACTTCCCAAAGCATGAAGAAGTTTCAGAACATTGGTCTTCAGTGGCTGGAAAACCTTACAGATGAAATGACATCCTACGTGCAACACAGGCCATACAAATACAATGCATGCACCAAACAGAAAAACATAGAGAGCTGAACTGTGCCTTCTTGTACCTAGGTGAGCAGTGAAATAAAGGATGAAACCACCAGAATCCTTGAAGAAGTCAAGTATACATGGGAGGTGTGATTCAATCAAATTTCAAGAATCTGTCAAAAAGAAAGGCCCTTCTCAACAGCCAGCAGCTTTCCCTCAACACTGCCTGCATTTAGGTAGCTCAGCTTCCTTTTTGCAAATTTGTTTGCATTTCACTGTGACAGTAACTGAAATGTTGGAGCTGTCCTGCAAGACAACGTAAACCCCACACTGTTTATTGAGCTAGCTTGATACTGTTCTATTAATCATAAAAACATCAGCTGGCACCAACCACCTGGGTGACTAAATCCAGACCCTCAGGCAACCACATAATGAGCATTCATTCTTCAAGGTCCATAAAGCATCTGCTCCATGTAGCCTCAAAACTCCCTATCTTTTTCTACTTATTATGATGAGTCCCTAAAAGGCAGCAGCAGGTGACCCAGAAGCTTAGGCTCACGGAGCCGCAGACTCCCTGCTACCAGGGAAATTATGGCTGGAACCCTGCTCCACAAAGACGAGCAGGGTGGGTGCTGTTCTGTGCACGCAGACATGCCAACTGGCATGTTTCCTGCTTTCATCGAAATATGGAGCCTCTGCCTTGTCTCCTCAGACTTGATACACATTTACTTCTGATCTCTTTCCAGCTCCTACCACTCCAGCCTCGTTCCTTACTTAGACAGGACTTTATAGTGCTCTAACAGCATTAGGGAGCTAGAGAAAGAATAACCCCCCCCACCCCCGGCAGCTAATCACAAGCAAACAGTACTGCTCCTATTTGAACATGAGGAACTGAGAGTAAGAATGAAATAAGTAACCACAAAAACATTTTCAGGTTATCTTGAATTGCTGGCACAGTTGAGGAAATTGTAGTGTGCTTACTGACATTTGGGGGACAAATTTATAGAGAATATTATGGGCTGAATATTCATCCAAACCCAGTTTTAGGCTGATTGTGGTGTCATAAATATTAGATGGAGAGGCAGATTGTGCTCATTTTGCTGTGCTAAGGGAGATCTAGCACAACACTACTGATGTTTAACAGGGGAACGATACAAAATGCAGCTGAGCAGTTGAGGCTGGTGGGGACATACACACTAGACTCAGTTCTCTGCAGTATTGTTCTTACATTTTTAAATCCTCTGTAAAGCACTTGAAGTTCTCGTTTCGTGAAATTGGTTTGTGCTTCGAGCTGTTCCAGTCCTTCAGGTCTATGGCACACTGTAGTCATTTCTAGTTCATCTTCAATTTTATCTGAAAGAGAAGACAGGAAAATATTTATTTTGGTTGTTACCTTTGCTCTATTAACATGATGGATAGGACAGACTGGGTTTCAAGAGCAGAAGAGGAAAATGAAGCCATCGACAGAATTGGTCTGTATAACTGTTTTCAACCTCTTGAAAGCAAAATAAAAACCACATGAGTAAAGCAATAGCTCACATTTCTTACTGGGCTGCCAATTAGCTCCCCATTCAAAGCCGAAACTGGTGGTGAGAACAGAAGGGCAGACAGCAGATATGTTGTTCTAAAAAGCAACACCAGATATTTCTTATCTAAATATTGAAACAGCATGGAGGAACAGGCCTTTCAAAGTACTAGCTTTAAAGAAAGCTGTGCAAATAGAAGTAAGAGAGCAGACATGCTTAAGCATACTAGACAATGACATTGTACTAAGTGTAAACAGTGAGGGAAACTCTTCTGTGTGCTAAGCAAAAAGCTTGCTATAGAGACACTAAAGGTCACTTTAATCCTAGGAGAGATTCAGATGCTGCCCACAGTGGCTGAATCCAGAATGAATCCAGCCTGCATTTTCATGGACATTTGGGGGAAACAGATAAGGAATGAAAAATCCTTAGGTGCATTTTATTCAAGAGACTGTTCTCCCACAAAGAAGAAAACCACTCAAGATGTACCACATCCTGCATTACTGTAACATCACCTTTTTTCTGACATATGTTTTCACCTGTCAAGCCCATTTCCCCAGCACTGCAGGTAATGCCCAAATATATACAGATGCTTAGTTCATGTCAGTTTGAGATTCTCTAAACTTCAAGGACCAGATGCAGGTTTCAGCTAACATGACAATCCCATCTACATCCAGAAGTTGCTTGGCATGAAACCAACCATTCCCCTGATTATAAAAAGTACACCATCTTTTATGCCCTGTAAAAATGTTTTAGTTTATTTGGCTCAAGTGTAATATAGTAATTCCTGCTGGAAGACAAGGATTTCATGAGAAATGTGCAAGGAAATGTGGTCACTGAATAGAGGAAAGACATGAATTCACAGCAGACTGGCTCAGTGAAAGAACAGACCAGACTAAGGCTGTATTTTCATAAGTTAATTATGTACATATATGTGAATGATATTAAGGAAGGACACACAGCAGTGAGTGATAATGGTTAATTAATATTGGTTCATTCTTTCAGTATTTAAGAAACCAGTTTGAAATACTGGTTAATTTAGTCAGCCTACTAATCCACTGTGTCTGGAGCTTCAGAGTCAGCATTTGCCAGGCTTGAACAGTGAAAAGACAGTCTAAATACTGTGCTCAGGGTCCTTTGCACAGCAAGGGGATAAAGGCAAGAGACTGTAGTAGTGTGGGACAGAACACGAGTATCACAACCACTGCCGGTGCAGAAAAAAATCACCAAACACTGGCAAGAGGCCAGAAGGAGACACCTTCTCCACACAAGGGGAAGTGAACAGTCTCAAAATTATGGCTCCTGTTAGAAGAAAGGAGGTGGAAAAGAATATCTGCTACAGGAAAAAGAAACAATAATGTGAAATAAGGGAGAAAAGCCATTTTCTGTGAAAGAGAACACATGCCACAAAATGAAGTAATAAAGAAGAAGCTGCAGAGAGAAAAAAGTGGAGAAGAAATTCCTTAAGGTGAAGGAAGAGGAATGAGCAGTTGAAAAAAGGAGAGGAAACACATTTAGAAGGGAGCCAAGCTAGGGAGAGTCACCACTAGTCCATACACTGTATAGGGAAGACTTTTTTTGTTTACCTTTGGTTAACCATAAAATTACCTGAACCCTACACAAAACACACATAACCCCTGACTCCTTTCTTGCATTTCCCTGCTGTCCCCCAAGGCAGTAAGCAGTTTACAGGTGATGCTGACATCAATTCCATTTTTCCATGGGAAGCCAGGCATTTTGTGCTCTGCCCTATATAAGCAAGTTAGGCTCTGAGCCATTCTCTGCTCTGTAACCAGCTGAACAATCCCACCTTTTCACTGGCATTTCCTATTGATTGAGTCACTCAAAAGTTCTTAACAACTTCAGTCAACGTAAAATAAAAGTGTAAAAGATTGTCCATCTAGTCTTTATATCCCATAATATATTCAACAGAGAGAGGAAAAAAAAAAATACTTGAGCAACCTCATGTAAGTGGTGAGGCTAACAAGGGAAAGCAGCCTGCTGAATCACTCCTGTACTTGGTTTTATTTATGGTCCTAGCATGCGGAGGTTCATGTGGTCTCTGCAGAGGCAGGAAAGATCGAGCTGAGAAAAGTCACACTTGGCAAAAGCATTTTGATACCACTAATTTTTCTGTACAAAAACTTTCTTCACCTCTCTCTTAAGCAACCAGTTTTCCAAAACACTTAATAAAATATGAGTTAGTATTCTAAAAAACAGATACAGAAAAAGCTCTCACTTGTGGAAAACTTGCTCTATAGATCTGTGATAGCTTTAAACAACATCTGCAGAACTACAGCTTAAAATCCTTAGTTCTGTGGCTTATCCAGATGATGTTTATATGAGCAGACCCAAAATTAGTGTCTTGCAATTATTTTTTTCAAAATATTCTCAAATAAATAATTACTTGGTGAATGGTGTAATTTAATAATGATATATTGTTTTTTGACAACAGCCTCATGGAGTGAATCATCATTTCAGAAGAATGCAATTCATCTTCTTCAGCTTGTCCTGCAAGAATAGCTTTTTCCAACAATCAGTTCATGAGCTTTGGTCCCACAGGGCAGATATTTCTAAATTAAAAATAAGCCAGATTATTGCTGTAAATTTGATTCTATTTCCCATGCTGAGAAATGTAGGGGTTTTTTTTATAACAAACTGCAGAAAGGAAATTATGAAAAATCCATCCCTTTCAAAGGGACACTGTTTTTGCCTCCCATTCTCTATTCCAGAACCAGCATTAATCCCTGCCTCTGAAGAGAGCCTGACGGTTCCCCTGTAGATTAATCCTTTCATCTGCTTCTTCCTCCTTTCCAAGAGGAAATATTTTGAAACTTCACAAAAAAACCCAAACCAACTTGTGAAGCTTTAGATCTGGCCAAAGGGACACTCAGAATGACACCAGACCAACAGTTTTCCACTAAACACACTCTAGAAATGGTAGAAATTCTCCTTCAGTGGAACATGGCCCAGTGAAACAAGAGCAGTCCTGGACATTTCTTGGAGCCTCACCACAGAAAATAAATACAAGATGTATTAGGTCATTTTGTCCATCACTTGTCAATAAAGACCTATGCTGTTCGATGATAATAGTCTTTTTAACAGATAAAACTTACTGTAGGAGGAACTACTTCACATTAATAGGCCTCACAGATTAATCATTCCCTCCCTTATGTTCGACAGATACTGATATTGAAACTTTTCTCAGTTGTCACTCCACAAATTTCCCTTCAGCAACACCTCTGTCCATCCCTCCTCCTCCCTTCCTGGCCAAAGTCCACAATGGCATGGTGCAGACCTCAAGCAAGGGGACCTGGAGCCCTAAGGACACAAACTGCTCTTCTGTGCACATCCATCCTTTCCAACCCAATAGTTTCCAGCCCTCAGAAAGATTTTTTTTGTCATTGTTTGTTTCCTTTCACTCTTTTCTCTTAAGTCAGCTCTTTTAAGCCTTTCCCTTCCATTCTTCACACCCTATAAATTAAGCACAGTAAACTCAGTGGAAAAAAAGGGAGATTGCCACTTCCTCATCTGCCCTTGTCTTTTGTCATGGATATTTTATTTCCTCTTATTTACATTTTCATTATCACACTGGCTCAGTCCCTCCCAGCTCTTCAGGGATGTCACTGTATGAAATATGAGCCCTTGCATTTAGAAACACTGCAGTTTTATTAAACTGAAGCTGACTTTATGGTGGCGAGTGCAAGCGAAAATGTATAGACAGACAGACACGTGCCAAGTCACATTTACATCTGACCAGCTGCTGCTGCTTACAGCATCCCTTTTGACCTGGGACCTCGACTGCGACACCCAGACCAGGACCTGGGTACCATACAACTCGTTAGTGAGAACTTGAACCTTAGCAAATAGGTCCAAATTTATTATTCCAGATCTCAAAGCATGCGGCTTTTGTTGCTTTTTTGGGGGGGGACTCAGCAGCTAAAGCAAAGGGTTTCTCCTGCTTGCAGATACTGATAAATAATTATTTATTCTTCTTTTCCTTTGGCTCCAGCACTTGTAGAAATCATCCCTGGATTAATCCCTTCCATGGTAGATGACTGAAGGGGATTGTGTCCTAGGCTTAAGATCACCTGCACTGTTTAGCAGGCGCAGAACGTGCTTGTGCATTTTCTCACCTGTTTTTCTTGCAATCTGTTTAAAACCAGAGGAATGGGAAGTAGCATTTTCTGAATTAGGATTTGTCTCTGGACATAGTTTTATGGGTATGAAGTTGAGGTCAGGGAGAAGTGCCTGCGGTAATTTTATACCAAAGTAGGTCCAGGTTATATCAACAACTTCATTTTGCATTTTTTGTGCAAAACATCATCTCTATCTGCTTAGCCCATAGGATAGGCACACTTTGTGTATCAGACAAAATAAATAGTGGCTTCACTTTACAAAGAAAAATAATCGTGACAGACTTGCATGTCCATGCATATTTTATGGATTGTTGCTAATGAAAGATATTGTATTTCATTTCTCTGCTGCCTGTGCGAGAGCAGAGAATGAATTTTCATTAGAGTAGATCAATATTTTAACTGAATACACTTTGGAAATTACTTAACAAGACTTAGTTTATACATCTTTGCATATTTGTTCTAATTTTACCTTTTGTTATCTTTACAATTTGAAGATTTCCATAAACTGCCTGTAAATGGCCCTGTATTTTACTGCTGTAAACTTTGCTGAACAGAATTTGCATTTCTCCAAGTGATAAACTGGAGTAATTTAAGCCTATTCATGTAAAAGCTGTTGTGTACATCTACATGCCTATGGACGAAATTGTTTCATCACTGAGGAAAACAGATTTTCAACGCCAACTGACTAGTGCTCTCCATCACAGAACAAGGCAGAGGGACTCAGTCCTTCTCTTACTCATTTTGTGAGGACAATATACCTACTGATTTTGAAGGAAAATGACCTTCTCCAATAGTTTCAGATCTTCCCGTTCCATTGGACACAGGCACATTTGTCTGCCATGGTATGAAAAACATTGTTTCATTGTCAATTTAGCTTAAAAATGCACAGAGAATGGAATAAACATCCAAGAGACCTCCATTAACTGAGGCACTGCCCAAACCTGACTCCTAAAGGTTCGGGGACCCTGTTGGACACTCGCCAGCCCCAGCAGCAGAGGACCCGCCACGTGCTGCTCTCAGCACAGTTGAGTCCTAAAATCCTCTCTTGACAGCGCAGCTTCTAGTTTTTGCTTTAGCAACCTTTTTCCACACCAAACTGCCTAATCAATATTCTTCAGATCCAATAGTCCTTCCTTCATAAGCAGAACAGATTAAATTGATCACAGACATGGCCCAAGTTGTAATTGCCTACTAGAAAATAGGAAACAATTGTGTGTTATTTACCAGCTGCTTTCTGGGCTCTGGTGTTGAGCAGCCATTGGGCCTGAATTTATTAACCTGCCTGGTGTCTGCCCCTAGGCAAGCAACACCTTGCACAGAAGCACAGGGTTGGTTTCACTGGGCCAAACTCCCTTGTGAGACACAAGGAACATCAAAGGCCTTTCCCACAGCAGCCACCTAAACCATCACAGCGAGAGCCCTGCACTCGACGTGGCTGACAAACGAGCAACAGCAACGTCTCATTGCATCATTAGGGCTGGCCAAGGACAACCCAAGGCCTAAAACACAGTTTAAAGGGGGGGGTGTAAATGATGATTTAATAAAAATGCAAATGACCCTGTCCCCTCCTTCCGAAGGCTGCAAGGTGAAACTGTGTAATGCCAGGCTCCATGGCTAATGGGAGGATTTTGAAAACATGTTGCTTATAATAAATTCACTTTTTGTTAAAGAAAAAAACCCCAACCCAGTGTAAAATACAGCTAATGTGCCCAGTGTTAATTGTAAAACTGACAAGCATTAGATGAAATGGGTAATTTTACAAATACAGCAGAAGGGGATTAAATTATCTGAAAGAATTATTAGACTGCATCTTATTTTTATTAAAAAAACATTAGCTATATTTTAGGAGCAAGGACCTGAAGAAAAAATTAACTCTAGTTTATCCATGACATCTTTGAAATCAATCTCCAGACAGAATACTTGGGCAGATCTCACAGGAAATAAATCCTGCCTGTGGGAAA
Source organism: Actenoides hombroni (assembly GCA_024336885.1). Classification (NCBI taxonomy): domain Eukaryota; kingdom Metazoa; phylum Chordata; class Aves; order Coraciiformes; family Alcedinidae; genus Actenoides; species Actenoides hombroni. The sequence goes on along the minus strand of WUAM01000239.1, from coordinate 1,267,714 downwards.
CCAATTGCAAATACTAGAAAATTTCATGAAGAAAAATATCTTAAGGCTTGAGTCCATAAATGCTCATTACAGCAGAAAGTTACAGGAAGGGGAGTCAGACAAGAGCTGCATTACTGGTGCAGACCTTGTTCACTGGTTTGAGTGTTCCCTCTCACTGGTGTAATTGGGAGTTACAGGAAATCCTGCTTTTGTGAAGTCCTCGGAGGTCTGTGGTTCCAGATCTCTGGGCAGCTACCAAATACAAGTCTACTAGTGGAACAGTCCCAGTATTTCTGTGCAGTTCCATGTGCTTCCACCAAGACAAAATCCAAGTGTTAGCCTTTAAGCGACCCCATCTGGCAACTGCTTGCAAATGATCAAGAATGACAGCTCAGCTAGAACTTAAAAATGTGCACGTGCACATCTAGGAATCCTAAAAAACGGTTAAGTAAAATCTGTTCATGACAAGCATCAATAAAAAAAATGGCACTAAGATACCTACTGATGTATCAAATATTAAACACTTTTAATTAAAACAGAGCAGCGCTTCATTAATAAATTATTACTATTTAATATTATTTTGCCTGGCTAGAGAGACCAATTTGCAAACTAAAGGGATCTCTCCAGCCAGTAAACCAAAAAGGAACTGATGTCTCCTTATCCACTTCCTTTTTTTGAAATGAACTCCCCACCCCATCAGGTCCATTTTCACCACTAAATCAGCAACATCAAATTCTTTACGCAAACAGTCAAGCTTAGCGAGGTTGTTTCTGTGACCAGGCTTTCCCTGGTCAGAGGCCACAGGTCCTTCCCAAAATGCCTGGCACACAACTAAGACTAGGTACAGTGATTGGAATGTGAACTACCCAATGTCAAATTTGACTTTAAATGCTTCCACAGGCACTGCATTGTCTTCTCGTCACTAGAAATAGCTTTGCTGTGGCCATTCCTAGGGCAGGACACAGCAGGGTGTCCTCCCACTGCACTGGACCTTACCTGGGACAGTACTTTCTGTTCAATTTTCCTTGCACGTTCCCACCTACCTGTAATAATATTTATAAGGAAAGCAACCCGTGAAAACAGTTGGAGAAAGCACTGAAAGCTTGCTGGGTGCTTTGTTGCTTTTCCACAGGGATGCTGCAGAAAATGGGCACTTCTGGGACAAGCGCTTTCCTCAAAGCAGCCGTGCAAAGGTGAATTTGCAGAAACACCTCATAGAAAGGTCAGAAAAATCACTACCCTCTGATGATTGTTTTTTAAATTCCCACCAATATCACCTCAGAACTTTAGGTGGAGAGTACCTGGACTGCTATGTACTTAGCATGTACAGCACGCAGGAGGACTCGGAGTAAAAGCTGGGATTGCCTTCATCTGAGGGGACTCGGCTGCTCCCCCAGCCACAGCCTTACCCAGGAGCTGGGCAATTCCCAGCACCTTCAGTTCAGTTTGCTGCCAGCATGGAAAGTGAGTATAAACTCAACTGGGGGGATCTCTTTCCTAGCTTAAGAAAACTTTTGCTGCAAAAATCATATGACCGATAAAGTCAAACTCGTTTAAATTTTACCTCTCTGATACACGTAAAACCATCGGGCAGGGTCTAGGAAAAAGTAAGAAAAAAATTTAACAAAAAGTGACAACCATACACATCTTTGCCTTTTGTTCATTTTAAGGTGACATTAGGTGTGTCCTGCAAGTGCTGGAGGGTCCCCTTCCCCAGTGACTGCAGGATTATTTCCGGGTGCATGTAACTTCCCCCCCCTCCCCAATAACCTCTTTCCCTGACCCCAAGGGGCAAGAAAGGAAGTCAGAGCTTGCTGGCCCCTGCATCACCGTGACACTGGGGGCAGCGTGCGAAGGGCGGCATGCGCGTGGCCACACATCCATGCAAGCACCCGTGCAGGCAGGCAGGCACCAATGCAGCAGCCATCTAAGCAACGCGGGTAAGGGAGGAGAACTTTGCAGGCAGTTTTTGAAGTCTGCTGAGGGGCAACAAGAGGGGCCCAGGGCCTTCTGCTTCCTCTCCACAGCTTAGCTCTTTGAAAGCTCTAGAAATAAAGAAGTGATTAGTAAGAAGCAAAAAAGTCTCATGTGATCTGGAAGACTAACTGGTGCTCCTTGCAGTCACTTCATTTCCAGCATCGTTAATTTGGTACAGTACTCATGTCCCCTGGGAGAAAATTTCATTACAAATTAGGTTAAAAGTACAAAAATACATTAAATAAATATATATAATTAATTAATTTGAAGATATGTATATGGTTTCTCATGGCATCAGTTTCTTTTTACTGGTGAATTGGGTACACAGTACGATCTGCAATAACCTGCACAAGGCACCAGAGCTTTGGTCAGAATATTACTGCCTGCAGCTCCCTGGCCACACCTGGGCAGCTTCTGCTCTCTGGCATCTATTTCCTTCATTTCCATGTGCCTCCAGCTGCACAAAGCTTCCTGAACACCCTCTCACCACACCATTGGCTCCACAGTATCTCACCTCCTGCTGCTGCTGTCTGCGAAGCATGAGAGTCTACCTGGTTTCATGCTCAAAAATTACTCCTTAAATAAAAGAAATTAAACATGTTCAGAAGCGAGCATGCATCTTCCTTCTGGCCCACTGGAGAAGAAGCCTTACATGCATCACACACATCACGACAGCATTAAGCTGTTGGAGGGGTTGAACCTCCTTTCATTATTCTCATTCAGAGCTCTTCAGCTTGTTCTTGATAGATGCATAACTTGAAATTTAAAAAGGTTTTGGGATTGGATGTTGAATTGGTGCAAGAATGGAGAGAATTTATGCTCCCATTAGAAATTTAATAAAGTTTCTGGCCACAGACAGACCTTGCAGAAGTAAACATTAGAACATGGCTTACCAACAGTATCATCTACAAGACTGGAAAATGCCTGATCAGCTGGTATTGCTGAGTCATGATACTTGACCCTGCTAACTCTGGCTCAGCGGTTCTCAGCTCGAGGAAGGAACAATTAAAGAAAAAAAAAACAACCCAACAAAAACCCAACAAAATAGTACCAGTGCAAGAAAAACCCAGCAGATGCTCCAGTTGGCTCCTGCAGCGCAAGAGCAAGGGGAATTATGAGATGATCAATGACAGAACTGAATCCTGAATGACTGCCTACTCACACAGGGGTATCATTCAGAGATGAACAACTACAGATAGCTACACCTTCTGAGCTGGAACTTCAAGGATACTTCTAAGAGAAGCTGATCTGAAGAGCAAAGAGCTCACAAGCGACTATGGGTTTGAGTTGCATATGTAGACCACAACACATACTGGAGACAGAGCAGTACATACTGGGAGCTTTACTGAAAGACTATAAAAGCAATTAGCAAAATCTAATAACTCCACCGTACCAGCTTCAGTACAATCACATGGCTCTCTAACCTTGACCCACCAAGACAAGTTTGTAAGAAATAAAGAGAATGAGCAGGTTGCTTAAAGAGGCTCTGAATGTCTATTGAAGCAAAAGGTGGTGAACCATCAGCCAGGAAATTGCCCACTGCTGGGGAAATCCCGCTTTGCTGGGTAAGGTGAGGACAGGAAAAAACCCCAACAATCTCCCACTTCAAGCCTAATAAGTATAGTTCTAAATTTGCATGTTAACACTAGCTGCAAACTAATTTCCATTGATGAGAACAAAGAAATGCAAATGCAGTCATTACAGAAAGCACAACAATAGTGTCCTGATTTAGTAAAGTGAATTAATAAAAAGAGCTACAGTACATGGAGAGGTTCCATTGTAAATACTGGGCTTGAAAATATTTGGCTTGAAAAGATGAAGGTGCATCAGAGATGATTAACAGATAACAGGAAGACAATAGATGTGCTGCAAAAAAGAGAAAGATTAGCTGTTTTTCTGTATTGGGTAACCTTGGGGGTTATCAGAACTTTAGACTGTAGATAATACCTTCTGGATATAAATAATGGTTTATTTCCCTCTTTACAGAGATAGGAAAAAAGCCCTTAAAGAAAAACAGAAAAAAGATTCTGGTGACAATACATTTTTCTTCATTGTATGAAAAACTTCACAGAGTCAGCTTCCAGGGGTTCAACAGAAAATTAATTCCCTTCCAGATTATTAAAATTATAACTAAGAGTTTTTTGGTTCAGGGTCTGTATTTTTTCATTTAACACTGAATTGCTCTTTCTTGAAAAAGACCACTTTTCAATAAGCTCAACAGCAAACTTTGTAATCATCATCTCAAATTCATATGCTTATGTCTACTTAACATATTAAACAGTACAAATAGGAGAAACTGCAATGTTGTTACCACCTCTTATAAAACCTTTTCCTGAAACATGAAGAAGCAATTGCTGAGGATTTGATTATTTGTTTTGTCTTCCAAGAGGAGTTTTATGATTTTGAATTTTTTTTTCTTCCTAAAACACCCAGGTTGTTCATTACCCTCTGGGCAGCAAATTAGAGCAATTTCTGAGCAACTATGAATCAGTGAAAAGGAAAAGAAATTGGCAGAGCCTCGGTTCATCATTTCTGAGGATTATTTCTCAGATACCAGTTGTTTGCTACAAACAGCAGGTAATGCCAGAACCAAACCATCGGGGCTGGGCACATGCAGTGGGGCTGCCCACCTCTGCCTGACCAGGGGGAGCTGCAGCACAACTGTATTCGCCAAGCCAATATAAGACTTCACAAAAACCATATAAATCCAGTTGCATTTTTTAATGTAATTTGACTTAAAATATTTTCTTTCCTTCATAGCCTAAAGAAAGGCAAAGGCAAACCAAATACAAGCCCTGCAGGTACCAAAATAAGATGCCGGGAGTAGTGATAGAAAAATGGAGAGAAGAAAGATTGAATCTGCAGCCACGGAACCCTAATCTGAGAACTGACATGTGAATGAGACATTTCCCCTATGACATCTGCATGGCAGCATATTTTTTATTTGTGCTCACGCCCAATTCTCTGAAAGTTGAGAATCTACCTAAACAACAGCAAATTTTACATTGTTCCAATTATGCTGGCTGGGAAGCCACTGCCCATCCCAGTGTTAGTGTTTGACTTTGTTCCTATTATCTGAGAAAATAAATATAGCAGATAGTATTTATTTCAATGCCAAACCCAGTCCTGTTGTTCTGGTACAAGGTAAAAAGAAGAGATTTTCCTTTTTATCTTATTTTTAAGAAATCCGAGTACTAGAGTGCTGTAGGGTGTGATGGGACATGGAGCTGGCCAGGGGTACCTCTGCCTTGGTCTCTTGTTTATCAAGAGGGCTTTCAAAAAGAGAGGGCAGGTTATTTAGACTCTAAACCAGACTAATTGTTTATCTAATAGAACGAATTTAATGGAACTCCATAGAATAGATATGAAATGACTTTATGCACAAATCTCTCACTGCCAAACATCCTGAGGTGATGGGTCCTTAGCTCCAGGGTTGTTTTCAGCCAGCTCTGTTGCTTTTCTCAGTTACAGGAGCCCCAACACAACCTGCCTGCCCTAAGGGAGAAATGAATTTGTTTCATAAACATAATAGAGCCAGTGAAAAAACTACTGTCCTGTAGTTGTGTCACATTGGTTAGAGAGGTGGCAAATAAAAGCCCACAACAGGAGCTTCTTTGCCCTTGACAAGGCTCTACTTAGGTCAGACGAAAAATGTCTCAAATTATGTGATCTGATGCTTCTCTGAGTAGTTGGGAGGTGAAAAAAAAGAAAAAAAAAGTGAAAAATAAAGATGTCAGTACCTGCCCAGTGAGGAGGGCAAGCTGCATGCTTGCTGCAGCACTGAAAGTAGTGATGGCATCTCTCACCACGTGCTCCCAGGCAAAGCTGCTCCAGCTCCTGCACCTCACAGAGAGAAACCTTGTCTCTCTCTGAAGACCTGAACAGCACAACCTCCATGTCTGTTGAGGGTACCACTGGCTGGTAACATCAAGCTGGACACAGTCCCCTACTTAAACCAGACACCTCTGTCCCACCCCTCCTGACTTGTACAAGGAGCCTCTCTCAGGGCAAATAGCTTTATTTTTTTCGTACAGTTTAATCTTACTCACTTGTGAGCAATCCACGAGTAGCACAGTATTAGCACATTCCATTTCTCTGCTGTTTAAAACATCACATTTCCTTACATTGTCAGAACACAGCAACACAACATCACAAATAAAGCTTCATGTGACACTAGTCACACTGGAAAGTGAGTACTCGATTATTTTGATGCGTTATAAGAACCATAGCACATCACTTAGTATTGAAAAGAGATTGAAATGCCATTCGGTAACACCCCAATTCCCAGCTGAAAAGAAATAAAAACAGAAAAATATTTACATATTAACTTTTTATATAGTTGAAGAATTTTTGTATGGATTGTTAAACAAATATATTTCCTGCAATACATACTTTTTACAGGCCACGGAACCTGGCAGCACTTTCCATTTTACTCTGTTAATAGGAAATTGTGAATACATTCAGTACTGCTTCTTCAAGTTCATACATCTCCGCACAGAATACAGCTCAGGCTGACATACAGCTGCCTTCTGAGAGTAATTCTGGGTTGTGTTTTGTGGGGGTATTAAAGGCTGTCTCTCCCCAAAGTCTCAAACACAATTTTATACCCATAGAAGCCCTGAAAAAGCCTGTTGGAAGAGTTAATCCAAGGACAAGCACCCACAATCAATCCTTCTCAAACAGTAAGTAGCACTTAGTAAGACACTGCTGCAATTAAACTGTACAAATGCAAGAAGACAGGTGGTGAAGATTCACCAGCCCCCAAAAAACCCAACCAACCCAACTCTCTTCTCCTTCTCGGATGTCCTGCAGCAGGAAACCTCAAGCCCAGCAAAAAAAAAAAAAAATCCTTTCCAGCACCTTAATGGCCTAGCAGCAGAATTCACAGTAAGTCAGGTCCCTTTAGGGGAATCAGTGAAACAGCCATTAGAATACCCTGTGCCTCTGGAAGGGAAGTTCTGCAGAACTTGCACTGTTTTGCTGGAAACACAAAATGGTTTATGCAAATCAGTTCTTACATCCTTAGCAGGACTTGGACTGCAGACCCCAGGTATTTGAAAAGAGGAACATCTAACGTGAATTGCAACACAACCTAAAAGCTCTCCTGCTTGATGGCACCGACAGCTTCCTCCAGCCTCCTAGTCATGATCAGCAATAGCATCAGCGGCGTGCGTTACTTGCTCATGATAATGCACTGCGACCAGCAGTGCTGTTTCATGGTATTTGACTGCCTAGGAATCTATTTCCAGCCCTGTGATAGAAATGAATTGCGCCTCAGTAGCTCTCTGCAGAACAGGAAGGAGTAAAGGCAATTTGTAAAGCCTCATCAGTAAAATGGCAATAATAATGCTCATACATCCAGACACGCTCTCCCAGCACTCCGCGCAACTCGGCTTCATTAGCACTCAGTTAATGCACCTCCCTTGGTACAAATGGGTCTGCCTTGGTACTTTGGTTCTGTGCTGTTGCATAAGACAAAGCTCCACTCCAGTTACAGCAAAGGCTCTCTCAAGACTTGAATTTTTTCTAGGTTGGTATTTAGGAAGTGCTTAAAGTAAAGTATTTGCTCCTAAGCCACTCCAAGTACTTGTCTACATTTAGCCCATTTGCAGGGCTAAACTATAGCTGTTGTTCTATCACGCACAGATTCCTTCCCAGCTGAGAAGGGGGATTGGGAAAAGGAGAAGAGACCTATGGGCTGAAATGAAAATGGATTTAATGAAACAGCCAAACTAATATCAATGCCAGTATAAAGTAAATGAAGTCATACTCAGCCCAGCAAATGTACAGTGGTCACAATAAACAGGAAGGTAGTGCACGGCAGTAGGAAGAGGAGCAGGAGACTCTCTGTCCTCAGCAAACTTCACCCTTTATATGACCATGGCATTTGAGTAATTTAATAAATAATAATAAAAACATTTTGAGTAATGAGGAAGAACTTCTTTACTGTAGGAGTTGTAGAGCATTGGAACAGACTCCACAGAAAGGTTGTGGAGTCTCCTTCTCTGGAGATTTTCAAGACCTGTCCAGATGCATGTCTGCATGGTCTGCTCTAGTCCTGCTCTGGCAGGACAGTTGGACTCGACAAGCTTCAGAGGTCCCTTCCAACCCCTACCAGTCTGTGATTCTGTCATTTCTGGTCTGGGACACACCCGTAGCCTGTAACTTGGGTCAGCTGCCCTGGCTGACTTCCAGCTGCTAAAGGGTGGCCTCGGATTCTGTCCCAGTGAAACCAGGGCAGTACTTCAAAGGGCAATCTGAGGAATCCAGTCAAACATAGCAGAGTGATGGGGCCAAAAGAGGACCAACAGGAAGAACTGATGACATTTGATTAAATAAACATAAAACCCAGGGACTTATCTGGAGGAGCTGCACCAGCTGTTTTCACCATATTCCCAGAGCTGCCGACAGTACATGCTGCTGAGCTTCCTTTTGACTCTAGCACTAGTACAACAAACCAGGCTTAATATGGCTGGTGTTGCATGAACACATCTGTACATCCATTGCTGGATCCAGAAAAGTGGAAGTGTGGCTTCTCAAGCAGGGAAACAGTCAAATTTCACACCATGTTCCATCACAAGACTTTATAACAAGAGCCATAAACCATGTGAAAAGGTGTAATCACAGACAAGAGAGACACAGGGCTGCTAGAACAGGAAAATACCCAGCTAGCCAAGGGTAGAAAACAGTCTACCTGACCAGCACCAAGCTGAGAAAAGCCCAGTGAAGCCCACGGAGCAGCTATGAACCAACACATAATGTGGTCACTAGCCTTCTTTCCAAAGGCAGCACCTCCAACTCAGCCTGAGTTACCTGTAGAATTTCACAGAGCTAGCTGAGCAACCCAGGGTTGCCTTCCAAAAAGGCAATGACAATTCCTGGTTGAGGCATGTTAATTCTGCCACTAGACTTGCTCTTTTTCAAGGACTTTCACCCACTCAGGCTCTGTACAAGAGTTCACATTATTACAGTTGTGCCCGTGCTGCAAAATCAGGCTCTAGATCTGGGGGAGGTGCTGAACTCCTGCTAGCAAGAACTGAATCACGTGCGATGCAAACTAGCGGCAGAACTAAAGGGTGAAGTCCCGACCTGTCTGCAGGCAAAACCCATCACTGTTACAAAATACTGCAGTTCTTGGCACTTCAGGGTCTGGCAGAGTGCGTCGTGGGAATAGACTTCCAGCACTATTCTCACCTAATCAGTGCTCCTCATTTCTATGAATCCATTCACACTTTGTAGGATTTTCTAGGAAAAGGCAACACGTAAGAATGTCTGGTTTGGGTCAGACCAAAAAAAATCCCTCTAACCCCGGGAAGAGGCTAAGAACAAGATGAACATAGAGTGAGACTCCCAAGGGGGCTCAGGACTGCACCCTGGTCTCCAGCAATCTGAACTCAATTTCCCAATCCAGAGCTGCTGTCTTTGTACCAAGACATGCACAGCATCTTAGCACATTTGGAGCTGCAGTCACACATGGGTAGAGGAAGAAATCTGCTGGTAGAGGTCGACAATTGTAATTTTATTTTTATTTCTTTTTAAATCGGTCCTGGGTGAAGATAAAGAACAAATGGCAAAATGTTCATGCAAATCCTATTTCCTGTAAAATTACTGTCTGGCTAACTGCACTGACCTGTCCCTTTCCCCTGATGGTTTAAAGCTGGAGACATGGCAGACAACAGCAGAGGGGCAGCCCCAGCCTCCAGCGAGGGGCACAAAGTCCCACACCCTGACAAACATCAGTTTGGCAGAAGACCCATTTCTTAACTAGCCCGGCAGAAAATTCCTACCAGAGCCACTCACAGCATTAATCTAACAGCTTCAAACATATTGCTATACTTTTACTAAACTGAAGTTTAGATCAGTAATTACTGCTTGAGGGGAAAAAAAAAAAATAAATAAATTGTGGAAGTCTCCTGCACATGTTTCGATAAGGTGCATAGAGAGCAAATAAATGACACAGAGGCAGCAATTCCCTCAAAAATGCAGCACCAAGCCACTGGCATTAAATGGGTACCCCCAGCCAAGGCAAGATTTTTATTCCAAAGCAGCAAGGGAAAAGGAAAACCACGAAAACATGTCAAGCCATCAAACTGTGATGAAAAAAGAAATAGCAGAAACTCTTCAGAGGGCACTTAATAAATGAAATAGTCATAGGAGACTTCTGAATTATAAATGAAATAACTGAACTTAAAATTTTTTCCTTTTTTTCTTTTTTTTTTTTTTTTGGAATAGGTTATTCATCACAAAACCTCTGATGAGCCAAGACAATGCATTACAAATGGACTTATTCTCTCTGAGACAAATTATTGCTGCCAATGTTTTTTTTTTCCCTCACTGAAAAGCAAATCAGACACTTCAAGTCCCTGATTTATTACTACACCGATTTCCATGAGCATTGGTTTGCTCTAGCTTTGAGTTAGAAAAAAGCTTTTGAAAGAACAATAATCAATGAATACATAATGTGGGGGAATCAAGCAATCAGAAATAATAATTAGTTCAGTGCCTAATTCAAGGATACGTTGTCCTTGGGTTATTATGGGGAAACCCAGGATTTTGTGTGTGTGCATTCAGGCAGGCTGTAACCACAGTGCAAAACCTCGGTGGTTCTTCCCCCTCACTGGCACCTTTTTGAGTAGCTGAGATGACCCAGGCTTGGCACTGGCTGCAGAACTGACAGGAGAACTAAGCAGACGTGTGGAAAATGCAGGTGAATCGACACTGGTGCGAGGACAACCACAACTTGAGCCACACAAACCCCTTATAATGGACACTCAATCACAAGCACAGTGTTTCATGATTACAGGGGATCACCAAGCTGCAGCCTCACCCGAGATTTCTTTATTCTGGACTGGGACTTTTCACCTAGAGAGAGAGAACCTGTTTTGACTGTGATTTAGAAAAGTTCATTTTGGAAACTTTCCAATTTCATTCCTCACCAACATCCATATTTCACTGTAATACAGGCAGCAGCCATCTCCACCTGCACTGTGCCCGTGGTCAGGTTTCTCAGGCTATTTGCAGTGCAGTGGCTCTTTGCAACTTTATGTCTACTGTTACCCAGTTCCATAATTTTTTACTTCATTACTTGGGAACTACACCACGCAGAAGCAGAGCTGTTAACATCATCACCAGGCACCTACACTCAAATTCTGCACATCAGAAACTTCACACTAAGAGCTTTTTCATTAAAAAAAACCTTATTTCTACTGTGGCCTTCAGCTTCAATTTGTTCCAATCAGTTTGTTTTATAAAAAAAAAAAGCTTTGTTTGCTTTGGCTTTGGGTTTTGCTTGTTTGTTATTTAGCAGAAAGAGAAATATTTACTTTCCGAACCTGAAAGCATGTGGGGGTTTGCTCACATTTATTTAAAAAGAAAAAAGAAATTTCATTTTATTTTATTTTGCTTACTAGCATACACTTAATCCCGTTCGGAAACAACAGTGTGTAAACCAGAATTTGCCATATAACTATAAGGCAATGGCAGCATCACCAGGAGGAGTGAGTTTGGGAGCAATTTTTCTCTAGTAATAGCAGACGGGACAGTTCACCTCCATGTTATGGCAGTTCAGCTCTACAAAGACTAGAAAAAGTATCAATTGTTTGGGTCTGAGGAGTGGAACACTGGTATTAAATAAGCATGTTACAGATCCCATCCAAAGGAGACAGCATCACATCATTCCACGGAACTGGTGCTTAAGTTGAGCACATTGCTCCAAAACCTGAAGCGTAATTGAGCAGAACATAAGTACCAATTAAGCTTTGCTTGCACAGAAGAAACTAAAAAATATTGTTCCAATACAGATGCAGATTTTTCAATGGGTCGTGAGGAAATGTAGTGAGCTGCGTTTGACGATGTCAGAAGGCTTTCTGCTGAAAGACACAGGATGCAACTGAGAGGAGCTGAGAGCACCAAACCTGGGGCACAGCTCCAGGGTCAGAGCTGGCAGGGGGCATGGGCTGTATGGCTGCAGACAGGCTGTTAGAGGGCAGCACCTTCCCCTCAAGCATTTCAGTAGATCTGGCCTCAGCCAATAAATGGAAGCAGCCAATAGTGCCTGAACTACTTCTTCATAAAAAACATTAGCGTCCTCATTTCTGGTTTGCCAAGAAGCTCAACAAGAGATGGGTCTTCAGAACACTAATATAAATGGACAGTGCCTAAAACACCCTTCTGCAACTAGTGTCTCTTCAAATACCACCCGTGTCCTTTTTCCCAAGCCAGAAACAGAGCTGCTTTAGTACCTGCATGTCACTCAAATTCTCTGGCCACATCTGTAATTGTTGTGCTGGAGTGTTTTGAACACAGCCAGCCACAGATCAGGTACTTGCTTTTAGATGTACACACCACTGCCCAGGGCTGAAGGCATTAGGGTGCTGAAACCCTTCACCCACAGAAAGGTCAGCTCCAGGTGTTACTTAACAAAAAATAAGGGAAACCCATCCAACACACTAGGTTCTTTGGATTTAGTGAGACCCCAGTGGGAAAGCAGTCATTTGTTTCACGATACCTAATGAAGATTTTATTTCCTTACAAGGAATCCTTCTGCCCTTTTGCCAGGGCCATACATACCTGGCCTGGGGGGACACTTCCAAGAGCAGTTCTTTCAGTCAGGTTGCTCGGCCACTGCTCCCTCCCCATCATCCCAGCTGCTTTTCACCTTTTAGCTTCCCCTGCGTACCTCCCTCTGAAGAGCAGCATGAGCATCCTCCAGGCTGAGGACAGGCTACTGCTTGTTTTAGTTGTCTCCAAGCTGCTCCAGAGCAGCATCACACACCTGCTCCTGGGGAGGATGGCAAGCACGCTCCAGGCTGCTCCGCAAAGCCTCATTCATCCAAAGTCACGGGGACAGCCTGAAGCTTCACATTTTATATGGGGGCAGAGCAAATCTCACTGGAGCATTTTGATCCAGTTAAAAGCATTCAGAGAACTAGGAGAGGATCATTTAAAACATCTCCCCTAGGACCAAAAGGGAAGTTTTACTAAGAATTACTAAAAAGTGATCTCTTTTCATTAAGAGGCAATACTCTTCACTCAAAGGTAGCCCTGAGGGAAGAAACCAGCTTCCAGCTAAGCCGTTCCTTTCAGTCAGGACTGCAGGTCTCCGCAGCGTGCAGCGGTCTGCTGAAACCCTGGGGGTACCCATTGATTACCCAACGCGGGCAGGAGATCCCTTCTGGAAGTGTCCTTAGCCACTTAGAGTGAGCAAACAGAAATACACACACAGTGGGAAGATAGAAAGATTTCTGATGTGGTTTTCTACATCCCACTTAGAAGCATAACAATCAGGAGTGGGTGGTGCTGAGGGAATGACAGAAGACTGGACACATCAGTAGCAGTCAGGAAACAACCCCATAAAACAGAAGCTAAAACCCAAGCCTGCCACACAAAGTGATTGCTCACTCTGCTATGGTCAATATACCAAATACACCAGTACCATATACCAAAGCAGGGGCAAAATTGAGCTACATCTCCCTAAACTCCCATGCAGGAACCAAACCACAAGCAGTTACCAGCCAGAAAGCAAAGAAAACAAGGCAGGGAGCTGAAATCCCAGCAGGCAAGATAGTAAAGTTTCAGGGAACAGCCGACAGCTGAGTAATTTCCAAACTCTGGCCCAGCTAGTGGTGCTGGGAACCTTCAAACTTCGTTCCTGCAGCAAAAGGTAAGCGGGACAAGCACAAAACTTGCTTCCATTTTCCTCTGTCTTAATTCTGCTTCTCCTGGAAGGGCAACAAGGCTCACCACTGTAAGACACACCCTACCTAGGATGTAGTGGCAACCAACTACACACTTGAGGAGTCACCATAAAGTACAGAATCATTTAAAACTTTACCGTGCTAAAGTTTGCAGCTTTAAATTGCACTGGTTTATCTAAGAATCTTTCTGCTTCTGAAACATCTTAATTTTCAGACTGGAAGGCCAGGAGGTTTATAGCTTCCCAGCTTTGGTCAGCCCCCTAAAAACTCTTGTGAAGTGAGAGGTCTGCTGTTTTCAGAATACCACCAACAGGCAGTGGTCTTGAGTGAAATAATCATCAGTGCTTGTAAACAACGGAGCTGTGCTGGCTGAGGGTGTTTGAGGACTTCTGCAGGCAGAAAACACATATAAAATTGAGAACATGACCAAAGCCAGAGCACAGCTTATTAAATTTTCATGCTGCCTCTGATTACTTTCATTTAGCAACACAGATGTGCAACCAGGATGGAGATACGGTGTCCATGAGGACTGGGAATAGGAGCAATGTTTGGAAACCAGACACTTAACAGCAAATGCCACTCACATGTGCACTTACCAGCTCTTGCCAGAGACTTGATAGTAAAGCAGCTATGAAAACATTATAATTAGACTTTGCAATTCTGATTCTTCCATTCTGCTTTAAGGAAATCACATAGTAGTCCACAAATGAGTGTGAAATAAAGATAGAAGAGTCTTGCTAAGAACGGTTGAAAAAAAAAAAAAAAAAAGAACTATAAAACGACTCTATACATGATCAGGATTAAAACAGAACATTGTGCCTGAAACATCATCAACATATGGTGACCAGCTCTAACCTACTCTGTACGAACAGAACTGTAACAGAGCAAGAGGCACAGGAATTGGGTTGAGATGGACATACCATCCTGGTTAAGCTCATCTCACTATTAACCAAAAAGCTGCTTGTGCAGATGAGCCCTTTGGCTCTTTCCCTTTTGCTCTGGGCTCTGACAGAGTGTCACAGGTCACCAAGAAAGGGTAACCAAGACCCACAACCTGTCTGCTGATGGGAACTCACGGTCTAGGTTCTTCCTAGGGAAGCCTGACCTGTCTGTCCAAGCACACGCTCCTATTTGTTTTAGGGAGAAAGAAACATTTAGATTGAAATATTTTAACTGGAGCATGTGAAGAATAAAGAAGGAAAACTTTCCTTTCTGAATGATTCAGACTTCAGCTTGTAATTTCAATTCCCCTTTTAATCAGCAACAAGAAATTTAATAACGCTTTGGCCTAATCCCAGAATAATAGAAAAATGAAGAGTTAGAGTTTTACAGAGAAAGGGATCCTCTGCAGCTGGAGTCAGGGTGTGCTGCCAGCCTGGCTCCCACAGCTCAGAGCCCACCCTCTTGCCCTGGGGCAGCCCAGGGTGCAGGGACAGGCCGCTGCTGCTCCTCCCGGCCTGCTTCACCTTGCCCTTCTACTATTTGTGCCCAAAACCCCTAACAGACAGTCAGACGAGCACTCAGCTACAGCAGCAGATGCACCTGCACGATGCTGCAACAGCCCCACACAGAACCGAGCTCATGCTGTGGGTCCAGCCCCAGCCTCTCATCGCCCGTGGGCACAATGAGCGACCTCGTCGCTCCCCAGGCCTGCTGCTGGGTGGGATCTTGGACTGTCACAGCACTGCCATCAGAGAGCGTGCTGCACATAAAATGGACAAATGAAACATTTAACTCTTCCCACAGTGTGAAATCTCCTTTTAAGAGAGAAAGGATTAACTGTTTAAGTAGGTAAATTAATTAGGACTTAATTAAGATACATTTGGACACGCATCCTTAATTTGAGGTTCCCATGTGTGGATTTAAGAATCATGGGAGAGGGATTAAGGTAATGTTAATTACGTTCCATTTATTCTGACTATTTACATAGCTATCCCTTTCCAATTATGAGTGCCTCTAACTCAATTTTTTCAAGAAAAGCAACCTTCCCCTGAAATTCTCAAGGATGTTCTTCAGCCAAAATAAATGTCTCCCCCTACAACTGTAAATTTATTCAAGCCAAGTGAAACGGTGCTGGATTTTCAAAGCATGGCACACTGGAGTAGCTCTTTTGTGGTTCTTGCAGTTGTTGAAGAGCAGACGACAAGCAGGCAGAGACAGGCAGCTTAGGATTTAGCTGAGCGACGCTTCATGTCAAGGAGAATTGGTTCAGCAAGGCTGTGAAAAGCTGGACCACAACTCTCCTTCAAAGACTTACTAATAACAAAGTGTCCATGATAATTTGACAAATCAGCTAAAAAATATGAGCAAGTGTTAACACCTCACCATCTCAAAGAGTGCCCTGGGGCCAATGCAGGGCTACATCCTCGAAACCCAGGTAGGTTCTCCAAGAGTTGCCATTAATCAGCCTCAGGTCAGACTCTTCTTGTTCCTCCCGCCTTAACGCCTGCTCCCCTCCCTGCTATTGCAGACCAGGGAAATGTTTGGGCACAGAGGTTGCTTTGGGGCTGGTGACCTGCTCTCAGGGGCACTGGGAAGGCTGGTACTGCTCACAGGAGCCCACTTCAGGAATGAGAACAGAAAGCACAGCCAACTGCTCTTTCCAGACTACATTAAAAATTATTTAAAAAAAAATAAAATCTGTTTACGAGATTCCAGACACCTTTTGTGTAATGATGGTCTCAGTTATCTTTAATGGCAGAAAGTCAAAGAACCTTGGTTTTTAAACTGGCCATGTCTCCTTAAAATGAATGCTGTTTTCACACTATTTAATGACTGTAATTTAAAGATGCATGGGGGAGGGGGAGGACAGACTTATTTTCCTTCCTGCTGCATTGAGAAACCACATTTATTACGTATAAAAATTTACCACCATTATTTATTAGCAGGCAGAAAGCTTCTGGGTCTAATAAAAATTTGGTACATAAAGCTGCTGCTGCCTGAGGAGAAGAGGAATTAACTGTAATGAAACTGGTTTAAAGAACCTCATAATATCCCTTGAAAAATACCGAAAAGAAGGAGGTAGAAACAAGGGGAAAGAGAAAGTTGGGGTTTTTTTTGGTAAATCACAAAATGTTATCTGCACTTTCTGCTAAATTCTCATCTGCAAACAAAAGACAAGTTTTCTTCTCACCCCTACATCTAAGATGTATACCTGGAAGGAGCATTTTCTTCTTGTATGCTAACATTGCACCTCTTAACAAGCAGCAATTTTGTCTAATGAGGATTTCTTTCTGAGTGGCAGATTTTTTTTTTTAATTCTTTTTTTTTGTCCAACCTTTACTACGCAATGTGAGATGCAGCTTGGTTATGACCAGCACTACACCAGCTGATGCTCTCCAGCACCTCTCTAACAGAAAATGGGAATTTATGAGGTACAGAGAGAGCTCCAAGGGATGGGTACTCTTCACTAATAAAGAACAGAAAAAAAGCAGAAGCCAAAGACCTCAGCTAGAGCAAATGAATTGTGAAGCAGGCTTTAAAGTGCTTTTGTAATTCACAAATGCAGAGCCTTGCATACAGAATCCATTTCCTATGCTATTAACTATCTTAGAAAGTTTATAATAGTGTTAATATTGCAGTGCTTTGATTTAATTTTGAAGGAGGTAAAATTTCAGGGTTGGTGAAATAAATGTCTTTTGGCATCTTCCACACAGCTAATTGATACATATAAATTATTTAAATTATTACAGAGTTGTGGGGATATGAATTAAGTTTTCAGCAAAAAGCAGTTCAAAGTGGAGGAGGGGTCTGGAAGAATGGATGTAGATGCTTGGCCACAAGGAGTCTATGTCAACATCACCACACTCTGCAAGAGAACACACCAAGAACTTGAAGCATTTCTACACTAACCTGCCACGAAATGCCAGCTCCTCTCATCTCTCGTTACCCAGCCTGTGCAGCTGCCCAGCCTCCCCCATTCTCTGCTACATTTCATTCCATGAGAAAAGCCTGGGTTATCGTCTTGTAGCTCAGTATAAATGTAAAAACCTATCTGAAACCAACAGAATTTAAGAGTTTGTCTGAAAAGTATTATCCATTGCAGGCCTTGCACAGATAGGATCCTTTTTGGTTTTTACTGTTGTTTCTGTAAAAATGTTGATGCAAGGGGAGCAACATGCATGTAAATAGTGCTCTGAGAAAAAAAATAGAATCAAACTGAGATTCATTCTCAAGGTATTGTACAGTGTAGGATGAGAACAAAATTCAAGTAACCTCCATTCTGGCTTCAGACAAAGAATTCCCTAAACACTTTTATCTGGCAAAGAACTTACATTAGAAGTCTGTCTTCATTACCCAGACCATATAGATGGGACTGACTTCATGGGAAGTGACCCAGCAGGACAGTGGCCAGACAGGATTAAAACCCAAATCTGTTCAAGCCTCACCCTGAATTTCAACTATCAAACAGCATTTCAAGTTATTGACTCTATTAGGAGGTAGGTTAACACCATAAATAGCTGGAGCAGATATATTCTGCTAGTTTGTTTGGATTTCTAGATTTGATAAACACTGGTTTAGCATTCCCTCAGTGACAGAGTTTCTGTGCTACTCCAATGCCTGCTGCTCAGGAGGAAGTCACCACATTAGAGATATTAAAGCAGACAGAACACAATATTGTACCATCAGTACATGCACTAAATTACCTGCAAAACGCACCATAATAAGATCAGTGTATTGTTACAGGAGCCTCTAAGGTGTACAAGCAATTGCCCAATTGAAAGAGAGAGAAAAATGACATCACCCAGACAGGGTTTACATGTCGCAAAACCTGAAGGCACTCGAAGTAGCTGGGAGAACTGGAAGAATCAGAGAAATCTAAATTCCTTCCAAACAAAACTGGCTGATATTTCAACCCTTTCAGAAATACTCTGAAGTCTTCTCCAAAGCCAAGTCTGCCCAAAGGAGTTTTGCAAGAGAACACTTAGACAGATTTAGTGTCACAAAACATCTTCCTCAGAAAGCCTGCCCTTCCACTGGTGCCCTTCATCCACACCAGCAACAGTCCACCACTTCCTCATCATCTTTACCAGTCAGAGGATGGCTGCATTCAGATGTAGCTCAAACCTCAGACCTCTGCAATGTCACAAGCTCTCACTGCAAGGAAATGAAACATCCTGCCATCAGAGACTTAGCTTTTCATTTAAAACATCTTCAGCTTGTATATCTAACTTGCTGATACATTTAAATTAAATTTATCAGCAAAGATGTACTGCACAGAAGATTGCATCTGTCCCCCCCCAAGGATTAGTAGATAAGGACAATTAGAGGTTAGACTGGATCCTTCACATCTGTTGACACTGTGCAACTTTGCTGCTGTGATGTATTTGTAAGAAAAAAAAAAGTAAATCTTGTGAAAATGAAATCCCTCCAGATTACACTTAAAAATTCTGCTTTAACCTTCAGGAGGCTGGGTCTTTTTGATTAAAAGGTTTATTGGAAACACTCTCCCTGATAAACAAAGTAACGCACATGAGACTGATGTGCAGTTCTGCCCGAGTCCCCCCATCATCCAACTGCTCTTCCATCCCAAAATACATCAGAGAAAGGCCTTGAAGGGGAAGAGACAATAAACAGTGAGAGAACAGAAGATGAGGCTTATCAAGTGTACCCAATTTGATCTGTACTGATCAACCACAGATACTGTAACATCTGCCAAGCAACCTGACATCTCCAACTTCTGTAGCCAACACTTCCACAGGTTATAAATAAAGAAGAGTTTCAACAGCCTCAGAAACAAGCATTGCACAAGAACAAACTTGCCCTCAATGGTGCTGCCGTCCAGTTTGGAAGATGCCGTGCCTGTAATTTCCGTAATGCACACCAGCTTTTCCTTAAAGCAGGCATCTGCTTTGCAGGCACTACGTGCTCCAGAGCCTCACCCTTCTCCAGCATGGCTGCGTTTACCCCCAGGGCAGCCTGCTGCCAGGGGGACCCACACGGACGAGTGCATCAAACCTCGCCTCCTGCACGCTGCTGCCCGAGCGGGGAGGCTCCCTGGAGCTTGCCATTCTGCAAGGTGGGGCTGATGCAGCACGGGCCAGCCCAGTCCCTCCCGCACCTCTAGAAAGCATAAGCTCCTCCTCTTCAGAAACACACTAGCACAGCTTATCACCTATGTGTTCTATTTAAAAACAAAACAAAACCAAAAAAATAAAAGGAAGCCAAACAAAAATCCTTGCAATGACACTGAGGGTATCCATGAAGGTTTTTGCAATTTTATCCAATTTGTTTTCAAAGACTTACAGCATATTAACCTCTTGTAACAGCCCTTCACCCAGTGATGGATTTCGGGAGAGTCTGAAGGGAGAGAGGCAAGATGGAAGAGATGTAAATAGGTACAAACCTCATGTACTCTTGCATTTTTATACACACAGGGAATTACCAGAAGAGCAGAACTCCTGGCTTTATGACGTGTGAGGGGTTAGAAGTTCTCCTGTGGTTTACTGGTGTGTTCTTCCTGCACGGCTAGCATGTTATTTAAAAAAGGGCCCCTTCGAAGTTCTGCTTAGCAAAATAACTAATTAAGATAGTTGTCTCTCTGATTCATCACTATGACAAAGGTCTGCACTTTTCAAACCATTAACAAACTTCTTAGTCAGCTCAACACCCAAGTTCTTCAAACACTAATGCATAAAGAACAAGAAGCACTTCTCCTTACAGAGCAGCCTACTTTCCATCTCACCTCCTCCAGCACTCTGCCTGCCCTGCTGAAAACACATCCCTTCTTCTCTTGGCCACCTGCTGCAGAATTTCATGGAGGGCACTTCTGTCCTTTCAGCCATGCTCAGTCCTCCAAAACACTTACCTGCAGTCTGCTGTGCTTAGTTTTCTGCTGATGGCATATATTATTAAAACATGTGGTTTGTGCTTTCAAAAGGATGTTGTCGTTGCTCTGTTTTTCTAGACAGTTCTACTTCATCCCTGTATCTTTCACCACTACACCCTGATGCATCCTCTTCACCAGAATATGAATGACAGTCAAAATAGCATTTCTTAGCCTCTATGCTGCTACAGGTAAGTATTATGTAAATGCTGCTTTTTTTTTCCTGCAATGCTTTCTGTTGAGGAAGGGTCTGGTGATGCTGAGACGCTTTCTGAAGAGGAAGACTTGCCATGCTGCACAGGGAATGACTGCTGTGGAAAAGAACTGAAAATGCAACCCCTATCTATTCAATCAGAACTGTTAAAGCTGAAGGGAAAACACAGACACAGAATACATCCTAAGGGATGGCTGATTAAATTACACCCCTGCGATAGCTCCACAAAACATTATTGATCTCAGACTGCATGCTTACACAGGTGATTACTTGGGCAGGAATGGTAAAACACAGGTGGTGGGGTTTTGTCACATGAAAGAGAAGAAAGGGCATTTTCCATCATCTCAGTATTACAGTTGCCATGAAATTATCTGTTAGTAATTTTGGACAGACTGTGAGGTTCCCCGGCCAGAGTCCCACATCAAAAATGCATAAACCAGAAATAAGAAGCCACAGAGTGATGCAGTTCTTTAAGAACTACACCAACAATTAAAGAACATGACTTGGGACAGGGAGAGGGCTAGCCAGAGAAAGCAAAGGGCTTTCTAATTTCTTACCTAGCATTACTATCTTGCTACTATATCACAAACCAGTGGGTCTGGACCAGCTGCTCTTGTACTGCCATGCAATGCCTGTAGAGAGGTGACCCAGAACCACTTCTTTGCACCAGAGACGGAGAGAGAGAGCGCGAGGGTGAGAACATCTCCTCAGCCAGAGTATCTAGAAGACAATCCAAACCACAAGGCTGTGTGGGATGTCTCCCATCATATTCTCATCTTGTTTTCCTTCCTAGCTTCCCAGGACTTGTGACCATTGTGCTTTCCCCAGTGGGTTACTGCACTGTCAAAACTGCAATAGAATAAAACTGAATTGATACAGCACATCATTGTGCAGAGGAGAGAAACAGAGAATGCATTACATCTTGTTCCAAGTAATACTTTTTGGCCCTGTCTCCCATATCATCCTTCTCTGGAGGCTGTAGAAAAGAACGGTCTGTGCCGTGAGGTAGATGGGAACTGTCTGGAGAGCTCCTCAGAGGGCAGCTCTCACTGGTATAGCATCAAAACAAAAGAGGGAATTTGAGCGTGACCCCACTGAGGTCTTTCCTGGGTTTAGTCATGGTCGATGTATTTATTACCAAGCTAGATGATCAAACAGAACAGGTTTCATCATGTTGGCAAGGACTGTGGGAGACCTTCCCAAAAGGCCTGGAGGCAACTCAGGATGGGAATCAGCGTGGACAAACACCAAGGGCTACAGGTTCACCTGCCCAATGCACCGCACAAGCACGGCTGCTCAGGCTGGAGACCTGCACCTTATGGGGGGCTGAAGCTGAATGCGGATGCCTGGTCTCGGGCTGCTACAAGGACAACAAACACTTCACCAGAAGTACAAACAGGAATACGCTCTGCCAGCCACATGAAATAATCCCACTCTAGTGCTCATGGCTTCAAGAAAGATGTGTGTTATCAACAAATACTTCAGGTAAGAGCAATGGAAGTGATCAGAGGCTAAGTCGCTTAAACAAGGACAGGCTAAAAGAATTAGGTATTTAGGCTTGTGACGAGGAACTGGAAAGAACACTTACAAGGCTTGTAACAAAGATAAAGAAATCATCTGTTCTCTATGTCCTTTGGTGGACTAAAGGCAAAATACTACTTGTAATGAGTTTGCCATGCTGACACAGGCAGGTACAGCCCTGCTTTGAGACAGGAGGATGGACTAGGAGACCTCTTCACATTCCACATGTATTCCCTATAATTTTATGAAGCATTTAAATACTTTTCCCCAAAAAAGCTTCCCCCCCCACAAACAGCATTTAAAAGCTACAGCTTTGGCTCTGCCCAGGTGAGTATAATACCTCAAACTGACGTGCAGTTTTGTGCCTGTGCAAGTTGTGGGGTGCTTGTGGGATACTTGTGATGCTAAGCTTGAATTTGGAAAGTAAATGCTTTCAAGTAACTGAATTGTTATGTCTCATTCAAGGAATATGTTAGGTAACAGCCACAAAAATTTCAAAGCTTCAGCATTATTGAACAGCCCCGAAGAAAGATGTTTTTACTGAATTGCCACAAAATGTTAACTGCTTTCTGATCAGTTATTTGCATAAATTAACACAGAGGGAAGAAGCTGCTGGTCTCTAACTCAGGATCAGTACCACAGTTTATTGTTTTGCTCTCCTTTCCCCTTTAGAAAAAGCAATACTGTCACTTGGGAATTGGGAAAATATGATCCTGTCTGTAGAAATGTTACAATTTTTGGCAACAGCTTCAATAATCTTGTGTATAAAGATGAGTATATGCTGTTGTGGTTTAGGGGACATGATCATCTGCCACTTTCCACTTCTGAGTACTTAACTGTCCCCTCTAGAGTAACAGGCAGATAACGTGAGCATTAATAGAGCTAGAAAAGGGATACTGCACTGATTATTTATTACTAAGAAGTAGAATTAAATAGAAAAAAGCTCCTCATTGCTTAAGCAGGAAAGCACTAATCAAAGCAAGCAAAGAGACATTAAGTACTTGCAGGGAAGCCTTTGAATCAGACTATGTGCTAAAGACAAAGTAAACGATCAGGAGTGTCTACACGGGAAAAAGGACCATCTGACAACTTGGATGTTACCTTTTTACCCACATAGCTTGTGTTAGTCTCGCTTGAACACAGAAATCCAAGTAAGCAAAAAGGGTAGGTTTTAGCACCAAGCTGGAAGGATGGGATTGCCTCAGGGCAGAGAGGCTACAAGAGCAGAGCTTCAGGTCTGGTCACAGGGTCTGTAAGTGACATTTAGAACCTTTAGATGAGAAGCAGAGGGACATTAACGTGACAAAGTGCAAAAGCCAAGGCAGTGTTTCAGATGAACAGAGACAGTCCACACAGCTTCGCTCCCCGAAGGGCTGTACCCCGCTGTTACACGGACACGGGGTTGGAGAGCTCCACACCCCTGGGCACACTGCGAGAAGGCTGACAGAGAAAACCCTGCAAGAGCACAAAGGGGGGCAAAACAGCAGCTGCAGGAGCAACAGAAACAGGGTGTATATCTAGATTAATCTGAAAGCCAGGAAAGTGTCACATGAAAAGCAGACATAAATTAATAAGCCAGAAGAAAAATAAAAATTGATATGCACACGCACAAACACAGGAGGCAGTTTTACAGACACAAGAGACACGGGACAGAGTGGTGGAAAACGTGGGAAGCTTTACTACAATGTGAACATAAATGATTAAGAAATTACCCTTTCAAGAGAAAGGTTTGCAGTAGAGCAACTATGACAAACAACAAAACATATACAGCAGAGTCCTGCAACATGCTCTGGTAAACAGACAGCCAGCAGTAATTATGGCTACTAGCTGAATTGTCCCCTACATCCAGAGGATTGAGGCAGAATCTCTGCTGCTAAAATCACCTTCTTCTAGTTAAAGGGTTTGAATTATCTGTCTCAAAGCGTGCTGGACGCTAGAAGCTTCGGTGTTAAGACAGCAATGGCATGAACAACTCAAACTGAGTTCCTTGGGGAGTGGAATGACTGCAAGTAATGCACAATGTCAAAACCTCTCCCACTAGTTAGGAGAGCTGAAGCTGAGAGGAAAGCAGCAGAGCGTCAGAAGTGTCTGTCTGAAGCTAATCTACAGAGACTCCTTAAGCTCCAGCGAATGCCACCAGGCCTGGGAAATCAGAACATGATGTGCAACAAACAAAATTCACTTCATCCCCAATCGGGAGCAAACTGCTCAGTCTGTATCAAGGCTACCAATCTTCAGGAACTTTTGCACCAGACTATTTAATGAAGTCTAAGGACTATCTAACTGCATGAGAGGAAAAGCTAAAAGCTGAAAGTGCTGCAACAAATCAAGAGATTTCATTACAGGGAACATGTAATAATTGGAATACCTTTAAAAAAGCTATATAGAAATAGATTATAACTGCATATAATGCACATAATCCCGATATATATGGACAAAACTATGCAAGGAATGCACAGACAAGATATAAAAATAGCAGGAGCCCTCGACTTAATTTTGCCTGCACAACTCCAATTCTGTCCCCTCATGCGTACAGATTATGCAGTGTTGTTTTACCATATGATATGAATAATATCCTCATGAAGCAATACCATGCTCAGAAGTATTCAGACTAAGCAGCAGCAACGATTTAGACATTTATCTTCTGACTGCTTCCCTTTGTAACATGGGGCTTTGTTTTGCAAAGTACCGATGCGTCTGCCCGAGCTCAAAGTGTGGTCCACTTACACATGGAGATACTGACAGGATGGGACCATCACACATCCTTGGCCATAAAAAAAGGGGAGCTTCTGAAATAGATAATCAAATCCAGATTTGTTGTTTGCTTGTGGTTTTTAAATAATTCCGTTCCCTACACTCTCCCGAGGAGGAAACCCAATAGTTTTGCAGAGAGTCACGAAGCCAGGGGTCTGCCTGTGCGCACCACACCACCACAGCCAGAGGGCTACAAGCGTTCACAGTGCACACCGCCGCAAGATGTGGAAGCAGATGAGGCTGAGAGGGAAAGGGGGGGAGGCTACTGCACCCTCAGCACTTTTCATACAGATGGGAAATGACCCAGGATGGTCTTGTCAAAAAATCCCTCATAGCAGAAGTACTGCCCCCTGTACCGTAACTAATGACATAGACGGGAGGAAAGACGGGTACCGCCTGGTGTGCAGAGGACCCCATGTGTAAGAGCAAGAGGAAAGTTTACCAGAGAAAAACACCAAAACCTCTGTCCCAGATCAAGCTATGCATGTTTTCTATCAGATTTCACACTGAACCATGCGCAAAACGTCCACCTTTCCTTGCAAATAGCACACCTTGCTTCACAGAACAAGTGCTGTAATTATGGGTTGCGTTTTTATAACACCTCTCATTTGAGCCCTGTAAAGAGCATGAACAATAGTTATTCTTAGCTGCCCTACAAGGCTAGAATAACTGCAGGAGAAGAAGAAATGGAGTAGTTAGCGTAGTGGGAAAAGGAACTGGACTCCTGGGTTTGTGGACTGCTCCAGCCTCTGCCAGCAGTGATGCTACTGAGGCATGTCCCAGATGCCCCCAGCACAGCCCCCTGCACACAGGCTGCCCACATGGCTTCAGGAGGCTGAACTCAGCCCTGGCCGAGGGCAGATGTTCATACTGGCTCTGTCTGAACAGGCTGGGGAGCAGAAACAGAGCACATGATTTCTGCCTGGATGAACAAAAACCTGCACAAGGGTTGGAATAACCAAAATCACTGGGAAGGCTCCAAGCAACGTGCTGATTCAGCTATAATACAGCCTTCACACTGTGCAGCATTACTGGGCTGACACCAGCATTTTTGGTCCCTATTAACTCATAGCTGAGCACCTTCCCAGGGGATACCCTGGAGAAGAGAGATTCCAGTTTTCAGTCTGCTCCAACCTCTTCCCTTTTTCTCTCTCTCTAAAGGGGGTTTGAAGTTCACATCTGAAGCCAGAGGAAATAACATACTCCACCAAGACCTTCTGTATAAGAATATCCCTATTCAACATTTGGATTGACCAATAACTCATCCCATTTTGAGAACAAGCCATAATACCCATTGCACTGCAGGTCGGGCAGTGTCTGTAGCAGCTGGGCAGTAAATGTCTTTCTAGAGCTGGGCTCAGGGGGCCAAGGCAAGAGCCCTGGTCTGCCCTTTGTGCTGAACTCATGTCCTCTTGAGAGGCTTAAACCTTTATATACCATCACTTAAAACCAAAGAGTACCTCATGAATCAAATCGGTATCAGGTAAGATTTGCCTTTGGCTGTTCCCAGCCCCAGCACTCACAACAGTGCCACAGGCAATGCTGATACAATTGGAGGTGACCAGTGACCAAATTATAAATCTTACCTCTTTGTGGTTACTGAGGATCTGAAGTCAGGCAGAGTTCCTGCTTCAAGATTCAGCTGGTCTTGTTTTGAACTCAGCTGCTGACAAGTGAAGGCACTATAAGGAACAAGCTTCCAGGTCTGAGGTCTGGATTACATGAAGGGATACTTGATCCAACAGTAAATGTCTATCTCCTCTATCCATATAACATCACGTACTGGACACACCGCAGCAAAACAGGTGCACTGAGAAAGACTTGGAAGCATTTATTCTAGTGAAGTTACAGGGAACTGGCTTTAGGACCCCATCTCCATTGGCAATCATATTAAAATAATTTCACTCATTGGCACATCAAATCTCCCAGTTGGCTGTATATTTTTGACACACTGTTGAATTATGTAGGTACGAACAGGAACAACCACAGAAGCATCTGAAATAATTGTAAACTTATTTATTCAATCAAGAAAAATAATTAATCTTTTGTCATAAAATAAGTGCCCACAACTCAGGAAAGCAGGCTTTCCTGCATCAAAAAGCCAAGTCCCTGACAATATATTTGACAGTATATTTCATTCTATTTATTTTCAGTATTTTGTACCCTGCCATAGGTATTATTGAACCAGACCAAAAGCACTATTCATATTTGCTCTGGATCCCTCTAATTTAAAGGAATTTGATTTATGAATCCTTCAAGAGTACCTGGAGGATGGGTGTTCCGCAAAGAAGCTGAATTAAAGCCAAACTTGTAAAACAACTGTACAGCCAGAATTTATTCTCCCTTTGCAGAGAAGGGTTTTGGTCTCCAACTGTAAGTTAGTACAGGGTTTCATCAGATGGTTCCCCAAATGATATGCAGTCCATAAAACTGTTTGTGGATGCATTGCTGCACTAAAGGAAAACAATCTTCAGCTCTTAACACACCCTTCTGGATGTGGTTGTGTGTAGCTCTTAGGAGCTGGGCACTAACCTAACAAGACTGCAGCAGCTCTGTCCGAGCAGAGACAGCGAGGACACAGCCAACACACACCAAACCCCGAAAGACAGCACAGCCAGAGAAGCATAAAGCAGCAAGTCACCAACATTTCTATATCAATTAGGGTCACAAAAAAATTACCCCATGCTTCGCAGAACTTTTCTCTATAGCTAAGCAAATTTTGCCTCTCAGCTATATCTAGACACTACCCTCCTCCCCTTGGTTTTAAGCAAATGAGAACATTTCAATCAAGAATTCTGAAAACACAAACAGTGCAACTGGCAAAGGTCTGATCTTACTGGAAGTCTTCTGCTTGGCTGAATTTTAGGGGATCATTTCAC
Organism: Actenoides hombroni; assembly: GCA_024336885.1. Lineage (NCBI taxonomy): Eukaryota > Metazoa > Chordata > Aves > Coraciiformes > Alcedinidae > Actenoides > Actenoides hombroni. The sequence continues at coordinate 1,239,868 of WUAM01000239.1, read as the reverse complement.
ATAGACTTGTCCTACCTGCATTTCATGTGGAACAAAAGAAGTCAGAAAAAAAAAAATTATTCTTTCCTATTGGTTTAACATTTCAGTTAAAAAAGGCACAACAGTTTTAGGTTGTCCTCAGAGATTAAAACTGCCACTAATCTGCTTTGGGTAGTTTCCAGTGAAACACCTGAATGAACTAACAGCAAGAACTGGACGTCGCCTCTGGAACAGAACTAACAGGCTGGTGGAACTGAGAAGACACACACTCAGCTGCAGCAAATTCTACAACTTCACTATTCAACACTATTTCCCTCTCCATAATTATTGCTTCTTACATGAGACTAATGAACAATCAGCACTCAGGTTTTGCTTTGTTTGTTTCTTTAAACAGGACAAAAGAACACTGAGAAAGTAAGTCTGTTCCATCTACAGGAGACAGAATAATTCTAGTTCTAAAAAGGAATAAGAATATAGCCAATTTCAGTGTCTTATTTTAATGTTATTTCACACAGCCATGAGAAAGCACGTGGAATTTCTAGATGTCTATAAATAAAAAGCAGTGATAATTTCCAGTGAATATAAAAATACTTCTATTACAATATAAGCACCCACTGTACCTTTCCCCATCAGTGCCACCTAGCACATCAGAGAAAACAGTTTAATGCCACCTTTAAAGAATTCCAAAGGATTGGGTTCTGTGTTCACTACATTAACGACCACTCCATTAAACTAATGTTACTATTTACACACATAAGTAATTCTTAGCACAAACACAGCATCAGAAAGGAAAACCCACAAACTCACAGAAATTAATGAGTACCAAATAAATATATCTGGGTCTTCAAGTGAACTTTTTTGCAGGCAGAAAGAAAAGAATTCCAAGAGAAATTACCCAAAGCCAAAAAGGTTTGCAGTATCAGGCTTTTCTGTACATAGTCAGGCAATCCAGCAGTGATCAGGAACTCCGTGTATCCATAATTCTGACAGCATTTTCTTGCAAAGAGTTAAAAGAAAATGCTATGCCCTTCTACACCTGGATGGATTGAGTGATTGTTGACTGATAACCTCAAACAAAATGCGGCCAGATTGGGACTATTTGCTTACATTTGCTTATTTCGTCTTCAACAGACAACTTTCTTACTTGCCACATATTTGACTTTTCTGAGGAAACACTGGGGGAGACTCTTCTGGGAAAAGCAATTGCTTTGAAAAGAGCAGACACTGGAATTACAGCAATTAGATCCGAAAAGAAGGCATAAAAATGTTCTTACAGTTGAACAGTTAACAATGCAATTACCTCAGCATTTGATTTGACAGCTTATTTTTTAGGTGAGCACTTCTGTTGTCATTATTTGAAATTAGTTGTCATTGTCAGAGATCTCAATGTATTTGTAATTATATAATAGAACTCCAGTGACATTCTCGGAGTAAACTAAAAGTTCCCATGATATTCATTTTGTCATAAGGAATATCAACATTCATGTAATGACAAATGCATGCCAGTTTACATCTTCTCTCACTCTGAATAAAACAACTCTTTAGACACTTTTCTATATTTGTTCCTAATCCTGCAGGAGGATTTCTAGAATTACATGACAGCACTGATTTCACAGTAGCAAGGTTTAAATCCCATCTGCTTTTCTTGCCTTTAAAATTATCCCGTGAAACATATTTAATATATAAAATTCATCTACTTCTATTCAATCTTCTGTCAACATTAGTTTACTCATATGTTAGACACTATCCAAATAAATTAATGTAGGTGTTTATGCTAATATTCTATTTCCTTTGCTACATAAACTTGACACAGATAGTGATCAAAGAAAGAATACAGTCAGAGATTTGAGGGTCCCTTGTTTTAAAAAAATACGTGATTTTCTTCATCAAGAAGTTATTTTCTTTCAAAATTCAGTGATATCTACATCCTTTTATGAATGGATGATATGATCAACAAATCTCACTGAACAGTTAAAACACATCTGCTTTACTCAGCCAGGAAAACCTTTAAAAAAAAAAGTTCATTACGTTGGTAAGATGAAGAGAGACCAAATCTTCTGGTTCAATAGGTGAAACCAGAAATATTTTTCCCTAGGTTATTTTGCTTCTGGTTACTTTGCTGAAGTGTCTGGGATAGCAAATACAGAGAAGTTTTGTTTTATTCACATTCATTCCATCCTGTCTTTAATCTGCAAATGCCACAACAGAATTATTTTAGGTAGCCATATGAAATCATGCACCTAATTATCAGCTGTGCTTCCATTAGCCCAAGAAAGATATTCCTTTTTCCAATTTGATACTAATTTATTTTCAAGAGAGAACAAGAATTAACAATAAGAAAAATTAATTAAGAAATTACACAAGACAAACAAAATCACAGCTTCCGATTCTCTCTGGCTATGGTAATACACCAAAAGCAAACACAAGTCCTCAATAAAGCATAAAGCATAATTCCCTCTTCACAGCCAGTATGATTGTTAATAAAGATGAAGACAGTATTGAGAAGCAGTGCACTGACAGGCAATGTTTTCCTTTCCACAGCCTCTCTGCTACCTACAGTGGCTTTACTGAAACAGATTTAAAGAAAAGTAAACAGGAGCTGGAAAACTTGGAAGTTCTCTTACCATCTGACAAGTCAATTAGCCCGAGGTAGTGCAAAAGTTTCAGAGAGGAGCACAACACCACCACAATCCCTAAAGTCTGGAGTCCCTCCGACTCTCCTTTAGTCCACATCCTTTGAGGCACCACACAGATCCGAACTGGTGTGCCTGCAAACAACTGGCAGACATCTAAAGCAGAGAAATCCTCCGATTGAAGCTTTTCTTCCGGCTGCTCAGCTAAGTGTACAGCACGTTTCCCTCTCCCCCTCCCCTCATTCTCGCACTCCCTCTGTTTCTCAACCTCTCCCCCTGTTTCTAGTTCTCCTCTTCGTCCCTGCTTTTTTTTTTTTTTAACATGCAAGCAATTTCTGCCCCTGCACAACCTAGCACTGCACTGCTAACCTCAGCAACATCTCACACAATCATTTTTTATTTTATTTTTTTAAATATCTATGATACCAGTCAACTTTTGCACTTGGGATTTTCTCAGTAATTCTGCCAATGCAGACGCTTTTTGTCAATGCCTCTTCTGTTCTGCCTAGGTGAATATGGTACATTGCAGGGGGAGGAAGGAAAGGTCCTTCCCGTTCTTAATTCCTCCCTCCCCTCAGCCCAACATGCTGGGATATACCCAAATGCACTGCCCACATACACGTGTATGCACCTACAGAGCCCAGGACAATTCTGTTTGTAAGCAGCGGCTCCAAGCTCTCTTGCTCCTGGGTTAGCTGCTGGGCAGCATTTCACTGGCATTTAACACGTACCCAGACACCAGCGTGGACCAGTGCTGGACTGGAACAAGCATCCTTTGCAGGCAGCCAAGGAAGGCAGGCAGATGGACTTTACACTTTTTCATCTTTGCAGTTTTTCGCCAGGCTGCTGGCATGGGGTAGCACTGTAGGTTGCTCTCAAGTCAGTCATGTATTTCTCCATTATCACCACAGATGAGTAAACACTTGGCAGATGGAGTGTTTTACCAGGATGGCAGATGCAAGATTGCAACACCAGTCAAAGCTGGATTTTTCAAGCATGCTATTAGCAGGAGATGCTGATATGCCTCATGTGGGATGTTCAGGAGAACAGAGAGCCAATGCGTGTGACTGGACTGGACTCAGAGGCTGTTGTTTTCCCCACACTTCCACCTCATTCCAGGCAAGCAGCAGCTCCTTTCCCTGCAGTCCCAAATGAGCAGGGCAGGCTGGCTTTCAGCCTGCCACACTGCTCCATAACCTCTTCTGATGCCGCTCTGCCTTAAACCGCTGCTGATCAATAACATCAGGTGCAGATCCTCAGAGTGATTTTGCGTATCACATTAACTCAGTAATGCATTTGAATTGCTTAGAGATGTTCATATTAAAGCCAGGTTGGAGGTACAGAGTACTCATACATACTTGAGTGATCAAGTCAACAAGTAATGAACACTTAAATTGAATTTGAGCTTTGTTTCTGTTTGCAGGTGGCCAAGGAAGAGATCACACTTGCAAATGTGTTATTCATGAGGGTTCTCAGTCACTGGCATCTACCTATCCAGAGCTCAATGGAGTGATATCAAAGCCACTTCTACTGATGAATACTTTACATCACGGGATTTCTTTATTTTTGCACTCTGAAGCATCTGCCACATTAGGTTTTCATTGCCTTGGCTGTATGACTGGCTATGATGCTACATTATGGTTCCTATTTCCCAGATTAACACATTCAGCTATAAAACTATCAAAGAACTGGAATCACTGCACTGTCAAACCTCTCTCAGACAAGGAGAGGCGAATTTGGAAGAGAAGCATGTGATAAACAGACCTCAACACATTTAGACAATTACTTGGTTTATTATGTCCTGTTTCCATTAAAAAACCAAACACTACTGCCACAGAAAACCCCTCAAACAAACAAAAAACCCCCCACCTCTTTAAGTTTGGCCAGGTATACTGACCACAAAAATAACCAGGTTCCTTCCTGTCTATGGAAGTAAGGTTTGACAGATTTTCTGACTGGCAGGCTTTGCACTGTTTACTCAGACCTCTAAGTTAATGGATCTTAAAGAGCATACAAAATGAAAGAGCCCATCCTATTCACCTACTCAACCCAAGGCACATTATTTATTTGCAGGCTTTTTTAATCACAAAGTTTGTTCCCAGCAATACATGAACCTCCAGAACCTACTAATAACCATAAAAAAAGTGAAACTAAACAGTGATGAGATGATGAGAAATGAAATTCAAAAAGCCTGCCTTCTTATAGGTCTGCCTTGCAATTGTAGAGTTCTCTCACCACAGTGTTCCAGCTCAGCACCTTCTAAAGCCCTGCAGCAGCACCTTAGCAAGACGCATGAAAGAGCACGAAAAACTGGTAGTTCTGTTGTTTGTGTTACTGCAGTTTGTGCCAGGTCTAACACTTCTGATGCTTTAGGTGTTCCTGATATAAGCAACTGCAATAGAACATTTGGTTTTGATTCCTAGAGTCCTTGCTGATTGAGGACCTCATGCATATCAGAAGTTCAGAATCCATTAGACAATATATCAAATGCTGTCAAAGCCAAATGATTATTTTTGTGAGGCTGACTCAGCTTCTAAACAGGCTTAGAATGTTGAAGGAGAATTTTTCCATTCAGGACCTTCAGACTGGGTTGGGATCACCTTGAAGCCAGCAGTTCTTCCTGAAAGCTGCCACTTCTCCCTCATTTCCCCAAACATCCCAAACCAGTAATTTGGCTTATTCTTCACTTGCTCATTACTGCCCTGAGACCCAGGATTCCTCATGATGGGGATAAGCTGGTGCACATTGTGTTAACTTCTTATGGAAATTGCTGCCACTTGCCTGACAGGCAGAGTATCAGGTCCCTCCATCCAGCCAACTTGGAAGCTACATATTGAGCTACCATTATGGCATATAATTAAAAGAAATCAGCTTTCTGCTGCCTTTAAACACACCAGCAGGAGTGACTAAAGACTTAGCTATGGATACCTTGTGGGAGGCAAATCCTATGGACCCAAATACTCATCTGTGTTTTCCCCACTATAAGAATTAAATTAAATAAAAAGATAGCATCTTTCCTCAAAAGCTTACCTCCCAGTGTGTCTCACTAGTTAGAGCAGTGCTCATTCTTTACTGTAGCACTGAGTTAATGAGAGAAATTGGTCCTGTGATTTCAACCAAAGTAAGGCTACTCAGTTTAGTTCTCCAACAGAAATCTGTACAGAAATAGAGGATCACCAACACTTAAGAAGAGGCAGAAATATTAATCAAGAGTTTATTAGGTATTGTAATTGAGTCACTCCCGGAGCAATGAGGAAAGCCCCAAACCAATATCAAAGAAATGATGGATTATCTTTTTTTTTTTCTTTTTTTTAAATTTCTACAGAATAAATATTCTATAGCCTAAAAAACATTCTGCAGATCTGCAGCAGCTTTGGAATCGATGCTTCCCAAACATGTGTAAATCTGCTGCAAAATACATACTGTTATCCTCAGAGAGGGTAGCTCAAGGGACCTAATGATTTTAACGATGTAACGTGTAAAAGAAATAGCACAACCTAGAGTGTCTTGTTTTCCACCATAGCCACTGAACAACAGATTTTGTGTAATAACAGCAACTGGAAGTTACACAGATGGGGTGAAGCTCACCAGTGAAGCAGTAAGATTTATTTTTGCCAGATCCCAAAAGCGAGAACCGTAAAAAGCCCAATGTTTAAAATACCAGATGCCTTGATAATAGAGATAGATGTTCTCGCTAATAGCCTAGCCTACATCTCTCTCATATACAGCAAAAGGGGTTGAATGCCTCAATTAACTGTGAAAAAGGTTTATGTTGGGTATGCACAACGTGTGCCCTCTGGGAACATAAGTGGGAACTTTATAAAGATCAATCAAAATAACATGTAATGAAAAGGATTTTCTGGTAATAAAAGAATTGCTGTGATGAATCATATCAATGATTTATGTAACCTATAATCAGCTCTTAAAATTGGTTGGGGGGGGAAAATACATCATGTGAAGGTGCAAAAAATCACAGCAAGAGAGAGAATAATATTGCCCACAGCAAAAGCTTCTCCCAGTGACCAAGCTATTGGGGACATATGTATGCTTTCAAAGAGGAGAATTTGTCTCCTCACTGTTTTAAAACAAATGCAGCATGACATGTTCTCATTACCCACACCTTTAAGAAAGTGGTATTCTGTGATTAGCCTGATAAAAACCCCTAAATATTAAATTTTTGTCATTTTGATTGAATATTCCTTTGCTCTTGAGTTGTGATAAAGAATAAACAGGAACATCTGATTGATTCTTCTTGTACAGTTCATTATTTCAACTATGCCTAGGACACCTCTGTTTATGAATCTTCTGATACTTATCAGTCTGTCCTCAGCAGTCTTCTCACACGGCTGTTGCCCATAAATCTATTTTCATTGCAGATCTCTGAAGCCCTTCCACTTCTGTTATATTTTAGAAATGGCATCATGGAATAATTCACAGTATTGCAGGTGGCTACAGCATCAAAGTAGGAAATTATTATTCCATAATTACCCAATGTAATTTCTTTTGTGCACATGTAAAGTTAGTGAGTTTTATTGCTGTTTTGATTTTAAGCTAAAACAAACCAAAATAAAAACTAGGCCTCTCTCATAAGTGATTTTACCTTACCGAGTCCCAAGCAATGGTATTCTTAAATTGCATCTTTTGATGACCTTGCCTTGGTCAACAGTCATCTGCCCTGTTCACTGCAGGCGATTAAGCCCTTTTGGTGATTCTCAGATGTCTCTGGATCTTACCAGCCCTAAGAAATGTGTGCCATCTGCAGACTGTGTGGAGAGAAAACCAATGATTGATAACTACTGACTACAATTTCAAAAAAACCCCAACAAACTACGAGTAATTTCGCAAATCTGATATTTAAGTAACTGATGGTTTAGGGATCCAATGTAAAATAGGAGCAATCTCCAGTTAAAATAACAGCCATTCCATGACAATGAGCTCAGGTCCCTTCCCATTTGCACCACTATGATTCCACCCCGACCCCTCTGCCTGCAAATCAACTTGGCTTCATATTGCACTTGTGTTTCCCAGCAGTTCTTCACCAGCTAGGAGTGCTTTTGAAAGTCCTGGCTAATTACCAGTTATTATTTTTGTCACTAGAGAAACATTCTGTATAATGATAGGTGAACCACAAATGCCTCATTAGTTGGTTTGGATAATACAGAAATTTGGATGCTTTTCTATTAGTGCCGCACAGGGAGCTGGGAATAAGGAGCTCAGATCCTCAGCCTGCCATTTCCTCGCTGTGTGAGCACAGGGAAGTAACCTGCAGATGAACCCTTGTCCCGACATAATACACAGTTTTCTGCTATAACATACTCCCCTATCATTCCATCAAGATTTTCCCCCTTAGCAGCTCCTTCACAAGAATCAGAAGAACTGAACTGTATTTGTTCTGTCAACATCTCCCGGCATGCTAGCAATGGTAGGGTGTTGGTGGGTCTAAGGACCCATGGACAATTTATGCAGAGAAGCAGGAGGACCCCACGTATTTTCTCCCCTTAAGAGGACTGTCTTGAGCTAGTGAGTCCCAGCATTCTGTGAGCCTATTAGCACAATTCACATTGTCAACTGTGAAAAATGCAATGGTTCCAGAAATCCAAGCCATCACTACTGACTTTTACCAGCCCAGCTGGAGGTACAGACAAACACATCCTATCTTGGAGTGACCACAACTCCCCGAACAGAGGGCTTTGCTACAGTCTGGACCTCATGATGGTGAGTGTTAATGATACACACACAGGTCAAAGTTCAAGTAAGTCTCATATCAAGCTACAAATCCTGAGAAGACCAGCAACTAATGTAGGAACCATGTAACACTGAGGATTACCTTGAACCACAGTTTACACGCACACAGTCTGACATTGGGTAGTATATAATTGAGGCAATATATAATTAATGAAAAGGTAATAAGAACCTCTCACAGTGATTAAGTATCATTGACAGGAATTCAGGCAGGCTCTATTGCACTTTTTCCTTCTAATTAACTGGCTTTCATCTATTACTCTAGGTTTTTATTTGTAACCAACACAGTTACAGGAACCACAGCAGCAACACCAAACCAGCAGCCTCCTCCAAGATCACAGATCACTTGCATAAGTGATCAGATCTGACTTGCCTAAGTGCAATGGCTGCTCTCAAGACTGACCAAGGAAGTTCTCCAGGACTAACCTTTCTCTTCAGTGCTGTTATTGAGGCTGGATGAACTGCTAGCAACTGCTCAATAACCACAATTGCACTAGGAGGGGACCTGGGAAATGCTGCAGGACTTTTCTTATTGATCTACTTTTTAAACAGAGAACAGAAGTTGAGAAGGACACATGCTGTGACGGAAAGAACAAGGGTGAGGAACCGGAAAGTTAAAAGCAAAAACAGCACAAGAAGGTATTTCAAGTCTGAAACAAGGAACACTGAACAAGGGGATGTAATGTGAAGAAAAGATCTGTGAGGGACTGGGATGGAGCTATGTACAACCTGAAACTGTGCACAGAACCAGAAAACCTGTTGTTTCAATCACACTGAAGCTCCAGTATCATGCTTTCCAAAACAGGAAAAGGCCAGTGCACCAGTCCACGCAGCCAGCCTGTGCTGAGCCTCACGCCCAGCTGAGCAGTTCCCCTGGAAAACATCCTCAGAGGTGACCACTCTTCACATCAGCGAGTAACGTAACTGATGGCAGGAAAAACCTGCCAAAAGAAGCTGTTAAAACCCACAGCAACCAGAAGACAGACGTGCTTGGCAGTGGCACTTTCTTACTGGATTTGTGCCGCAAGCAGGAGGAGACATGACCCTCCCCCTGTGGCACTGGGGGTAACTGCTTCCAGCACCTCAACAGGACAGAAGCAGAACACTAAAAGCCTCTGTTACCAAGCTGGGCTGCAGGGATTTTCCATCACAGGTGGATTTCCCCCCATATTATGTACTTCCCATGGGCACCAGCTTGTCGCAGCTTCATTCCCATTTTTAATAAAAGTGATAATTAACACTGCAGAACCTCTGCTCTCAGACTTTTTTTCCTAATGGGCTTTGTTTCTCCAGATTCATACTGAATTAGGTATACAAGAATGGTAATGAACAGTTTTTCACCCCCCAAAGACTTAGAATATCATGTGTTCACATCACAGAAAACCAATGCAGGATGAATTGCAGGCTAAAAATAAAATTAAACTTGCTTAACATCAATCACAGCCAGTTATTTGACAGAACTGCATTTACGATTTACAGATTCTATAATGACAAGTATCTTGCCTTTCCAGTGCCTGTCAACTTGCTGATAACTGCTGAGGTGCTCCTTCTGACCAGGTCTTTTGCTTATTTCAACCTTACTGGCAAAGGAAAAACCCCAAAGGATAAAACCAGTGAAACCATCCAGCACCATATGCGCTTTCCCACTCTCCTACGCCTCTCCCTGATGGACCTTAACACCTGTCACAGCAAGAGAATAGGGAGATGGTTAACAGCGGCTTTCACTGAAATTATGTGAATCTACTGGTGTCTCCAGGCAGCTCATAGCTGTACAGAAATGTCAATTGGGAGGAATACCAGACATCATCTACTCCAGCCTGCTGCCCAGAGTAAGAGCTGCCTCACGGTCCAGCACAGCACGTGCTGGAGTAGCCAAGGCTTGAAGAGCTCCAAGGACAGCGAGTGCCCCGCGGCTCTGAGGCAGCTGCTCACTCCAGCTCTGCGTTGCTCTCCTAGGGAACAGGTTCCTTCTAATGTTTAATTTAAGCCTCTAAAGCTGCCACTTGTTGCCGCTGCCTCTTGTTGCCGCTGCCTCTTCTCTTACAAAAGCACGCAGCTTTCAGCAGTGCCTGCATAGGGTCACCTGTAAGCCACAAGCCTTCCTACAAGCTGTCCAGCTTCTGACCTTGGGGGAAAAATCCATGCAGGCTGCTCCTTGCAAGGCACAGCTTAAAGCAAATGCTTTTACACGGCTCCAGTGGTCTCCAATCAAGACATCAGCTTCTCCCCACTTATTTACCTATTTCCCTTTATTTTTAAGTTGTGAACAGGAGAATCAGTTTTCCTGGTGCATTTTTTCCTCACACTCTAGTGGTATATTAAACAATGCTCTGAATTTTGCATGAGAATTATGCAAAGTATTGCCTAGCAAAGATCATCTCATACATTTTTCTTAGTTACAACATATGTATTACAGGCTTAAGCACTGAACAACACTGCACTTGAACACTGTTCCTTCGCCTGTTATATTAATCTGTGTTTTCTCACTGGTTTTCATGCTGCTCTGGATTTCTTACCCCTAAGTGGCCTCAAACAATGAATATATGCACTCAGTTTTTTAAATAAGCCTGTATTTCTTTCATTTACTGATCTGTTGTATTAGGAAAAACCTTTAAATAGTCTTGTTGACTCTTTACTGGCATCTCATCTTCATTGTGCCATCTATGCATTACTTGCACTTAAGTTTTTATTTTATCATCTGTAATTTGTATTCCTGTTATACTCCCAGCTTGAAAGTTTTAATTAGTTATTTGCATAATTATTCTGCATAAGATAGTGCCACAAAAAAATAAGGTTAATACTAGGAGATCAGAGTAATAAATTAATGAAGGAATTATGAAACTGTACAAAGCTTACCATATTTTCAATACATCACAGTGAATTATAAAATAGCAGCATACTATTTTAGATACATCATAGTCTCAACTCACACCATCCTGAAAATGTTTGGAAACCTGAGCCAAGTAGCAAAACTCTCAGCAATTAATGTTTTGCAATGAAAGAGAAACCAAGAACAAAAAGTCATTTTATAAAGCCAATGTCTGAAGTTAAACTCTCTAAAAAAAATAATATCAATATATAAATATATATAATATATAAAGTATAACCTAGACAACAAAAACTAAAAAAATCAGTTTCTGCTGCAGTTCTAAATACACAGAAAGGAGGAGAACTTCTAGAGGACTCTCTGAAAAGGGCGATGGTTTTACTTCTGCCAGCACAGCTCCAACTATTAGATGCATAACAGCAGTTCCATGTAACTTGCACTCAGTACAGGGGTCAGTTCTCCAGAGTTTACCGATTGCCTCTGATTTATGAATTATAGTTTAATTGCTTCTCTAGTGGCACCACTACTTCAATTCTGCTTCTTGGCACAGCTCAGATAGGCTGACATTCATGGAAACACAAAGGGCTGACCAACAAAGCACTTACAGAGCTACAGTACAGGTGTACATGACAGAAACTATGCATAGGTTATTAAAGCTAAGCAGTAGTCCAAGATAATCAACCTCCTTCATGTCTCTTCCCTTATATGTATCTAAAAATACTCCATTACCAAGCAAGCTAGACATTGGTGATGGAGCCAGCATCCTACTCACCCTCACGTTGCTGGTACCAGCCACACAGCAGAGGACAATAAAATGAAAACAACATGGCAACAGCATATGCTGTCTGTACATGAGGACTGCAAGGACAACAAGGGAAGGAGAATCAAGCTCAGAGACAACCCCTTCAAGAATATCAGGAGATCAAGAAGAAAAGTAAAATTGCTGAAAGTCCCTCTAAAGATATGAGATACATGGAAAAAAAGCAGCAAGGAAAATGAAGGCGCCAGGGGTTTTATGCAAGCAGATTTACATTCAGAGTTTAAGCTGAAATTCAAGGGCAAAAGCATACTGAAGTAGATTTATGACTATAATGTCACATCTGGGAAGGGGCAGCACAGGTAAAAGAATGATTTGTACACAGCACATCCCAGGTTTGTAAATATTCATATTTGAGGAGTACTATGTATCATACACACTTCAGCAGGTAAAATGCTCTGCAATTCTCTTGAATAACTATACACATTACAGTTGCATTTCCATGGTTGAAGATGATATCAAAAGCATAGCTTGGGGGAAAAGAAGGTGAATTTCTTCAGAGTCTGCAACATGCACAACTCAAAGCCTAACTTTTTTTCTTCCCCCCAAGAAAGTATAAGCTATTTGAGAGCCAGCTCTTGATAAAAGAAACATTCATCTGCATTAAAGAGTTTGTTGGATTTTATTGCAGAGGAACTTATCCTCTGAAGCAAGAGAGTTGCACGTCTTGGGCTAATGCCAGTGTCGGTCAAATGGGACAAGGCCAGGCTCCAGGAAAAGGGGACAGAGTTCAGGGCTTTGTAGAAGTGCTGGACCGTGGGACTGGAGTTTCTTCTAAGTCAGCAGAAGAATGGCAGTGACAGACTCCTAGCTCAGAGCTCTCCAGGGACAGCTACTCTACTGCAGCATAATACTGACATTGGGACTGTGAGCCAAACAGTTTACCCTGTGTGTGCCTGTAGACTCGTAACATCACATGGTCATTTACAGGTACCATGTCACTTCATAAAAATCAAGTACACAGCATTCCAGGTATGAAGATGAAAGGCCAAATTCCATTGTGAATTCTGCTGGTCCAGTTCCAGTGTCAGTCTCAATTTTGGTCAGTTCAGACATAGAAAGATCATTGTTCTTTAGAACATTGTAACTGACCATCCAAAGAGCTTCTTAAGGAAAAGTTGATTAAATATGCCCATGTCAATTAACTAGATATTTTCATGATCGTCCATAGTATTCATTGGGCATTTTAATAAATCTGTCTCTACTTAAATATTCCTGTTAATTTGTTGACTTGAGCACATTCTCATTAAAGGCAGAGAGGATGCCAGAGGACGCTACTTCCCCCCTTCCCGCAATTTAATTTAACTGCAGCTTATTAATTGCAAGGTACATTCTCATGAAAACAGTGCAATGCTTAATTGCCATTATTAAACAAAATATCAGTTGGGATACATCAGTGGATGCTTCGCTGCTGCTCAAATATATCATAGCTCAGGCCTGGAGGGTAATGCATTTAGATGAAATATTTTAGGGTACTTCAGTTGTTGGTACTTATTCTGTTCAGAGCTCTTTCAAGCAAAGAACAAACCCTAAATCCAGCAATGATGCCAAATTATGTCCAGAGGTATTGGAGATGATAGTTTAGTTAATCTAAAACACAAACCACTCTTCAGCATATTGAAAAATCCTTGGCTGGACCTTTCCCTATCCTTAAGCATTTTATATTTACAACAAGTAGCTAATCACAATTAACTCTTTCGTTAATCATCAGGAAACCATGCACTGCAATAAACTTGCTTTCATATAACATTTATCCCCCCATTACAGCTTAAAAATTTTGAGCAAAACTATTGTTAAGAATTCCAGAGATATATCTCTAGATGTAGCTCTTGTGGCACAACATCCAAGCACTTCACTTTTTGCTCAAAAAGGAAGTAGGGACCAGTATCCCATTTCCAGCCAGCCTTGAAAAAAGAAGGATTCTTCTCTGCAGAAGGAGAAAGTCATGAAGGAAAAACCTTTGGGAAATGAGAGAAAGCAGAAGTTCTTCCAGTTCTGGCAGATCATGAAATCATTCCACCAGTTTAGCACTTTGGTGATATACATTTAACCAATTAAGCAACTGTGTAAAGGTTTAGATTGCTTGAGGGAAGCTAGATGAGTTTTGCTGAGGAAACACCCTGTGTTCTGCCCTCCATTCCCACTGTTTTGTGTAACGTTCAGTTAGAAAGGCAGCCTTTACACACTGCCCATCACCTGCAACTAAACTGGAACAGAGGCTCAGGGGGCACAATTGGCATCTTTCTGCATAGTTTTGCCATTTCAGCTGTACAGGCTACTTACAAGGACTGGTTTTAGATTACAAAGTCCATCTGTATCTTAAGACATAATGGAAAACCCCAGATGTCATGGTTAGTTCTTTGGGAGGGAAAAAAAAAAGCGCTTACATACATTTGTGAACACGTAAAGCTTTGTAAGCCTGAAAACTGTTTGTAAGACTCTCAAATCATCCAGCTCCACAAAGTTCACTAATTCCAGCTGAGTTGTTAGCTCCAATATCAGCAAAATAGGAAAGTGGAAATCCACTTGATTTCACACCTAAGCACAGAGCCAAAATAGCACGCACTCTGCCAAATAACCGACATAAACAGGAAGAAATTTTCTAGTGTCTAGTTTGCTGCCCAGATTGCAAAGCTGCAATCTTTTGTGCTAACGTGCACAAAAACGTGCTTCCTGTGTATTTCTCCTGAATACCAAGAAGGTAATATCTAGCTATTAGGATATAAGCACCAGCAATTGTTAATACTTAGGTTTCTTCAGACCTGGGTAAAAACTGTTTTCCATTCTCCCTCTCTCTCTATATCTATCTATCTATCTATCTATCTATCTCATAGAATTATAGAATGCCATGTTGGAAAGGACCTCAAGGATTGTCTGACCCAACCTCTTGATAAAAGCACAGTCTAGATAAGATCGATCTATCTATCTTCCTGAACAACAGAAGAGTGCCTGGCGAGTCAGTTAAGGGAGAAATAACATCTTCATAAATAACATAATCTCAAATCTACTAAAAATTTCACTGTTATAACTCTAGAAAAAGAAGGAGAAGTTAGCATATTTATTCAATACATTCAATTCAGTTTATACAGTAATTGTGCTCAGAGGGGGCATTAGACAGAGCACAGCCTTCGAAATGCCATACAACAGCCTTAAACCGTGTCAGCTGAGGATTCTGGTTATCTCTTGTTTATGGTGATGTTAACTGCACAGACACTCCTCTGACTTCATCGGCACAATGTCATTCCGGGCTTTGTTTTGGTCTCTGCTACATCTCCAAAGCACAGAGACAGGGGAATAATCTGTGTCACAAAAGCTGAACTGACATGTCTTAAACAGAGCCTTTACCTGGAAGGAAATCGGTGCCATACCCAGGTGAAGGACTGCACCTTCCATCCTGAGGAATTGCCAAAGCTGAGCTTGAGCCTTCGTAGGAGCATTTTTTCAAGGCCTCTCTCCCTTGGTGGGCTGAAAGGAAAGGCTGCAGATTCCCACAGGCATAGCCAGACAGCAGCAGGGCAGGATAAACCCCTCATGCTTTGTATCACAGACATACAGAATGAATCATCAGGGAACCTGGTGGGGCCAGGTACACCAGGACTAGCAATATGACCTGGATGGGAGGTGTGTAAATTCCTTTTCTGTGTACCCATGTTCTGCCTGACCATCCATAAACCACCTATTATACTGGGTATATTGGGGGTAGTGCTCTATCACCCTTATTTTTCTCTTGAGCACATCTAAGTCAACACTACTTTAATAGTGGAATTGATATTCTGTCTTTGATGTTCAGTCTTGCTTGGCTGACAGGGTGTTCTGCATCACTTCCATCATTGTAGTCCCTAGTTACTGCCAGGTTATCACTCACACAAATGGTGTGAAGCACTAATAGATGCTCAGTGTCAGCCCTTGCTTGTTCCCAGCAGGATAAGGGGAGTCACAAAAAGAGAGGAAAGATGGATGTTAGCCTGTGACTTTGGAAACCTGGTTGCTTGCTGGGGAGAAATTGTGAAACCACTATCGAGTCACAGACACCAATATGCCCCAGTGTGTTTAGGAGCCCAGGAAGGAGGTGCACATCCACCCTGAGCTCTGTGCTTTGCTCCCCCTTTTACAAGTGGGCTAATGGCACTGCCTTGGAGGACTTGAATGAGAACAAGTGTGCTGAGTGCTGTGAAACATCAAGAAGTTACAGTATGGGGGCATTTAAAGAGTCCTGAAGCATTTGATCTGTGAGTAGAGGAAAGGTCAATGTAGAACAGGCAATCCAACAAACTGAAGCCACAAAACATCCACTGCTATCAACACAGGCCTTAGTCCAAGAAAATAACCATATGTCACAAAAATCTTAATAACCTCTTTATATGAATTTCAGCATCTCAGAGCTCGGCAAATCACTCCTGATTTCCTCACAAGCAGCCAAGGACGCTTGTCTTCGAGAAAGTCATTTGGGATAAGACTAGATCCCTTCTCCAGGTCTCATTGGCATAATTTTGAAGAAAGTTTATTGAAAAATAGCTCTGCCCTACTTTACCAACAGGTAGGAAATAAATCTATTCATATCCCTGCATTTCAGAGACTGCCCAAACTGTGGTCCCTATTATGTAATGGTGTTCAGTAGGACAGCAGCTGCTGGGCATGTTGTGATGTGGGTTTGCTGTGACTTCAGGGGAGGAATAGAGCAACACTTTCATTTTAATAAAGACGTCAGTTACCAAAGATGCCATCAGGGAAAGGTAGTTCCAGTGATGGGGAATTAACATGTTCCTGTAATTAGCCAATTAATTATCTTGAATCTAATTCATTAAGAAGTTTCATGTTCTCATTTCATTCATTTCTCCTCCTGGCTAATTCTAATTGCAGAAAAATGTGGGAAAGGTAAGACCTAGCAAGAGACATCTTGTTCAGCTGCAGCACAGCCTCCAAGCACACTCCGAAGCTGACCCATATTGAGTGGTCACTCTCATTGCAGGAAAGCTGGAAGGACTCAGCAGTTGGCAGGTTTGCCCAAAGCCAGCTGCCATTACACAAAATATGGCTAATTTTTAGTAGTGTGAACATGATACTGAACTATTGATGAAGTGGCCCATAGCAAGGCAGCACAAACCTCTGTGCAGGGTAAGGCAGTATCAGAACCTTCACAATACACTATCAGGATGGAGGTTTCTTTGAAAGTTTCTCTGAGACTCTGATCTGCCAAAACAGCATATGCTAAATACTTAGCAAAAATCAGCAAAGACAAAGGGACTGGTACAGGAAGCCTTTAGTAACACCTTTATCTGCCTGTCGCTGGATCCAAGCTCAACTGTTAAAGCCTCGTGCATCAAGCAGATGGAGAGCAGCACTGCAGCTCTGCCTGGAAACCACTGATGGAGAGGGAGTGCTGAATTCCCCCTGACAGCAGTGTTTTTCCAAGTTATCAGATCAACTCTGCCTCCTTCCTTTCTTAGCATTAAAGAGAAGGAAAACCACAAAATGCTGGGTTTGCTTTCATTTCTGCTTGCAAAAGCCACAAAATCTTTCTTAGCCTCAATCTGTTAACTAGGAAACCATTTGCTGGCTGTATTCTGAACAGGCACTGCAATTCATTTTAGCACAGGGTTATTTCCTGATAAGCAAAGCTGATACAAAGGTCTCTGTTTCCCAGCTATAATGAAATGGAAATATGTCCTGAAGACCTCCCTTTTGCTGCAAGTCTGCAGGTATTTTTTACAATTCTAGATGATGTGGTTTGTCAACAATGTTGCTTAAATGGGCTTTAAATTTATGTAGTCCATAAAATTTTAGCAAATTACTAAGAACTGGGAGGAAATATGCACACAGTCTATGAAATAAACAGCTACAAAAAGAAAAATAATGGGCAAATTCTTCAGCTATGAGTTCATCTTATGTAAATACCAACCAGGAGACAATTACAGCTACTATTACAAAACTTTCACCTATAGTTTTGAAATATTTTACAAAGAAAACTCTGCTTAGGCAATTGAGAGAAGACAAGAGAATGTTTCCTAGAGCCCTGAAGGGAAGCCAGGCCAGAGGTCATGTTTCCTGTGTTTTGAAGCAGCTTACTTTGGTACACTGCCATCTTCCCACTGTCTTACCTGAACCCTTCAATTCAAGTTATTCAGGCTCAGGTCTATACACAACTTTGCCTTCCTTTTATGCACCCCTAGTTTTAATGCTGCCTTCAATGACTTGCTCTCTAAAGTCTAGTTTTCTTTTGTTCCTACATCTATTCAAACTGACTGGTTTGAAAACTTCACTATTCCTTCAGCTGCTGTTGAGCAGTCTTATCCCTTAAAAAGCTGCAAAACAGCACAGAGAAGAATACTCAGAGGAAGGAAAAAAAAAAAATCCCAAACCAAAAAAACAGGAGGAAATAGTGAAAACTGAATGATAAATCAAGACATCAGATAAAAGCCAGTTTACCCAATGCCATATGTGCCAGCCAAACTTAAGTCGATTATTCTTCTAATCCTAAATAGAGATGCCTGCCTTTGTTGCGAGAAATGTACCAATTTACTGAGCCAACCTTGAGGAAAAATGCATTGCAAACTCTGAGCAAGAAGTTCACAAAAGGAGATAGCCTATCATAGCCTCAATAAGGAGCTCAAAAACTGGGATGGATCTAAAGCATTTATCTACATCCAAACACTTTTGGAAGTAGGAGCACAGCCTAATGTCAGGCACTTGTTTGAAACCTGCAGTTACCCAACAAGAGTAATTCGGCCACCCCTGCAGATGAGACTGGGCACAGACAAAGACAAAGCAGAGGCTAGCAGCAGCTTCTCCCAGTAGGATTGCATTTCAGTGAGTAATTCCATAAACCCATCTGAAATTCTGAACAAAGATCAGTCTCAGATTCAAAACTGAGCAAGACACTGGCAGACTGCAGCTCATTAAAACTTCCAAGGCAATTCTTGAGACCCTTTGCTTTCACTCAAGCAAATACCCATGAAGCCATTCTGACTTTGCAGAGAGAAAAAACATGACAATCATGGGGGGAAAAACCCACTGATAAAACCCCCACAGAAGCACTAAGGCCATACACTGTTGAAAGGGAAATAAACACTGAAGGAGAATACTTTACAGCTCATGGTTGAACATTTTGGTTTTTGAGATAATACAAACCCCATCAATTCTTCTCTGAACAATAAAAGGTTTACCTACATCGGGAAGTTACTCTTGAGTGAAAGATGTAAATAGAATTTGCAAATTCTTCTCTCTTTTTTTGCAGAAGATGCTTTTGGAGTGAACTCTGGTATAATACAGGTCAGTGGATTAGCAGCAATGACTTCTTCAGCCATAACAAGAAGCACATCCTGCAATTGTGCGGTACCAACAGAGACCACCCAGACAGCAAGCTCCCTTCATTTCAGAGGAAGGCCAAGACAGCTAACAGACACTTCAGCAGAAGAAAAGGTTTGTCTTAAAAGACCAACTTTTCTACAAGCTACTGGATATTACATCTCTGTTGGCTGTTTTCTTCACTTGGAAGCAGCAGCAAGGGCAGTCGAAAGGTGAACCCAATAGGCAGCCAGCAGTAACTGGGCATGGTGGGAAGCATGCCCAGGGGACCACCAAGACAGCACAAGGTATGTGTGTGAGCACGAGCTGAAGGGGATCTCACCTCCCACCTCAAACATTCCGAGTCAGTTTTCTAACCATTAAGGGATTGTTTAGGAGAGCTGTCATACTTTGTACCAAATGTACCAGACCAGTCATGCCTGTGAGGTTTAAAATGGCAGATTTAAATTGGAGGAAATTTGGAAAAAACCCACAAATGTACTTGTTAGGCAAATCAACAAGGTTTCTGTTGTCTGCTTTGTATTAAATAACAATTGGAGAGAGAGGGAGAACACACACACAGCAGGAACAATTTAAGGTTACTTATAAAGATAATTCAACTGTGTATTCTCAGCACTGGTACAACAAAATGTCTAAAAACTGGTCACCTTGTTTATGTTGGTTTGCAATTTCCTCTCTCTCAAACCATCCATACACATTGAGCTGGAACAGTTCTGCTCTTGCACTCATTACACCCATTCAATGCAGAAGTTCAGTAACACATTCTGAAAAGAGTGTCACCTTTGGGACAGAAGAACAGAATTCTCTTGCCTTCATTCCTGAACCTGCATGTATTTTTGGGTACCCCCCAATGAAAAAGTAGACTTAAACAGATTATTTCCTTACAATGAGTCAGATCTAATCTCATAGGACGAGAAGTCTAGATTTGAAGTGAAATCTATTCCACAGTCCAGTGGTTTTCACCACTGAATTTAAACTGGAGCTTCAGAAAGCTGCAAAGTAATATACATATCTATAAGCTGTTTATTTTAAACCACATGAAATACTGCTTAAGCCATAGGAATTTTAAGCCCACTTTACATTTAGCTGGACTCCTGCGTAACACCAGCTAATGCACTCTTTGTAGATTTTAAGTCCCTTTCCAACAACTTTTTTTTTGGTACCATAATAGAGACCTTGAAAAGCCTTGCATAAGACACCTGGATATTATGCCATCGTGATTTACTCAGTAATGCATAAGACAGAAAATTTTTATGCATCTTGGTGCTCAGAATTATTCTGGATCGCTTTTCTGAGGTCATTTGTAATCATTTTCTGCAATGACAGCAATGCCTGCAGTGTTTTTTCTTTCAGGTCTTATCACAAATCATTCCTCTCGTGTTTTCCTGCACCATCCTAGAAAAATAAAATCTGCTCTGTCCCAAAAAGAGTTTCTTTCACTAGTACATCCTATGTTAAATTCTCAGGCATGGTATTTTTACTTCAGCGGTTTTACCCCAACCTATAAACCTAGGAAATTAATTCTGGACTCTGAATTCTAATCAAGAACGTAAAAAGACAGATTACAAATAGACAAGGGTGCTAATGTTTCTGAAGTGATGAAGAAGTCACTTGAAATACATAATATCTCCAACAATGAGGTGGCATTTACATCTGGTGGTCTATCCAGAAAACCATTCAAGGGCAGGCACTTGATATGAATTTTGCATTAACTATGCCCAACAATTCATTAACATGTATTTGGAAAGCAATATTTTTCCTTTTGCACAGAAAATTTTTAAAGTTCTGTGTAGTGAGAGAATAAAATAGCTGTGGCTGTAAATCTCAGCATAACAGATTTAATAACCTTCACTCAGATACATTATAAAGCTATTAAATGTCTGCCATCCAGGTAATTATTGGAGGTTTGCCATATCTTTTACTATCTCCAGGCCAAGATGTGAGGAAAAGGGGAGGAAAAAAAACCCCCAAACCAAACCAGGCGGGGAACTTAATGGATCCAGCCAAGGAGCTTTTCTCAGTAATTATGCCTGATTGGAAAATTGTCTGCTTCAAAGAACAGAAACCTGAAGCTTTATTAGTAATGAGAAATCTCAAGTTTCTAATTAACTGAATACAAAAGTACCACACATTTCACATTGTATGTTCTTGTCACACATAAGCCCCTGTTTTCAAATTACTCTTTGAAGGACTAATTTGTGCATGACATGATGAAGAGGGGGGGTGGGGAACCTTAAAAATAAAGTAAATCCAGTGCTTCAGGTAATACAATTTAGCTTGTCTAGAAATCAGGCTATGTAAGTGACCAGATAGCTACCCTAAACCTGCCCCAATTCAAGTGCAGATGTGTGTGACCTTCCGTGCAGACCTTTACAAGAGAGGGAATATACCCAGGCTTACTGGGAAGCAAACCAGGAAAACTATTTCAACTATTGTTTGGGGTTTTTTTTTCCCTACATGAGTAATAAGCTGGAGCTATACAAAGCTGGGGAAGAAGCCTGCATGGTAGGGGGCTAACTCCTGTGCAGGTTATTTTCACCTGCACATTAACATCCCTTCCCCTCGTATCTCTGGAAGACCATAAACATCACCTCCTTTAAAAACAGAATTGCCTCGTACAGTTTCCCACTCTGTGCACTGGGAATAAACGTTGGGAGTTTCCAGTTGGAGCAGAAGACTCTTAAGGTTCCAGGGGGTTGAGTCCTAAAAAAATAATCTGCCAGCTCACTCTTGCAAGGCTAACTGACTGTCCTTTTAGAGATTGTAATCAAAACTGCCACTGGATCACAGCAGTTCTTGCTTTTTGGAAAGGGGCTGTAACATACTGTTTCTCCCTCAAATTAGGTAGCATTGTTGTTAAGATATGGTATCTTTTCAGATCTCATGCAGGAGCTCTGAGGGGACCATAAACCACATGTACACTTCAGCTTGAGTCTGACTTTACAAGGTTTACAGCGCAAAACATAAATCTTCTGTGCTGTTGCAGATGGCACCGGTATAGATTATCAAAGAACCTTGCTGAAATACCTAGGAAATTCTGGGCCAGGATATTTTTGTGCTTGATCTCTTTGCTGATATTATCAGCAAGAACATGCATTACAATCCAGCTGTGGAAGCAGACAGCAAAGAGCTTCCCCTGGCCAATGAGAACTGGAGTAAGACTGTCTTAATTCACAGATGGTAAATCCAACAGTTATTATCTGGTAATACATTTAACCCCTCACCTACAAGGACAATCAAAACCAGGATGCCTGTCTCTACTATTTGTGTCCATTGGAAACAATAATTACATGAGGAGAGGGAAAATCTCATTCCCTGTTATATGAAGTGCACACTAAACAGAAGTTTGTAAACTTTCTTTACCCTCTGCTAGAATGATCCTGAAGTCATGCCTATACTTCTCATCTCATCAGAATAAACCAGGAAAGCCTAATTTATTCCAAGATTAACACAGTATTCAATTCAGGAGACCCAACTTATCTCCTCTGTTAAGTACTTGATTTTGCAATTTCATCTCTTCATTCTTGCAGTGTAAGATTGAGACATTAACTTTTGTATTCTTCTTACACAGAATCAGAATCTATCTTGATGATAGAGAGGTTTGGAGGCACTGCTCAGAGGAGGGTTAACTGTGACAGCTTGCTCAGGTTAGTTTACAGTCAGATTTTGACTGTTGCCAAAGATGGGGACTCTGCAGTCTCTTAGAGCAACCTGTTTCAGTGTTTGACCTACACCTTGATAGAGTCAACAAGCAACCTTTGATTTCCACACATAGTGACTTACCTTGCACAATCCCACTCACTATTTAGGCTCCTAAATACTCCAGAAAGATCTCGGAGTTTGTCTGAAATAAGTGCTTTTGCACTTTACTCCATAAGGCAGTTTGATGCAGTGCTGTGGGAACAGTACATAAATCATTCAGAACAAGCTGGGGTCAAATAGTTTGATGTCTGTACATTTATCAATTTTCCATGTCTCATTTGAAGACAAAATCCAAAGTAAATCTCTCAGATACACTCTCATAATTCACAATTTAAAAGCAGGGAACTTGTTTTCTGTTTTACACTGAATTTATCTAGATACTTTGGCTCTAAGGACTTGTAGTACTACCAAATAAAAAGACCAAATTAAGTATCATTGTAGTAATTGACTAACTGAATCAAACTAACTGAATCAAATAGCAGAAAGGCTACCAGGTTTATATACTCATATGATAAAAATACAGTTTTCAGAAAATCAGAAGGGTGCTGTTTCAGCTAACTGAAAAACCCCTCCATCAGCTTTTCATTTTCTAGAACCAAAGCCTATGGCAGTGTTTGGGTGCTTGGAAGGCACCACTTTATAGGAAAGGACAGAATAAACAAACAAACAAACAAAAAAGAGTCAAAGAAAATAGTAACAAACGCATTTTGACAGAGCACCAAGATTTCCTCACCCCCATCCACACTTAGATATTTAAGTATAATAAAGGCAAAAAATCAGCTAAAGGCTTTTTTTGCTGCCATCTCTGCATTTTTTTGGTTGTTTGAGGGGTTTTTGACAGTGGTTTGTTTGTTTGGTTTTGTTGTTGTGGGTTTTTTTTTGTTGAGTTGTCCTAGCTCACACTGATTAATGCATCAGTAGCATCAGAAAAAGCTAAAGCTTTGTGACTAAATCCAAGCAGTTTGGATGAGGGAAGCGAATCATGTAGGGGCAAAAGGGGCTGTGTGTCCTTTTGCCTCTGTTGAAAGACTTGGGTGACAAGCATGGGCTTGCGTTAGCCCCTGATTCTGATTGATGAGACCATGAAACTAAAGCAATCTGTGTCAAGTTTTTGTTGATGCAATATATTCATCCTATTCTCTTCACCTTAAGAAGAGAATAAATTCTACTACGGACAAAAATGTTACTGAAAATGTTCAAAACTGAAGAAATCTCCATCACATGGACTACTGCAAGCTGGCTCCTTTGTTGCTAGGCTTGGCAAAGCTGGCAGTGCATTAAAACACATACCTCTGCAGATGCAGCATGGAAGGAAACTGTGCTTTCATTTCATATTTTGCAAGGCAATCATATCTGCACTTGAAAAAAGGACTTTTCCAGACCTCGTCTTTCTCCCCACTCTAAATGTTTTTAGTCCTCCCAACTCCTATTTTACAGGGGGATTTTAGATTAAACTTTTAACTTACCTGTTTTATCATAGCAGTGTTAGTAGACCTTGTAACCATGAAAACTATAGCTTGGATAAAACCTGAGTGTAGGAAGATTTGGGGGAAGGGAGTGATGAAGGCAGACCAACAAGATTTGACAGTCTGTCTGTACAGCTCGTCAGGATTCACTTGGTATCCCGTGAGTGCTAACTAACGCATAGCATTAGTTCTTTCCCTCATTACAAACCAAATTAAAATGGTACTTACAAGAGGGATGATGGTTTAATTAAAAATAAAACATTTCATAACTAAGACACAGCCACGAGAAGCAATTACGCAAACCTTCAGAGATCACTGAAAGCTGTGGTCAGCCCTTTTAGCTCAATTTTGGAGTCTTTCAGCGGATTCTGTTAGTCAACGTGCACCTTCTTACACAAAACAAACTTTCACTCACTAAGGGCTGCCACAAAGAAGCCAACATTAAGCTCATCTTTTCAGTCTGGATAACTGGTTTATCCTTTTTTCTCCACACATCACATAAGCAGCTAATGCACAATATTTTAAAGAATTTTTTATTAAAGAAAAGTGTTCTGCCTCAGCATGTTCAAGTTAATTATTCTGTAACAGTCAGGGCTCAGAAAAGAAACATACTCAGAGTAGTATGATTAAAAGTCAACATGATAATAGTGCTCTGCAAGTTGAGTGCTAATTAGATTTCTTAATTGGATTGGATTGAAAGGGTTCAGTTCTATTTGTGCTGAGGGAAAAAGAAGAGACACAAAATGAGAAAAGAAAGGCTGATCGAAATGTTTAGATGGTAGATACAGGTTTCACTCCCAGTTTGCCTACTCGCCTCACAAGCAACGTTGGACAAGCTACCCGTGTCCCCAGGAAGCTCAAACAAACTTAGATTCTGTGAAACCACTCAAGACACTACTCATGGTCTGATCTTCACAGTGTGCAGAAATTCTGCTAAAACCTTCACTGAATGAATAACGGACTTCAGCTTGCCACAGGAAAACCACAAACACTCAAACAAGCCCAGATGCAGTGATGTCCAGCTGGTGTGAGGATATGAGTATAATAAAAAGCAGGGTACTGCCTTAATGTAAGTACCAGCTACTATGGTCACAGCCACTATAATAAACTGTGAAGACACAGTTTGAGTAATGTCTCTTTTCTGACCCTTCACCTCATAAAACTGATCTACACTTGATTTATTTTTTTTTTATGGCTAAAGATCCGTAGCTCCAGCTTCAAGTTGGTGGAACAGGAGCTTGCCGTTTGTCTCAGCAGGTCTCAGCTATCAGTTGCACATATTGGACATGCAGACCCAAGCTTAAACAGTCCTTCTGCAGTTTTTTATTATCTACATGATAAAGAAAAAGCCTAGCAGGGACATTGCAGGACTTTGGTCCCTTTGTGAGGACACAGATACTACACCTTTGTCACCCATGCACTGCTGTGAGCATCTTCCTCGAGCAATAAATTAACTTCACATTGCAAAGGTGATTGATACTTGGAAGAAACATGAAAAGGAACACAAGGTCTTTCATTCAATCCTTAACCCTTAGAAAGATTCTGAAATCCACAGTAAGAGAGGCTCTTAGTTCCAGCTGTTCAGATGCTGGCTACTCTGTGCTTCCCCCAAATCCAAAGGAAAGCTGCAGTCATCCCACACTGTAGCAAAGGACTGGCCCTACCTGCACCCCACAGCACCCCTCTGGCCGGGAGCAGCAGCAAGCTGGGCTTCCCAAGCTGGCTGCCCCTCCTCTCCTCCCACTTGCCCCTTGTGCCAGGGAAGTAAAAATTAAAAGCAGAGGCTGCTCAGGCAGACTACCTGTTCCTTCCCAGATAAGAAAAGCAAACTCACATACAAAATACCCATCTGATTCCTCTTCTTCCCTTCCTCATCCCCCTCCCACACCATAATACATAAATCCCTTTTCAATGGCATCTACCTGTTCAGCAGAATTTCTAGAGGAGCTCAACATTTCACTCCCTGGCAGGCATCCTAATCCTTTCCAACTCTGTCAGCCCTGAAAAATCACCCCCTTGAAAACATTCCCTGCCTATCTAACACACAAGTTCTTATTTACAGCCCAGCAGTGCTGGCTGCTGCCAGCCCAGCCCGGTGCAGGCAGCGTTCGCGCTGCGATACGGGGCAGCGTGCTGGTGCCTGCCAGCCAGGATGCACGGGGAGAGCTGCCTGGTCCTGCTGGGCACTTGCACCGGACCTGCAGAAGCCACAGCAACAGCGGAAGTAGCTGTAAACCAGCATGGCCATTTCCCAGGAAGAGGGTCCCGGTGCAGGGACCCCAGACTGAGGAGCAGCCTGCACCCTGCCAGCTGGCACTGGCTGTAGTGCTCCCCAAGGCTGAAGTGCGGGTCAGAGGAGATTGCGTTCCCAGCTATACCAGATTTAGTGAAGGTAACCCTTTTCCTTACAGCCTTTGTTCTGCTTTCCAACACCAGCACAGATAAACAGCACTCCCTTCAGCTGGTTGGTGTGAGGGTTTTAGATCAATTAGGGAATGATAGCTTTTAAAAAAAATAAATGTAATTGAAGCAGGGTGGAATGTGGTTTCAAGATGCTACTCACAGGGGGAGACAGATGATGTGTGTTACAGGCACAGCAAGATTTGAGAAATGAAAGATTTTTTCCTTCCCTAAGTTGGAATAGTGCTTCCTCACAATGGTACCACCATTGCTTCTGGCTACTCTAGAGCTGGAATGAACCTGTAGCCTGCTTCATAGATCTTCAGTGCGAGAAAGAAGCAGTTGTGAGGGGATGCTGGTGTCTACACTTTGAGCACTTGCAACAAGTGGAACAAGGCAACATCCAGATTCTTCTTTTGCACATCACACAGATAGATGGAAAATGTAATCCACAAAATGGCTGTTTTTCAAAGGATTCCTGAAAATGCCTATGGGCCACAGTACATGCCAAAGAGTTCTACTGTATGTTTGCGAACACTGAATTATTTAATTTTCTGTTATAGTTAAATGGCACCAGAGCTTGTGAAAGCTATTAGACCTGACAGCTTACATTATGTGCCTCTGATGTCAGCTGAACTTTATCAGTCTCTTTAAATGCTACAAATGACATCCAAGAACAGGATACAAGTGATTCCAGGAAATTCTTTTTGGTTATATTTGCTTATGCCATATCAGAGTTTCAATCGCTTTCCTGATACAAGGTGTTTTACACTTTCACTAGCATGAACATATTTCAGCAGCTCATGCAAACATGCAGGCAGCAGTGAGCTACCCACCTCACGTGTTTATGTTGTACGCATCCTGGCCAGAAAAGTGATTCTACTCATCTCTGGATGTTCAAGAGAATTTATCACACTGAGTAACCAAGAAAGAAGTTTGCTTGGAGATGACTCCACTGCAATGTTCACAATGCCATTTGCAGGAAAGCTTTCCTTAATTTTCTCAGACCAACCACCTAAGAGCCAAAACCTTGCATAATTCCAAAAGGGCATTCGGCCTAAAAATATTCAAGGGATATTACACCTGAAGCAAGGAAAAGCCAATAGAGAATTTCCAGATACACACAGAGTTGTGAGGGAGGGTTCAAATGTCAATTGCCATTAAAATATTGTAAAAACAATTGTTTAGTACAACAGCCTGAAATTTCAGAGATAAGACTTCTCTGCAGGAATAAACAGTGTGATATTTTAAAATGAAAGTTTGGGAGGTTTTTTTTGATGTAAATTCTCATCAAAAGCTTCATTCTCAAATACATTTCACAGTTTATTCATGCTGAGAAGCACTTCTTATCTTCTAAACCTCCAGACTGTTGGGCTAAACAAAATGTGTACAATTTGCTTTTAACTGTTTCAGTGCATTGCACAGGGAGGAAAGCAGAATGCCAGAGGGACTTCCCTGATCTGAGCAGAAGCTACTTAAGCTGGAAAACTCAGTAAAAATCCAACTCATTCCATCTTCACTGCTATTTTAATCTAAATTAATCTGCTCAGTTCAGCCATTGTTAATTAAGATTCTCTTTCTGGAAATGCATCTATCAGCTGTATCACCATTTCAGCTGTGGTTTCAAAAAAGTCAAATTAAATGACTCACTGTAAGGCAGAGGCCACAAAGCACATCACAACTCTATCTGTTACAGAATGTAGTAAAGAAAAGACCTGGGTATTTTAAAGAGGGACAATTAAAGATTTTAAGCAGAGACAGAAATAGCCAGGACTTCCTCTTACTCTACTCAAATTCTTCTGTCTTACATAACACCCAGCCAATTTTACAAAAGCAATGGATTCTCGAGGATTAAGAAAGTAAATCTAATGTTTTCTAAACAAAGTGTTGCTTACTTCTGCAAGGGATGACCACACAACTAAGTTTATAACTCAGTTCCTAGTGCTTTGCTCCCCTGCCTCTGTATCCCCGCTGTGCTCTTTGGGAACAGAATAAACAGATCTTCAGCACTGCTGCTGATTTTTTACAGAGTAATCTGCTGATTTATAGAGCTGCTTCTGCAGCTTTGCTTCCTATCCCTGATACAACCCAGGGCTTTTTTTGTAAAGACAATGCATTAAGGAGAGGGTTTTTTTCACATCAGTTGTTCTCCGCAACATTTAGATTATTTGTTTTAACTAAATGGTTAAGATATCATTAATTTCCTTACGACTGGAATCAGGTACTTCCTTTCAATTTGTATGATCTTGTAAGTGTAATTTAATACAAGCAACTCAGGGATGCATCTGGATATTCACAGAATGAACCCTGAATAATCGGTTAATGACTGTAAAAGCACTTTGAAGACAAGAAGTGGCAAATACTCTCATCTATACATGCATTTTGTTTACACTTGCCAGGGGCTCTAATAACTGAAGCACCTTACTGAGCAAATGAAATTGCTCGTTCCTCTATTATAACACACAAAATGTGACTCTAGAACAAAATCTTAATGAAACAAGCAACAAAACCAGAACAGGTATACGTTTTGGAAAAAAGGTAGGGGGGATAAATCTTGAGCATGTTTGCTAGCAAGTGCCACAAAGATTAGCCTTGGGTTTTTTTTTATAAAGCAGTCAGATGCTATAAAAATCTTAAAGAACAAAAAGATCAACATTTTATCTTTTGTGGAGAACAGCATTTCGTCAGGTTCCTGGGTAACAATAGATGTTTCTATAATGCTACTTTCTTTACAGTGTTTTAAGAGATAGCTACAGCAGATTGGCTTTTAAATAAGCACTGAAGAGCAAAATTGGATTTCTTTCAGGTGAGTATTTCCTCCAGAGGCAGTGCCTGTTCCGAGCAGTCCCCATCAGCTGCTGGGCTGCTAACCTCCAGCCCCGTGCCAGGGCTGTTCCTATCTGAACAGCATTTGGGACACAAACTGAGCCCAGGCTTGATCTACATTCACAGCAGGCCCAAAGACTCAAGCTGGCTCTTGGGCATCATCAAGAAGGGAAACACATAGGCCCAGTCAATCATGCTTCTGGGCAAGTGCTCATGAAACTAAGCAAGCACAAGTGCAACTTGGAGTGCAAGTTGAAACCCCTCTTGGATCCAAAAATAACACCACTTCTTTAGGGCATTAAAGTCCTCTACAAAGGCAAATTAACATTTTATCTTATGCCCTAGGCCAGCAAACGTGAATGTTCTGTCTACAAGAACTAATGAACTTCAGTGCACCTGGGATCTGTTTCTATTTTAAGTGCTCTTTTTTATTTAAACCTCTCAAATAATAAAAAAAATAAAAATAGAAATACATCTCCTTTAGCACACCACAGGGACACTAAGATTCCACATCTCTTCTGTTTTCAGCCATACAAGAACTCGACACTGTATTATCCACCTCCTGTTACACAGTGTTTCTGCCAGTTACCTGCATACCTCCTGTTTTACACATTCTGCAGACAGACACGTTTGTGTGACCGTGAAGTTCCTTTACCTTTTAAGAATATTTATTTCCCCTTCCCTCCAATAAGACAAATGAAATCTTCCTAACCAAGAACATGTCAGCCTTTTAGAAACAGAAGTTACAAAGAAAAATCCAATGCCTGTTTGCTGATTTTCAGTCCTTACCACTCCTGTGTCTCTCCAAAACTTCTATTCCTCTCCTCTCACTTCACAGAACAGATTTTAGCAGACCACGTTCATTCCTGTGGGCTGTATTTTAACCTGGCAGTCCGTTTCCCTTATCACACTTTACACTTTCCTGCTTTCAGTCTTACAGCCTGAAGCCTCTGTGTCCTAACATTTCTCCAGGAATTCTTCTTTTAATCTGTTGAATGGAGATCTACTTCAAAGCAAACTCAGAATGATGAAGCTTCATTCCACCGTCCCTGTAAGAAGCAACTACAATAACGCAGATTTAAATGCTCCGAAGACATGGACTGGATTTGCTCTCCAATGGCTGCTCTGCCTTGCAGTACCTGCTGGCTGTACTGGAGCCCAGTATCACCTGTGCTCACTGCTACTAGAAGCGACCGACACAGTCCCTACAACCCAAACCCACTGTTTCACTAAACAGTTGCACCAGGACATGCTCCAAAGTCATCACAGCTTTGGCCAAGCTGGGGTCAGTCTCGTGCAGCAGCTGCTTTCCTCAGGCCCTCCATCACCGTGTGCTCTTTCCAACGAGCTTTCCTCTCCATTGAGGACAGTCACTTTCCTCTTCGTGGGTGACACACTAACAATGGCAAGCAGAGACAGTGGGGGTGGGATACCTGCAGCTTTTCCAGGGGATTTCTCCAGCTCAGACCCCAAGGGAGATAATGAGCACTCCCCTTCCAGGAGCAGAGCTCCTCCACTGCCCACCAGCTACAGTAAACACTGTTCACAGCATTTTCAGCAGGGAAAAAAATGTCAACCTAGAAATGGACCTTGATGCAATTGTGATCTCTGTAGCATACAATGCAGGCAATTAGGCAATTTTATATCTGACAGATTCACGGGAATTAGCTTATTAACATTTCATTCAGTAGAGGCAAGGTAGCTAGAAGTGACTCTAATTAGCAACTTTCAGGATATTCAGAGCTTTTTTTTTCTTAATAAAAATGCAAATGCCCAGGAATTTATAGAATAATTAAGTTTTTAGACCAGACACGGAATCTCACACTAAAGTTTCAATGTTCCAAGTTATCCAGTTTATTCAAAACACATCTGTTCTATTATTATCTGTTCATTATGTTACTTCTACCACAAATACAGCTTTTTTTCACACATCTGCAACCTCACAGAGATTTTTTGAACATGTACCTGTGATTCTGTCCTGATTTTTTTAGTGACACAAACTGATAGTTTCTGTTCTCTGAGCAGGGCCAGTCACTGAAGGAGGGTCTGTTAGCAGTCCTGACAAATCCCTCTCGCTCTGAATCCACACAGTAAGGTATGAGGCTTATTTTAGAACAGAGGTGGTACAAAGATGATATAAGAGTTCAGGGCGGAGAGGTCTATCATAGCAGAGCATCTCAGAAATTTATCAAAAGCTTTGATTAGGTTTTGCAAATCACAGCAAGGTTAAGCCAGACCTTTTTCCATTTACAAGCTTGTTTTCCTGTAGCTTATCTAATAGAAACTAAAATAAATCAAGGTATTCAAGGAAATCTAAGGGAGAGATTTATGAGAGTATGAATGGCAATAGCTGGAGCTTGTCTTAGTAATTCTGATGGATACACGCAGTGCCAAGTGTGCAATGTACCCAAACCTGGTCTGGATGCAAACACTCACATTTGATTACTTGAAAACAATAATCTCTTAGAAAAACTTGAAGCAAGAGAAATAAAATAGAGGAAGGAAGGATAAACACAGACATACATTTAAACATATGTTGTTTTAACTGTTGATATGAGTGAAATAAACAAATTTCCAATATTTTTTAACATTTCAGTAGCATTTCAATTGTCAAGATTCAGCAGTGGGTTTAACAAATGCTAATTTGGGAGCTTACACAAACACACACATACTTTTTTTTTTTTTTATGAAATGATTGCCTTTTCTTTCCAGGTGGGAGCTGGTAGTGGTGGTATAGAACAAACCCTTCCTTCTGTGCTTCATGGAAGGGGACAAGAAGTCTTATAGCAGCTCCTATAACGTCACCTAGTGAAAATCCTCCTACTCATCTGGTTCAGGACCAGCCTCCTGCTCCCCAGCACACTGCTTCAGGGGTATTCAATCATTCGTGTTCTGGGTGCTTGCAAAGGCTCTCCAGGTCCTGCCTGTGACTAAAGGAGTCTCTAATAGCTGATCACGACTATGGGATGTGCATAACCAAGAGGAGCCTGTTGTACATGACAGATGAGTTTTATTACCTGCCATGCCCATGAGGCCCATGCCACCTGGCACCCGTGTACTGACACACCTGCCTGCACCCACAGCACCCATGTGCCAGGCTGCGACAGCTCTCCCACCAAGCAGCCCCTCTGCTACAGCAGCCCTGGTCTGCTGAGAGCCACACCAGCAAGGTCTGTCCTCTGCGCTCAGAGGGAGAAAAAGAGCCAGTGCTGGTATAAAAAGCAATTATCACTTTTAGAAAAAACAAGCCTCAACTAACGTTCATCTCAATGTTCATTCTTAATCATTGCTAATTCATTTTGGGTGCACTGCATTATAACAACAAAGCCATTCAGTATTCCTGAGGGCTGGGAACACACTAAGGTCCTTGCACACTGCCCGAGAAGGATGGAAACATTGTGGCTCCCTTTTTAATGGGGTGGTTTGGCTTTGTGCCCCAGGAGCAGGAGAGCAGACTGTCCTGTGTGCAGCAACACACTCTCTGCTCGTGCAGATGCCCCAGAACACAGTGCCTTAGGGAACGGGACAAAGCTTGGAAGACCTCACAGACCAGCACCACATTTCAACTTCCTCAAACGTTATCCAGTGGAGTTTGAACAGGCAGCTTCTAACACAATGCTTGCTGCCCTGGGGGCACCAGTTACCTCTGGCCACCTTGTCACTGCACACCACCACATCAGAGGTCTCCCTTCTTCTCCCCTACAAACACTGGAACAAGGCATTACCTCAACAAATGTAATGCACTAGAAACAACTCTGGCGTCCTCCAACCTTGGCAGCAGGGCCTGACACCCTTCTGCAGGGAGCAGCTAACTGGCTCCCCCTGCTTGCAAACTCTCCTCCTGCCTGCAAGTCTTCTGCCCTTCAAGCTGAGAATCTCAACTTGGGGCTGATTTCCACCACCCCCACCTTATTTACTGCAGTAAGCACAACCTCGCCCTTCAGCAAGACATCACCTGCAGGCTCCAGCCCTGTGTCTGTGCACAGGCTCCCAGCACTTCGTCAGTCTCTGCAAGTGAACAAGCTCTTCTTTGCTAAAAATAAAAAACAAAAAACAAAAAAAGCCAACCCACAACAACTCAGGAAAGCTGGTGCAAAGGCTTTCTCCCAAAGTTCCTTCTCAAGTCACCAAATTGAACTGCTATATGGCAATGATGTCATCACGCTAAACACCAATTAACAGGGCTCACACTCAAAGTTAGAGGGAAGGATTCCTTTTCTGTGTTCATTCCCAGCAACAAACCTCGGCTTTAGTTTTATACACCACGGTTCTCCAGTGAAATCCAGAAAGAACTAACATACATTTAAGCTCTACAGCTTTACTAAATTTTTAAAAAAGCAAAAGAACTATGCACGTACCACCATTTAATTTCCATGCTGCTCCCTCCCCTCACTTCTGCTTTCCTCATTTCATTTACAAAAGTGCCAGAGGAAAAAAGCCTCCCTTGGCATGGAAGAGACAGTTCCAGATGGGTTTGTATTCTGTTCCTGCTAAAACTCCCCAGCAGTGACCAAATACTATGCCTTCAGGAGAAGACTTGCATCCCCAAAGCTTGTTTCTGTGGTCTCCTGAGCGAATACTAGCTGCTTTCTAAATACTGCGTCCTGAGTGCCTGTATTTTTAACAACAGGGAATACTCTGCAGCTCTGTTTTTAGAAAGCGAAAGATTGATCTCAGGTCATTCTGATGCAGTCTGCTCTTGGCTATGATATTGCTTCTCTGACAGCGATTAACTAAGGTCAGCAATATAATTTACTCCTTTTTAAATTGCGGTGTAGAAACATTGCAGAGAGGAGCACATAAAGTGCACGAGATTTAGCAGGGGCCTGGGAGCTCAATCATTAAGCACGCAAGGGGGCATATTCTCTTCACTTCAAGTGCATTTCCCATTAATGCTAATAGCACATTGAGAAGAAAATATACTCCATAAACTTTCATTACTCACTTTCCCCCTTGCTCTTTGACAAATGAGTTGCTGATGTAGACTCAGAGGTAGGCAATACAGCGAGTTCTCTCTGTGCCAGTGCTAGAGAAAATCAAAAAGGCTTTTCCTTGCAAGTGCAGACACCCCCACATCTCACACTGTTGATTCAATTAAATCCTGCTTTTAAGCCAATCAATTCCAGTCAGCATTTGAGTGGGACTCACAGATACACTACCAGACACCACCTGAAAGGACAGTCCTTTTTCTTCCTTCTTCACCTGCTGTCCTCACACTTCTGGCCCCTGTGCTGCACCAGCTGTTGTGCTTGACAGTTCCCTTGGAAAGTCAATTCACCCCATTAACCGAGCAGAAAAATAAGAAATTCTCTTCTAGCCTGGCAAAAAACTTGGGTATCTCTAAACCTCTCACACTCAGAGAAGCTAATTTTTTCCACAAGAACACTTGGTGCTGGCCCAGGAGGCCTGTTTGTCCGGACAGCCCATTCCTGCTCCCTGCTTCTCCATTCTCTGCAGAGGAATTGGGAAGTGGAAGCAGAGGCAACTTACTCCACGGTGCTTTCTGCCAGTTCTGCCCCTCATGTCCCCACATCTGTTCTTGGCTTCAGCATCACTTCCTCTTCCCTCCTCAGCTGCTAACAGGGCTGTTTGGAGGGAAAGTGAGGGGGAAAGAGCACATCTGGACTAGATGCCTATCGATGTTTACTGTTAGCTTTTGTTAGGGTGCAAATAACACCTTTATTTCTTTGGCTACTGGATTTTTCAGGGGAAGGAGAAGAGGATGTGTCTTTGAAAACTGACTGAAAGTGAAGGGCTACAAGGAGCAACGTGGGTACGAGGAAGCTACAAATAGAGGGAAAACCAAGCCTGAATCTGCCTTACCAATAGTGCCCCACGCCCCAACTCTTCCATCAGCCTGCACCCACAGGGGTCCTTCCTCCAAACTCAGGCTGGCCCCACAGAATTCAATTTACTAAACACAATAGGCTCCACTGACAAAAGTCATTTTTATCCACAGTAAGGAGAAGCCTTGAACCCAGTTTAACTTCTTGAACCTGATCACTCCCTTTCAATCTGCATTTCTTCGTATTGGAAAAAAAATCCACCACCAAATGGTGAAATACAACAGGAAATCCCACCCTCTCCTAAAATTTCTTGCTTCCAAAGCCCCTGCCAAGCTCCCCATGCAGCCACACTCCTCTTCCCTATGAGCTCCAGCTCATAAACTATGCCTGAGTCCTTCACACAGCACAGCTGCCTCCACTAAAACAAAACAAATGAAACACTGATTTCTTACTATCAATACCTCCACAAGCTTGTTGTTCAAAGCCTTCTTTGTCCCCTTGAGAACTGAGAATGGTTTGAATGAAAAACTCCGTATTTGAAACACGCAAGTCTAAAACAACCCCACAACCTTAGACAATCAATCTCTATACTTATGTCCACAATGCACCAGGATTTTGTGCCAGACCGAGGTCTAGCAGAGAAGCAAAACTAAGGAACACATTTAGTTCAGCTTCAGCACACTCCCCCTCTCTTCAAGCCCGATCCACCTGTGCAGCCACATAAGTTCCCCGACACATAACTCAAATTTTTTGCTAGACAACTAAATAATCTAAAGAAAAAGCAATATACAAAAAAGGTTTCAGAAGCACTCAACATACGTCAAGAAACAAAAGGGTTTTGAAACTCATACATGAAAATCTTCCAGTGTGAAGACATTTGTAGAAATATAAAGACTAATAAATAAGTGGACTTGAGAATAAATAAGATAAACATACCTGAAACAACTCTACTGCATCTGAGCATTCCTCCAAGCCATTCAAGGGTGCTAAGGTGGACAGGCATCTCACTTACCCTTTAAGCCTTTTTTTTCTTGCCTG
Organism: Actenoides hombroni; assembly: GCA_024336885.1. Classification (NCBI taxonomy): domain Eukaryota; kingdom Metazoa; phylum Chordata; class Aves; order Coraciiformes; family Alcedinidae; genus Actenoides; species Actenoides hombroni. Next base: position 1,203,347 of record WUAM01000239.1, on the reverse strand, counting down.
GTATCCAGTCTTTCATGCTCTAGCACTCAGTTCAGGTGCTCACAAAGCAGCCAGAGCCACTCTGAACACAGAGCCATGTTGCACACAAACACTTTTTTTTTTTTTAAGCAGAAATGTTCCATAATAAATGAATTTCAGTAATAAAACTAACATTATATTAGTAAATGTAGCTCCAGCATTTAGCAGAGGAACAGCTATACTGCCAGAACACATTAAACTGAGACAGGCTGAAAGGCAGAAGGTTACTCACCTGGAGCTAATAACATGGGTTTAAAGGAAACAGCTGCAAGTAAACTACAACCAGGTGGGCTGAGTTATGGGGCGTTTGCTCATCAGCATACAAGCCTTCACCCCACCAGGGCCCTGCTTGCAGCAGCTGAAGCTGGAAGTGGTCAGAGTCTGGCTCAGGGGAGCAGGGCTTGGGCAGACAGCGAGCCAGCACTGCAGGCAGGGGTCCCTAAGGGCCTGCCCCTTCATCCAGCCCCCAGCCTTGCAAGCAGGGGCTCCCAGTCACTCTGTTTTGCCATCAGGTAGGGCCCCTATCTCCCTGTGCAGGGGCAGCAGGCAGACCTGCTGTGGCCCCCCCTTCCCAAGCAGCAAGCATCACCCTGCCCGACCCCAGGCTCCCAACAGTGGGCACACCTACCGCTTTCACACAATTGTAGCAGGGCTCCTGTAATATCAAAGGGCAAAAGGGGTTCCTTTGAATAAAACCTGTCAGAGAACACACATAAAAGGAATGCTGCATAGAGGTCACAAGTGCTGTCTGTTGCCACACACAGATTCCTCTTAAAATTCACCTGCTAGGCATGAACTGGCAGGAAGTGCTGATGCTGCCAGGCATGTGAAACCAATGCCTACATGAGAGGTTTTCATATTAAGCAGGTCCTCAGAAACCACCAGAAAGAAGGAGGAGTTGGTACTGTCTGGTGTTGAAGGTTGAGGTTGTTTTGTGGTGCCATTTTGAGGGGATTTTTTTCCTAATTTTAGGTCAAAACCAGTCATTTGAATGAAGTAACCTGACTTTCAGAGGTACTGAAATCCTTAAAATCTCTGAAAGGTTCAGAGCTTCAGAAAACCAGGTTATTCCTTCTCAGGCCTAGCTATTAACATGGATAACTCACAAAAATTAATTTTCTTTGAGTTTCTTCAGCAACTATTTTAAGAGACATTTCATAGTCTATCCTAACACTCGATCAGTTCAAATCAGTGTTAAATCTATCATTTTTACCAACAATACATTCACTCTAAACTGGAAAGTGAGCATCTTATATATTTAATCACTGAGCATAGTTCTTGTAAGGCGCTGCTTTGACTTGTTCTCCAGCATGTGCTCTAGAGATTAACGGGAAACGGCTTTTAAATATTCAGTATTCTGGGTGATAGTATCAATGATCAAAGATGTAGAGAAATTCTACTTATTAATTAATAAACCAGGCTTTAGACCACAGATACAGAGCAACCAGAAATAGGAAGCTGTCATTCACATAACATAAATCAGTATTTTCCATTTCTTTCCCACCTAGATAATCACAAACAACAATGAACTATGGGCAAAAAAACTTAACGGCTTCGTGGGGAAAAAAACCAATGCCAAAATGGCCTATTTAACCAATGGATAGTAATTGCATAAAGAACATTATCTTAACTTCAGTTTTCTGACTAATTACTGTAACAAGGAAGCCATGACACAAGGAGAGAAAAGAGAAGGGCTTCATGATATATATTATGGCAAAACCCGCAAGGGAAATTGAAAATCCCAGTCATATTCATGCTGACATTCACAGCAGATTTTCCATTCCAAGCAGTATGAATTTTTATCAGAGAGTACTCACAAATATTTACTTTCTTAAACGGACATTTTTCCTTGAATGAACACTAAAATGTGTACCGAAGCAGAAGGTTATAAGTTAATTGCTATTGTCATTGCTACTCAGCTACTGCCCACACTAAAACTGTCATGCAGTAAAGGCAAGACGGAGAGAAACACCACTGCTAAGGGTGAATTCCCTGGCTTTTATCACTGTGTCAAAACATTATCATTCTGTAATCACAGGCTTCCATGCAAAATAGCTCAAATGGCAGCAAAATCCCAATGCAAAGCATTTTTAAACATCAACCTAGTGGTGGCAAGGAGCAGGAGGAAGCAGTTTAAGCGCTGCTTAAACTTTTAGTAAGCTGGCACTTAGAGGAACTCCCAACCTAAGCATGGGCCAACCTTTCCATCACATGGGGAGACAGGCTCCTCTGAGAGGCTTTTGAATGGCTATACTTGGTGTAGGCAGCAGGAGGGTGGTGAGAAAGGTCAAGAGGGCTGATCCTGGAACACAGGGAATTTGGCACTTCCCTCCAATGGGCATTCAGCCTTTCCTGGAATTCAGCTTCAGAGGCTGGAGATCAGAAATCCTGGTGTTCATCAAGAACACACAAACCCAAGTTTATACTGCTGTCCTGTGCCGCAGGTTTCTAAACCCTAGTTATCCTCGGAGTGCAACAGACACTAGGGTTATTCTCTCACTTTGTTACTATTAAAGGCATCTCTATTACATGATGAAGATACTGGAAGGGATCTGGACCAGAGTACCTCTTGGGGTGACACACAGAGTCATGGGAAAGGGAAACACACACTCAAATCTCATTTAATAAAGAAGGAATTTCACCTCTAAACCAGGCCAGTGCTCCAGCCTCTTGGGAAAGGAGTTTGGGAGCTCACGATTTCCTTAGCACCTGTCTAAACTCAACTCTTACTATTCTGTGAACTACTTTAACTTCTAAAATAAGCTCAAATGAAATGTGTTGCGTATTTGTCACTGCAGTAGTTTATTTTTGGCTAAAACTAGTTATTTAAAGGTATCAAATTTATGAATGAGCATAACCATTCTGCTGCATAAATATTTCAATAGAAAAAATTCAACACCAATTCCACAGCTGAATTCATCACCTACTTTCAACCCCAGTGCAATGCTTTCCTCTCCACCACAGCTCAACCCTGAAACAAAGTAATCTCAGATGTACACAGAGCACAGGGAAGAAGACATCAGAGAGTTAATTGATTATGGCAACAGATGACGACACATCAATTTAATAATATATTACATTAGTAGATCCACAGCCATCCAAAGCTGCAATCCGTAACAGCAGCCGAATCTACCTATCCGACTGTGCATGGATCTCACATTTTTGTATGGCATTTGCAAATCCCCCAGATGGAAAGTCAGATTAGCATTTGTTGTTTTTAATCACATTAGGGAAGTGCACACACTTACCAGGCTCTGCTTACGTGTAAACTTCACGCTGCACAGGAAGCTCTGCTCCTATCTGCAGACCTTTGTACATCCCGTTTAGATTTGCTTTCCACAGAAAACACTAGTGCTCACAGCATCTCTTCACCAGGACACAGGCCTGCTTCTAGGAAGCCCTGTTTCTTAAAGATGTATTTATATACCTCAGCAGCTCTTTCCCCTTAAGGCACTCAGACATGATTCTTTCCCTGGAAATGAAGCATGAAAGTGTGGGAAACTATTCACAGCTTGATGGCTGCATTTCCTTAGGTCTGCGAGCCAAATTACTAGGAGTGTGTGAATACACAGAAAGCTCATTTGCAAATTAGGCTGTTAGAAAACTTGGATCCAGAAAGAGGCATCTGTGCATTCTCTGCATTACAAATATTCACGTTAGGTTGCCTAAAACTGCTTGTTTCTTTGGGTACTGGGCAATATTAATCTATTAAGACAGTATCTTAGATACTTGTATCTAAAAAACAAAAGTGCAACAGTTTACAAACAATAATTTCTTCTGCTTCTGAAGTGTCCAAGGAATATCACAGGCGTATACCATGAAACATTACCAGACTCCCTGGGTATGGAAACCAGAGCAGGAGGGGAGAGTATTCAGTACTGTACAGTTCCCAGACTGGGTGTTGGAGAATACCCAATGGTGACCATTTCTCCTTCAAATTTCAGGATGAGCCTCCCCATCCCCAACTAAAAGGCAGTGATAACAGAGGCATGTAACTGATCCATTCCCCCAGTGGTCTTACAAGCTGTACTGAGATTTTCAAAGTGCTTGATGGAGCACCAAAGAAAAACAAACCTAAAAAAAGAGAATCCAGCCAAACAGCTGAGCAGCATTAAATCCAGCTAAGGAGCTAACTTCTGGCAAGTGTTAATTTATGGTGCTTATAGCAGTGACTACCAAATCCTCTGAGTACTCTGCACACAGATATTAAAGCCTGCCAAGCCAACAGGAGTTAGGGTTTAGTTACCAACTCATTAAAATACATGGAATCGACATGGGTGAATGTCCTTGTCTGCTTTCATAATCCCAGCTTTTATGATTATCCTGCACAAATTTTACCCATGACTAAACAAACATCGCGTCTAAAATACAAGTATTTAGACTTTTTTTCTGCAGTTAGGTTCAGATTTTGCCACCAACATTGCATGTATTACAGATCATGGCAAGATGAGTAGCTGAAATCAACGTTATCATAAGAACTACTTCTTTTTTGAATTAATTCCTGGACTAATAAGTAATTTACTATCAGAAGTGATGACAGGCACCAGAACTTGTAGCAAATAATCCTTAAAAACATCAGACATTTTATTCGCACTATTGAAGAAAATTTAAGCCTAGTGTATCTGGGTGAAAGCCAGGCTTTCACTAAGAAAACAGTAAAATAATATGTTTTAACAGAGTGGGTCCCTTGGATTTTAAAGGTCTATGCTGTGCTATGCTACATACACACTTCCCCAGACGTAAAGAACAACTGACTTGTATTATACTGTCTGTACCATATTTTTTAAAAGCAAAAAAATCTTGCATGGCATAATTTTCTGTTTATGTTGTTAGAACGACGAGTATTTTCATTTAAAACCTGATAATGAGAGAAAGCCAGGTAGCTTGTTGTGGAATCCAATAATGACCTCAGGTTTATTTGGTTTATAAGTTGGTGTTAGTCTTTTCCCTACAACCCAAGTCCCATCACCTCAGAAGCTCTCAATCCTCACATCCTTTCTAAAGTCAAAGACACAAAAGCAGTCTGGGGATTTTGCTCACAAAAATGGAATCACAGATTACTTGTTTTGAAACCATCACAATACAAGGGATATCCTGTTATACATTTCTCAAGCAAAACTCTTCTGGTTAAAAACTAAGACATGTTTTGAAAAGCACCTTGCTTTTGGGGGAATAGGCAGCAAACTTTTTGATCGTGGATTTTAGGAATTTCTTTGGAATAACTGAAACTGAATTTCCTTTCCAGCATTATAGCATGAGTTTCATGTTATTTTACGTGATGTTTCTGCTGGGCGCTGACATACAAAAAAAGCCTTTATATTATCTTTAAAATAAAGAAAGCCTTTGCTACCCAGAAACAACTGAAAACCTCTTCAATTTACCTTCCTTTAGATCAAAGCTTTTCTTCACTCTATTTTCACAAGTTTCTTCTGGGTGGGAACATCTTGTTGTCTTGGACAAGATGTCCAACCTGTCTGTCCCCAGCCCAGGCCATGGTGATGGCGGCCACAGCTCCTCCTCACACAGGGCTGTTTGATTTCCCGCTCCCCCTCCTACAGTTTCAGATGGCAAAAGACCAAATTCATCCCAGGATGTATGGCAGGGAACCTTTTTGTAGGACACATGGGAGAGAAAATGTCTGTCAATGCCCTGAGTGTCCTGGCGCAGGTGCTGGCGGGAGGGGGCTGCAGGGCAGGCTCTGTGAGGAGAGGCTGCCCCAGGCCGGGCTCGTTCGGCTCTGCAGGGCCCACACAGCCAGGTGCAGCCAGGCCCCCCCCGCCAAGCCATGGGCATCTCTGGGAAAGTCTCTTGGAGAAAGGGCAAAAGGCTGTCTGAGAGTGAGGGAAAATAGAACAATGGAGTTCCAGTAGCAGATAGTGGTTCATACTACTGGCCCAGTTTGACCACAGCAATGAAAAGGGGAGAAATGCTTTCCAGATCCCGTTGACACCCATGTGGGTACTGCTGTTAGGCTTTACCTCCTGTCACAGGACTTTCAAAAAAACCCCAAATAATCCCTGTAGATAAGCATTTGCCTTTCCAGGTTCTTCCCAGTCAGGAGACACCAGCCATGCCTTCTGGTCTTGTTCAAGCCTTTCTCACGAATCAGCAATTGGAAAGGTACCACCTCAGCCCAGGCAGCAGGCTGGACCTTAGCCTTTTAAAAATTCTGCTTTTGCTGAGCTGGCTCATCTGTCTTACACAAATGTTGGCAGGACTGTAAACTGGGGAGAGAAGGAAACGCAGAACACTGGGAAGGTCAGGGCAGCTTCTGCTGCTACACTACACAGGCTCTAGGTAAGACAGCAATGCTAGGTATGACAGCAAAGGCTGCAGCAAGGGTGGAGAATGGCATTTCAAACCATTTATATAAGAAGCAGCATTTCAGTAGATAGAGACATTTCTATCTGGAAACACGCCATGTGGGCTTCCAGCATGAGCCTGCTTGCTTGCATGAGCTGTCAACAGCAAGATGAATGTCCACATGAATGTCCAGCTGTAAGTCTTCGCTCATGACACAGATGAGTTCCCTAGTGAATACTCATTCCTCAATGGCTTGAGATCCAGTTATGCATGTGGGAAAACTGACATGCTCAGACAGAACATAACACTGTGACAGGCTGTGTTGTCCATCCAGCCCTGTCTCACCACTTCCATATGAGGGAATACAGGCCATTTACACCACATCTGTAGGACCTTGTGACTGCCAGAAGTCCCTTTGCCTCTGACAGGTGTGGGTAAACAAACTGGGCAGAGTCTACCAGGACTAAACAGGGAGTATATTTTGCATTTTAATAGCTGAAATGCAAAACTGAGCTAGCTAGAGATTTCTCTTGGCTTGAATAAAAAAGAAGTGCTTTGGGGTCATTTTGTCTCCATTTAAAAAAAAATAAATAAATTAAGTATTTAAGAGAAGTGTAACTTCCAATTTGTTCTTTAAAAGTCATCGTGAAATGCTTCAATATTTTCAAAAGCCATCTATTCAGTTCTCTAGTACTATCTAGACTAGTAAAACTGTTGGGACTCTCCAACTAATATTCAGCCTCGGGACAGCACAGGGCAAACCTGGCTCCTCTGAAATGGTCAGCAGTGGAGCAAGGGTGGAGAGGCATTGAAGTGAGAGCGGTGGGCACAGCAGCACTAGCAGATGTGTGATAATGCAGATCAGTGAGGTTCATTTATTTTCAGTTCTATCACTGTTCTCTACGGACCGAGGTATCATGAAGGTCTATAAATTGCATTTTTGTCCTTGCAATTTCAGTGTTTTCCTGCCATGCATGCTCAGGAAGGACAAACTCCTGAAGCATATTTTCACAGTCACTCTGTTTAATGTCACATGAATAAAGGACTCAGTTTAGGCTTTGTTGATATTTTAAAACAGATACATTAATTCTATGAATTGCAAGTCACATCTTGTACCATATTTAGAAACGTTTGAGATTATCATGAGAAACTGAGGTGTTTAGTTAGAACTTACCTTAGTCTCTTTATGGGCTTCTAAAAAAATCTCCTAGAATCTATCTACATGTTTAAGCTGTATGAATATCTTAGGAATACAAGTGCCTTTGATAAGGTAGAAACAATTTCACCAACTTTATATATATATATATAAAATGCAAATATATTTTTTCTCACTGCCAAAGACACATGCATAATTTGGGGAACTTCAGCTATTACCTACTCAATGCATTCACAGCACCAAGACAGTTGTGAAAGCTTGTATGTGGCAAAGCATCCACATGGGGTTGGTTTTGGCTTTTTTCTTTGTACAGAGAAAGGTAGAATTGCTCTGGCTATTTTTTTTTTAAAGGAGAGTTGAGACCAAGAGAAACATTTCACTAAGAAATTTCATAGAAGGTATAAAACCTATGGAATATTATCTAAAGATTAGTGTCAAACAACCAGCCCTCCCAACAAACACACTGATTAAATTAGAGCATAAGTTGGGAACTAACCTGATGTTGCCCATTTTATGAAATCTTAAGGTCAGTTTAAAACTCACCTAAATCTTATCTGAATGTCTAAAATATATAGCTATAATATGTAAAAGCTAAGAAATATTTCAGCAGTTTCTGCACAGGACCTCTATTGGCTTATGTATTGCATCAGTCGAATCAGTATAGGTGAGAGCAAAAGGCACAGAATTTCTGTTAATAATTTGTTAAAAATTGTATTTAGAAAAAGGTTCAAGACTTTCATGGGACCAATTAATTATGTTATGCAAAACATCTTCCTAAAGGCACAAACAAAATTCATTAATTGATTTTCATGTTTGCGTGCAACTTACATTTTAGGGAATATTTTAATTTAATTAAGCTCTTCACCATTGAAAGCTGTTAGTGTAATCTTAATGATCTAGCAGTGAAATTGGAAATGAAGTGCAAACTCAGCTATGGACTGTCGAACACATATTAAATGGAATAATTGGTAATGCCTATGATTTGAGTTTGATACAAATCAGAGACCTCTAGCTGCAGCATTTTATTTCTTTACCAGTAATCTCTGACAATCAATAGTATCTCTGAAGAAAAACATATTACATATGCGTGCCATGCATCCCTCAATTCATCTGATGCTCTCCCTTATCAGACTGTGCTCTCGATTGTGTGCAGTTGGGATTTTTAAGGATATGTGCCTGCATCAGAATGGCATAAACCCCAGAAATGGAGAAAAAGTCTCTAGACAAAAAAAGACCATATGCTTTTGATCAAGTGTAGGGTTAAAAACATTTTTTTTTCTGTAAAAAGTCCTAGAAGATTAAGGAGGCAACACCTTGCTGTGCAATAGAAGAAACAGGACTGCATGGAGAAAAAGGATGGGTTTGCTTATGAAGTATTTGCTCAGGGCACTAAAAGCTCTGCTAGTGAATTTAATTATAATATTTTCTAACTTTATGAAAGCCTGGTTTTACAATTTATGCAATTTTTGCAGTGTCACACGGCAAATACTCAAATTAGTAAGGTTCAGAAATCAAACACTCTTTGAAGGGCACTGTTCATTCTCCTGTCTCATACTTAATGGAGCCTTCTACTGCTGGGTGACGCAGGCTTCCTCATGGCAACCCAAGCAGGTCCCAAGCTCTCCCTTCTGTTCCCTCACATGGTGTGTTTTCTTCATGGTCTCTGCACAGTGATGCCTTCCAGCTTCCAGATCAGACTCTGCTCTAGCAGATCTTCCTACCTGAGGGTTCCTTCTTCGAGATGCTTGCTTTGATATTGCCTCCAGTTTAACTCCTTAATTTACCTACTGTCTAGATCTTGGCCACTGGAATCCTCCATGTATCTCCTCCACTTGCCTCTCACCTTCACAGCCCTAGGAACACCTCAAGGCAGGAAACTCCTTTTCCTCCTGTGAGTTATGCATGTTTTCCTTCTCTCCAGTCCCACCTATGCATCTACACTTTCTTCAGCTGAAGCCAGAAGTTCTGCCTGCTGTCCAAACAGGCTGTGATCATGGCAGTACTGAGCCCAAGAACAACATATATGGATTCACACTCAGAGCTTTGCTACCCATACAACTCCTCCCTGAATTGCAGGAACCAAGCCTCACTGCTAACACAAACCTTCTTTGCAGTGCAGCTTTCACAGCAACAAGCATCTTGAGGTGAGTGCCCTCACTGCCTCTGAAATACAGGTCTGAAGTATCTCAAGTCAGACAGCCCCAAAATAACTCACCTTGAAACATAGTGCCTTTCCCTGAAAACATAACTCTTCACTTTTAAAAAGGCATTAAGTTTTTTCAAAATGGAATTGCTACCAAGCTTCATTTCTAATATACTAAGCCTAAGTATATCAGTTCTCAGTAAGTGAAATGAGTGACAAGATTTACAAAGAATGTTAGCTCTAAAATACTGCACTGTCTCGTGGTTTGAAGAAGCAATTAAGCTTGCTATAGTTGGGAGAACAAATAATCCCAAAGCGGAAAGCACACTTTCAGTTTTCAATGTAAACAGCAAAAAAAGCCCCAGAAATGATGTGGTAACATACAGATCTAAACCATACACACTGTTTCTGCTTCTGTAGAATTGTGCTGCATTACTTAATGGGAAACATTCGAAGTGAAGAGCTGTCACCATCTGCCACTCAACCTGCATCTCATCCTTTCTCATAAATTAGCAGTACTGTAACACTGCAACCATTATGAGCTTTTTAAACACATAAAATAGGCCATTTATTATTTTCCCCTTTTGGCCGGCAAGTTAGTTCTTCAAACACTGCAAGCTGATTCCAGTAGAGAAGAGAGAGGTTGGTACTTCTTTGGTATGACCTCCTCTATTTAGAAGGGTTTTCTCTGCAGCAAAAATTTGTTATCACAGCACTAGTTCCAGCTGCTGTGCCAGACTATTCCATTTCCAGCCAAAACATCACATCAGTACCTTTGAATTAACCTTCTCAGCTTACTCAAGGTCACTTCATTTTTTTTCTTCAGCATCTTTTAGCCACCCTCCCTCACAATCCCCATGACCTCATGGTACTTCTTCCAGTTCCCGCCATGTTTCATCTCCCTTCACACCTCCTCAAATGCCCTTTTAGTCTTCTCACATTTTCTAGTCAACTCTCCTAACTGGTCTCCTGGTTTCTGGTTCCTGTAGGTCTTGACCTTTCCTCCTGCTTATGTCTTTCACGCTGCAGTTGGCTGTGCAAGTTCTTCAGGAGTGCAAAACTACTCCTTGAAACAGGCCCATGTACAAAGTCTGCACCTCAGATCTACACAAAGATGATGTCGCCTGAGAGTGAAATACCCACATGTGCATGTCCTGATGTGTCCCCTGAGGGCAGGCCCTCATGCCAGCCTCCACCACCAAGTATTTTTTTTTTGTTAACATTTTCCTATTGCAAAGAAAATTAGCTGGTGATATATCCTACCCTTTTCAGTTTGGTGTCATCTTTCAGAACAAAAAGTTTTGCCAGAAACTTCTTTTCAGCTAGAAGCACCTACTGACTTCTAACTTTTTCTGCTGCAGGATGGCAGATCTGATAAAACTTGAACAGTGGCTAATTGACTATTTCAAAGTAAAGGAAAGATTCGCTAAAGATATCCCCAAAGTAATTTTGGATTCATTTCTTTTCATTTGCCTCAAATAAAAGCATGCTGTTATCATAATGTGTTGCCGAGTTCACAGTAAATGCCAGCTAATCCTGTAATGAAGCCTGCTTTATTTGCATATGCAATTAATACTGCATATGGTACCATCCAGTTTGCTAGTTACCTCTTTAAACAGTGCTCAGTAATCTGCACTTCAAGAAGTACCTACCATGCCATGTAAAGCTTTTAAAGTGCTTTGCAAACATAGTTCATTAATCTTCAGCAACTTCTCAAAGGTGCACATTTTCACCCTTACTCTACCAATGAATAAAACTTTGCTCAAAGAATTCGTGTACAATTTTTCAAAGGCATTTAGTGCTTAAACCTTAATAAGGCTTAAAAACCTGATTGTGCATCAAAGTCCCAGAAGGAAACTGGAAAGGTCCAAACACTAGCGATAGAAAAAACTAAAGCATGGGGATATTTCCACATGAGGAGAGATCAGATAGAGCTCGTTAAAAGAGAATGAACATACGGTAAAGAAGGCAGGAGAAATCAGAGCACAACTTGCCAGTACCTCTTTCCTCTTCATCACAGCTTAACAGAAAGCTGCAATTGGAGATGCACTGAGATGCAAAGGCAGCTCATTCAAAAAGGAAACAGTACTGCCTACAGCGACTGCAAACCCATGCCCACAAGGCCCCTGGAGGGCAAGAGAGGGCTGGGGACACAGTGCCAGGCAGCAGCGTCTCCCCTTCACAAGGCTCAGCCTCTCCTTGGGCTGTGGGAGAGGTCAGTGTGAGCAGCAGCTCTCAGCCGGCTCCCCTCATCACCCTGAACATGGGTGTTCCCTTCAGAAGCACTTGTGCTCCTAAGAAACACAGTGTGCCTTCCTCCATCACCCTTCAGAACGACAGAAACAAAGTGAAGATGCACCCTTATGTTTGCAAAAATACATTGCTGGAATCAACCCTGCTTTATGTTATTAACACACAATATACCCTGCAGGGTTTGGAAGGTACCTTCCAGACGAGAATACGCATTCACAACTGTTGGGAAAGACTTTATGCTTTTCTTTTAACCCTACCACTTCTATGCCACAGAGGTTTCCTGCTCCTGCCTCAGCAGCTGTCACTGTAAGGGTCATTAGGTCACCAAGGAGAAGATCACGAGATGACTGGCTGCATCTTTGCCCTGCAGAAGAACAGTAGGAACAAACGAGACTTGCAGCCAGGGCTGAGTGGCATGCAGATTGCTCAAAACTTTTCCAAGTGCCGTGAAGAAGGTAATCTGGCCTGCTGTCATGAGAGCTGTAAAGAGGGGGATTATTTTGATCGCTGAAAGTATTTGGTTTCTGAAATGAACAGGAAGACCACCTTAGGGGTGAACACCTGAAATCCATACTGGAGGGGAAGGTGCTGCCTGGGGAAGGGAAAAACCCACCTTGAATCCTATAATAGTAGAGAGTTTAACAATCCAGACTGCCAAATCCAGAAGATAAGGGGAATAAAGCATTTTATGTGTGTGAGCATGTGAAAAAATGACCCTTAACAGCAGACAGCAGTCTCTAGGAAGTGGTAATATGCAGACATGCCTGGAAAAAAGCATAATATTGCCAAAAAGTTGTCAAATTCAGTAATTTTTTCATATAGTGCGTGCAAAAAAATACAACTAAAAAGGAGGTCAGCCAGACTAGATTCTAAATAAAAGTATGGAAACTGGTAAAATCAATGACATGGGACTCAATTTTTTAATAGGGAAGGAAGAGGTTGGAGGATACTTAGATAAGCGAGAGGTTTTGAAATTGGCTGGGCTTGATATCCATCCTGGGCTGATGAAATCTCAGGGCTGTTAGCAGTTATCGTCAGCCCAGTGTTGAAGAACAGGAATGAGGTGCAGAAGACCAAAACAAGATAAATACACCTCCTGTCTTTACAAAAGGCAGACGATGAGGAGATTGGGAATTAGACATCTATCAGCTTAGCTGCAGTTTCTAGAAACAAATAAAACCCAACAATTGGTAAGCACAGAGAAAATCACAAGAAAATGGGTGGCTGCCTGGATGGATCTGTTCAGAGTAATTGGTGTCAAACCAATCTCATTTCCTTCAATAGTAAGACAATAGATTTTTGTGTCACATTTTGATTTCTCTAAAGCTTTTCCACAGTATTTCATCTCACTTTCTTGTATACAAGCCAAGAAAACATAGTCTGGATGAAAATACGAGGGGGTGGATGCAGAACCACCAGAAAAAACCACTGAGAGTATTTTCAAAGGTTCATTCTCAAAATGGAAGATATAAAAAACCTGAGCCTTATGGGGTCTGTCTTAGATCTGGTATCAGTCATGAAGGGCAGATGAATTAGTGTACTTACTAGATCTGCAAATAATACCAAGCTGGGAAAAGGAGAAGAATGGTTGAAGATCAAATGTAGATTTAAAAAATATTTTAAAAATCTGAAGACTGAAACCAAACAAAACCAGGTTTCTATTTGATAAGAACAAACACAGAAATCTGCACCTATGTTGGAATAATAATCTGCACAAATGTAGGGTGGGAAAGAATTTTACTGGTACTAGAGCTCCATAAAAAAATTCAGGAACTTTTATAAAGGATCAAAACCTATATGTTATAAAAACCAGGCAAATCCTCTTCTAGAAGTACAAGCACAGAGGTAACTTAACAAGACAAATGAAATAGCCCTTCTATTCTTCTCCACACTTTAAAGGCCTCATCTGGAGTACAAGATCCAATTTTGGGTTATGCACACCCAGAAAGATAAAAGCCAATTAAAGAAAGTCCAGATCAGTGAGAATGATCAATAGTCTAATAAACAAGACCTAAACAAATTGAGGTTTGCCCAGGAAAGGAGAGACCAAAAAGAGATGATCAGTATACAATAGGCCAGTGCAGAGGAAGAGGTTAATCTATTCAGCGTGTCCTCAGTGGATGAGAGAAGTAACAAGCTTCAAGTTTAGCAAGGAAGAATCAATTTGTCATGAGGAAAAAGCTTTCCTCTGGAGAAGGTAACAAAGCACTGAAATAAATTGCCTAGAGAGACTGCGGAGGCTCCGTGTTGGGAGGATTTTACCACCAAGTCAGAAAACAGCTGCCAGAAGCCACCTTGGGGCACACATGGGGATCAAACTGGGTCTGTGGGAGTCTCTGCTATCACAATGGTCTGTGCTGCTGCATGCCCATGCTGCAGCCTGCCAGCTCCCTTTCATACAAACCACAGGAAAATAATAAAAGCAAACAGATATTCTGTATTTGATATAGAAACTACCTAAAAAGCCTATCTTCCTTCCCCTTTCCTGCTGAAGCCCTTCCACACCTTAATACCTTGCACGTCTGTAATGCCCTAAGTGCTTAAGCTTTTTACATACCTGTATTAAGGGATATTAGGAGATGTGATAGATAGAATTCCCAGCAAGAACGTGCAAGGTCACATAGAAAGGCAGTGACAGAATAATGCTGTTTCCTCGGGCTCAGGCACCCTTGCCGTCACCAGCTGCTCACACTCCCCTCAACTATTTTACTATGGATGAACAACATTCATTAACCTTTCTCACCAGACCAGAAAACTAAAATCCAGCTCCACTTTCCCGAGATACTCAAGAAGTTATTGCTATCTTGTTCCCATGCATAAACTTAGAACTAATTTAATTTTCTGGACAGTGGATTGTTCAATATCAGTGTTCAGACAATGGAGCTAGGTGGTAAGGAATTATAAGATCTATATTGGCCACTTGCCATGGTCTGGGACACGTCCATCCTGACTACACTCTGCTAGAACTAGCACTTGCTTTACACCACAGGAAATAAGAAAAAACAAAGGTACCTATTTACACCTCCCAGGGGCTGGCTCCCCACACAGTATATCTTAACACAAAACCATGCTCAGCAATTAATTGAATTTTCTCTGTGTTTCTGCTTGTGCACCCTGGGACATACTCCTGGGTCACAGCTGAAGGTAACTTCCTACTCCTGCAGCGTGGGCTGGGGCCTGAAAGTCCCCAGAGTGTCATTTATTAACAGCCACTCTGCTACTGCACAGACCTAGAATTTAATGCAGTTGTAGATTTTTCCTGCTCTTCTGGCTTCTGATACTTTACTAAGTTTGCTACAGAGACTCCTGCAAGAATTGTGGACAATAAATGCTCCTCGGGGTACCTGGTGGTGTGTTGCTAGAAAAGGCTGGACTGGACATCAGCATCATCCCTTCTCAGGTCCCTTTAGCTGTACTCCTGGCTAAAGCTGGAGTTGGCCAGCAGAGCCCCTGGGGGCTGACTGTGCTGGTCTATTCCTCCCACCTCCCTTTTCTATTTCCATCACCTGTGCCCTGGTTTATGGTGGAGGGCGGCTGTCATATCACTTCGCTGAGAGATTGCTTTATAATTTGCATGCATGTGTATTTGCGCAACAGCACGCCGTGGAGTTCAAAGCTGTTTTTTTTCTTTCAAAGTAGTCCTTGTGTGTAAGTTGTCCCAGGTCTGATGTGCACCAGGCTTGTATTTTTGTTCTTGATTGAGTACTGCTGCACTATATTCCTTTTAAAACTCCAGCTATTCTGGGAGAGGTGTATAATTTAAAATGTTCAATAGATTTCTTGTCAGGCATTCACGTACAACTTCCTTCATCTTGCACTCAGATGTTTGATTTTCCACAGTAATTGGATTTGCCGCATTTGTGTTTACTTTTATGACCTATGGTAAATGCTGCTTTTTTAGCCGAGGACTAAGGGTTTGCTGAAGCCTACAGCAGCCTGCAGTGTAGGTTTTCTGAAGCTTACGATGCTAGTTTTTAGGCAATTCAGAATCCTTTTTACATAGGGTATTAATGTACAAATGAATACAGCCTGAACACCACATTAAGGTAAAGCCCTTCAGTACCACAGCAGCTGTGGGCCTGCAGTGTGACATCATTCCCCTGCTCTGTGGTTAGATGCACAGCAATTCAGAGTGTGTGCAGTGCACCAGCCCCAGGCATCCAAACAGAGCCCAAGAAGAAAGGTTTTGCTTAGGTACTTCTCTAAAGCCCATTCACAGGCAAAACTGGCTTCCTCACTGAAAGCAAAACAAGACTGTGTCCAAAGACAGTGCAGAGGAGACCTTCAAAACCTGCAGGGACAGAGTTTATGTCGCAAGGAACTTAGAGTCATCAAACTGATCTAGGACTTCAGAAAACAAAAGCCATGAAGGTAAGAGCTGTCTGACATCCAAAGCCTAGTCACCCAGCTCCACCTGTAAAACTGAAATCAAGATAAACAATCTCCTTAGCAAGCGTTATGAGACCTGCTAAGGACAAGAGGAGGACTATTACTGTTGGGATGGGAGGGCTGCCATCTCACAACTAAACAAGCAGGGTGTTCACTTCTGCCAGCTTTATTAGTTCATTACCCGGTTCTTTATTTTGGAACCAGTTTCCTTTCCTGTTGAATAGATGTGGGAGAGTCAGAGCTGCAGGGATGAAGGCAGGTAAGGAATAATGATAGCTTAAAAGACAGAACTTCAGGAAATCACACACAGTGCACACGTTTTAATTTGTCTCTGATGCTTGCACTGGTGGTCCTCAAGTTTCTCCTACAGGTCCCATCATATTTGTTTTCTTTCTTCTTCTCAACAATAAGTGCATTTTATATCTGGGGTTGTCATTTGTGCTCAGTACTCACGGTAGCTGCTTTCAACCTTTTCCTTTTGTATTTAAAAAGCCCATCTGGGAGTTCGAATCAGCTGAGCTCCAAAATATGCTTTTATAAGCAAAAAGCAAAAGTGCAAACAGCTGCAGGGAGCGCTACTGAAACCTTCGAAAGGTGGACAGGAGCATAAATGCTCCTGTAGAGCCTGCTGATTCACTGCTTGTTCACACAGGATGCCAACCTGCTGGCAGTGGCTGCAGTCTGTGTGGCAATCCTGACTGGCTTGTGCTGAGCAGGGCTGACCACTGGGTTTTCATGGATGCGTATGCAGGGACAAACTGGTGGTAGGAAGTTGGTCCTTACAGCATTCCCCACTATTCATCAAACTCTCTGGTCTGCAGAGAGTCTCAGTTTAGGATCCTCAAGTTTTATAAATGTGAAGAGAAAAAGCAAGGGAAATAAATGTCCAGCAGTAGGTGAGGGACAGGGGATGGTGAGCACATGACCAGCAACAACCAGTGCTCCTCCTGACAAGAAGAAACAAGCCAGCACACAGTCCTGCTAGAAAATAAACAGTCAACAAGAAGCAAATGGCATGCTCATGTTCATGGGAAAGTAAGAGAAAGGAATTACTGGAACTATTCTTATGTACAAAGGGGAAAAAACATAAGAAGGAGTGGTAAGGGAAGCAGGTAAGTGATCACATGGGCATAGATTCAGGTCTCCCAAGTTCCAGTACTATGTAGTGGTTTGCTCTTATCATCCTAGTAAGTTCTCAAGTTAGGTCAGAGTGGTAGAGCAGCTCACTTGCTGTCCTAGACGTGATGATCCTTGAGTTGCAATATATCCCCCCAGCCCTGCCATGAGAAAGCCCTGAGATGTGTCCACAAGCTGCTGTTCAGGCAGACATCAGCCTGCCTTGTGCGTGAGCATCAGTCCCACTCAGGGACAGCCCTGAGGACTGACCATGGACAAAGCAGGAGCACAGAAGGAGCCCTCTGGTCCATAACTTCTCTTTGGTCCACTGAACCCTGATCTGTCCACCCCCCAGGCTGTATTTAACCTCCTGGGATGCCATAGAAGGGCTTTTTCTTCACACTAGTTCACTCCTTTTTTTCAATGAGGGAAGATACCTCTTGAAATGGTATTCTTGAGGTCCTCCTTTTGTGTTCCTTTCTGGGCTTGCTCTTCACCCTGTGCTTTTTAGTTCATACAAGGCAACAACCCTCCATGCTCAGAAGGTAACTCCAATTCTCCTATGGTGCAGAACACTGTGACATCTGATAGAACCACAGTATATCACCACTGAGGTAGAAGAAAATGATTTACCTACATTTTCAATAAAATACATTAATCCCATTTATATTAACTAAGGCAATACTAATTAGTAACTGTACATGAGACACATTTTCAAAGCACTGAAAAATATACTATAGAAAGCACAATATTTTGAACTATATGGTAAATGAAAACTAAGATTCATCACAGTTTTATGGAGTACCTCTTTTTTTTCCTTTCCTAAAATATGCATATTGCACAGTGAAATTTTCACAAGAATGAACTGGGTAAAAAAAAAACAACCTTTCTGAAGATGTCAGAATTAGGTCATCTCAGCAGTGTTGGGATGTTTATTGAATTCATATTTTTCCACCTCATCAAATGACACAATAGACAAAATTCTTTAAGAATAGTAACAATTCAGAGGTCAGGACAAAAGGCAAAAAAAAGGGGACAATTTCAACAATTGGTAAAATCCTTTGAATCCAGGAGAACTGAACTATGAAGCAATTTTAAGCACAGAAGCAGCATCCAGTTAGGACAAAAGTGGGTCAGGTGTTTAATGGAAAAGCACAGACTAAAGCAAAAAGTTTTTTTCCACTTCACAGTACAGCAAACTTGGATTAAATAGCAAGCCCAAAGCTAGAGGGTTTTGAGAAATAAAAATAAAATGGACATTCTGTCAATATGAACTTGGTATTAGATAGTAGAATCCTGTGAGTGCCCCAAAGAGATGATGTCCACCACAGTCGCCTCTGTTGGAATCATGGGGCCACAGAAACTCTCCTAGACTTTCAGAAAGATCTAAGATGATGAAGCTGTAAATAACATGTATGCATCATAGCATATAAGCATCAGTGAGCTTTCAGATCAGCTCACATCCAGTTTCCACCTGCCTTGTCCTATGGTAGGATTTTTCAGTGATACTATCACAGAATCACCAAATGGTGGGGGTTGGAAGGGACCTCTGAGGGATCATCTCGCCCAACCCCCCTGCCAAGGCAGGTTCACCCAGAGCAGGTTGCTCAGGATTATGTCCAGGTGGGTTTTGAATCTCTGCAGAGGAGACAACTCCACAACCTCTCTGGGCAGCCTGGGCCAGGCTCCGCCACCCTCACAGGAAAGAAGTTTTTTCTTCTGTTCAGGTGGAACCTCCTGGGTTCCAGTTTGTGCCTGTTGCCCCTTGTCCTGTCGCTGGGCACCACTGAAAAGAGACTGGCCCTGTCCTTTTGACCCCATCCATTAGATATTTATAAGCATTGATCAGATCCCCTCTCAGTCTTCTCTTCTCCAGGCTAAACAGCCCCAGGTTTCTCAGCCTTTCCTCATCACAGAGATGCTCCAGTTTCTTCAACACCTTTATAGCCTCTGCTGGACTCCTCCAGTAGTTTCTTGCCTCTCCTAGACTGGAAATTCCAGAAATGGACACAGTGCTCCAGATGTGTCCTCACTAGGGCTCACTTCCCAGATCCTCCTGAGCTTTAAAATGTCCTTCTAGAGCCTCCCAGGGTACTGTCTCTACTGTCTCCATGGATGCCCACTCTCATGCTCAGTGGCATCATATATCACCATGTATTTGTAAATACAAATATTTTAATCTAGTTTGGACAAGAGCAGGCATCATTGGTGAGCCTCGGTGTCTGTGGTGTGGAGCCAGGCTGTGCTCACTCTGTATGAGCTGCAGCTCAACAGCACAAATCCACTCTGCGCCCTCCAGCTCAAGGGCCTTCTCGATCTCTGGGGCAAAAGTAGGTTACACAAACGAAGCATGAAGTCATAGAATGTTAGGGGTTGGAAGGGACCTAGTAAGATCACCTAGTCCAACCCCCCTGCCAGAGCAGGATCACCTAGACCAAGTCACACAGGAACGTGTCCAGGCGGGTTTTGAACGTCTCCAGAGAAGGAGACTCCACAAC
>WUAM01000239.1:1167053-1183371 GCA_024336885.1 Actenoides hombroni | reverse complement strand
GAGCCAACAATGTGCCCTCGTGGCCAAGAAGGCCAATGGCATCCTGGGATGCATTAAGAAGAGTGTGGTCAGCAGGTTGAGCCTTGTGTTATTTGTGAGGCTTTTTTATTATTGCTATTATTTTTAACTCCTCTGTTGGGTGTTTAGGCAACGAAGCTGCCTGGTATGCACCTGACAGAACCGCGTACCAATCACTCGTAGCCACAAGACACTGATGACATATTCACTAAATTTTAGTGAATATAGGAAACAGCATAATTATTAATGTGAATGTATCAACATCTCAGAAGTCTTCTCTCAATGAAAACACCAAAGAAATTAAGTGAAAAAGATTCATAAAACACTTATTTTCTTCATGAGAGCTCTAATCCAAATCCTGGTACAAATGAGTTTGTGGTTGCACAAGCATATATTACAAGCATATGTAAGCCCCTGTAAAGCAGGGCATTTCAGTAGCCCACTGCAAAGTGACTCCTCATCTCCACCTAGTGACAAAGGTGAAAAAATTGTTCAGTTTTCACTAAAACCCAAACAAACATAGGGTCCGCTGGGTATCACACCTATTCACACACAACAGCCACTGCCATACATCTGCAACTACACCTACTTCAAGCTAAGCTGAAATAAATTATTCAAAGTGTTTCATTATATGATGAAATAAGAGAAGAGTGTGGTCATACCTGTATTAAGTAGGATGTTAAAGGCCATAGAAACTCTTTAAAAGATTATTTTAAGGGCTAACATGTTAAGCTTACATTGTACCAAAGCTGTCTCTTCATTTGGGCAAATAGCTGTGCTTATAAAACCCATCTGACCAACTGGACTTTATATGCAGCCTTCTTTCAGACATACACAGATCATTTTCCTGACAGAAATATCAATATAACAACACTTGAAATGTGAGCAGCCATCCTTGAATCAAAGTGAAGAAAAAGTGTGTGCACACTATGTTTGGAAGCTGTGTAAATATCCTATTAAATATCAAGGCTATAATGCAGCATTTTCCAGGCTGGGGAGAAAACCTGTGTGAAGAACCGCTTGAGAATTCTGCATTAGTCCTGCAACAATTTGCAGTGACTGTTCTATTTCCCTGCTTCTGCACAATATGCTGGATGGGCCAACTTCTGCCCCAACTTCTCTGTCTAAGAAATGATAAGAAACACCATCACCCAGAGCACCCAAAACGGTGTATGGGCTGTTCTGTACTTCCCCACTGGACTGAAACCCTCAGTATGGCATAAGGAGGTGTGAAAAATGAAGGAAAGTGCCTTGGAATTCTGTTTAAAAAGGAGCCAAGATCCATTCGGGTTTGTGTTGTGACCACATCTGGCCTTCAGCTACAGCCTACTGTTTGGTCTCCTCTGTTACATGACACAGGTTAGCACCATTTACATCTTTTCTTCCACCACAGCCTGAGCCATCTGATGAGATGGTGTCAGACACATCAAGATGATGAGTAAGAAACAGACCTTGTCTCTCCCAAAAAGTCAATGCCACTCCTTTCAGAACTATCAAATCCTCTCCCCCTCCTTGTGGATGTCCTCCATCTAGGATGCTTGGTAAACTGAAATAGCAGCTGATAGAAATGCAGACCGCCTGCCAGAATAAAAATAACCTTTTGCTTGATATAGAGGAAGACCAGGAATCACAACAATGTGCCAACCAGGGAAATCGATCCTATTCAGCCACTGTGATACAAGACAACGTTGAAAAATGCATTTAGAAGACAGAATTTTTAGAATGTTTTTACAAGTTCTTTTATCTTATGTAGTAGTAGGTGCCAGGGAAAGGCTATTCTTGCCCACCTTGCTCCATTTGCAGTGCAGGCTTCTCTCTACCTGAGAGAAGAGGTACATTCTTCTACTCCAACCTACTTCCCTGCCTTCATCTTGACAGCTTATTAGGAATTATACACTAGGAATTATTTTGTTACTTCTGATATCTGAAGGAAGTGCGTATGCCTGACGAGTTCACTGAATATGAGAGAGGTGCAGCTCTATATTTACCTGGAAGCATCAAGCACTTTGAGAGGAAAGATTTTTCAAGTGTAGGTGATAAGCAGAGATGTAAAATATCCAGCTGCTATTACAAACCAAAAGCAATGTCAGATTAGTGGAAAAAAGGTTAGGATCCTGATTCTGCATTACACCCACCAAGTCTCCTGTGACGATCTCTCACCCAACTTCTAAGGAGTGAATCAGATGATCACTGTGATGAGTCTGTCAGTGGTGGCAGAGCAAAGAAAGAAGTTTATTATGTGCACAGCAGTCCATAATAGCACACACTGTTAGCAGATTATTAGGGTTTAAAGTCTACCCATTTATTGCCTTCCTATTTAAAAGTTCCAAATATTTTATGGTCAAGGTTAAGCTTGAAGGAAATTTATTCTGTTCATTACTTTCAGCTCGATTTTACATATGCATAAATTGAGTATGGAAAGAAAAAGGCATTCTATCTGTCCGAGCATCATCGTGGAAACATGAGAGAACACCTCTGCCACACACCTGTCACAGTTAGGATGCAGAAAACCATAGCAGACAATAGCAAACATGCTTATCTGTGTTCAGGAGGTCCCTGTCTTTTGGTCATCCTGTGCTCACAAGCAATGGCACAGTCCTGTTAGCTTAATGACTGTGCACTAGTGATCTGCAGGCTAAAAAATTCATCAGCCACTGGGAAAGCCAAGAATGTGAAACCTGTAAAAATCCCAAAGCTGGAACAGGAAGCTGAGTACTTACTACAAAGAAGTCATGCTCAGTCCACAGCTGAAGCATACACCCCCAAAATACATCCATTGAGGACACTGAAACTGCCTGTTTTAGACCCATTGAGATAACTTGGTGCAGACCAAAGCAGAGAGGCTGACCAAGAGTCAGACAGCTTCTCGAAGGCATGTTGTGGTCAAAGGAGCCAGTGTGCACCAAGAGCATACCAAGTACTGACACGTATGAGAATAGAGATGGCAAACAACCGTGCTGTAACTGCTGGGGTAATGCAAAGAAACTATTACAGCACTGCAATGATTTCCTTTCAGCCAGCAAGCGTGCGACAGCCGGCCAGCTCCAGCACCTTCTGCAAGTACAACGCCTATCTCACAGTTCACAAAGGCCAACACATACACAGGGTTGTCTTGTTCGGTATTCTGGAAGATGCTTGTTTGGCTCAGTCTACTCACAGCCAGTCCTCTGCACTCCAGGACAGCCCTCTGAGTTCATTCAGGGGCACTGGCATGATAAGTTTGTTGGTTTGTTGTTTTTCTGTAAGAGGAAGAGCAGTCACTGATGGGCTGGAAAGGGGACGAGCAAAGGAGGAAACCTGAGAGCGGACACCAGAAAATACAAAATTAGGCCTTTCAATAAATTCTGTGACCCTATATTTCTAGCAGTGCTCTTGCCTTTTGAAGTGTAGAAGTGCTAGTGCAGTCCAAGATGTCCCTACTGACGTTCACAGTTAGGCACACACAGAGCCCCACGTGCTGCAGCAGCCCCAGTTATACCACTGCTTCCAGAGCACTGCAGATGACTTTTATAAAAAACCCTTGTCCAACACCCAAGGGCTGCCAAACAGCCAGGCCAGGGCACAGCAATGTACGGGAAGTGAGCCAGGCATAGACTTAAAAAGACACCTTCTTAAAGAAAACGGAGGAGGAAAATGAAAAGGAGCTAAGAGATTTGAGGGACAGACGGTTAAAAGTTTGAGATTACATGCTGCCAGCTTCCCAGAAGGTGAGATTTAATACATAGGTGTTCAAACTAAACTAAGACTATAAGGTCCACATGGAAATTTGAATTTTAGTTGTCAAGAGAATCATCTCGTCAGTCTGCCTTCATCCAGAGACCCTCAGCATCCCTTCCCTTCTCCAACACGTAGCAGCTGCACACTGGGCATTGAGACACCTATGCAACGTTCACAGGAGTACCATGTACATAACATCAGTTGTCACTACACAGGAAACAGCCAGACGCTTTGCCTTTCACAGTTATTGTGTACCCTTAACACAGAATTACACTCTGAGGGAACGGTTCCCTCGACTCTCAGTCTGGGAGCTCAGTGCCCATGGTGCGAGTGCTGCTGACCCGCGGGGTCCCTCCCCGGCTCAGGGCCGGCTGCTGCTGCACGTGGTCCCACAGCTGAGCACCAGCCCGGCCCCACATGAACTCAGCACACAGGCATGGCTGTCAGCAAAGACAACTCCTTGCAAAGGGTTAAGACGGTGTGTATTAAATAATTATTACAACTAGTTACTAGACAGAGAGTGCTAGAAATGTGAGGCACAAGACATATTCTGGGAGAATGCTGGGTGATATTTTAGACCTGTCAGTTCATGCACCGTGCTCATTCTTGGTGCAGACTACTTTTCTTTGGTCCAGGCTGGCCTACAGTGAGCTTCTTGTGTCTTAAACAAAAGTGGTTTATCAGTCTGAATATTTATTCAGTAGCTGAGAGATAATATAAATCAGTCACACCATCAGATCACTGCACTTTCCAGTGGCAGATGGGATGGGCATTATGTTAAATCAAAAAGAAAGTGCAAGTTTGGGTTTTAACAGCCTGGAATGAAATTTTGGGTTGATACTCCCTGCTAAGTCATGGTCAGTACGGGAGCCTTTGAAGAGCAACGTGGCTCCTCATCATGAAGAGACAGTAAACCTCGTATCTCATGGAAGCAGCCTCCCTCCTGGTCTGTTGGGGACACTTCATTCCTTCCCTTTACCCCGTAACAATTTCTGGCACCTCATAAACCACAGACGGAAGCTGAAAAACAGTATTTTTCCCCAGGAACATCTAGTACTGAGCAGCTGCTACAGAAACTGTTCTCCACTGTATTTTAATACAAATGGAGCAGATGGGGAATGGCATGGGAGGATTTATTTTTTGTAAACTTTTGTACATTGTTTCAAAATGAGTTTTGGATACAAACAAAACATCAATTAGGAAAACTGTGAAGTCCACCCCTTCACTCAGTTAATGACAGATGTTTGGGGCTAATGCTTTTGCAAAGCAGTTTATAAGTTTGAGTGCTCCACGTGATGTTTAGACAGAGGCACTTTCAGTAGCACAAAGTCTCAGCTGGCTCTCCTGTCCAGATGCCCACAGATGTCAGGTTAAGAGCAAAAGGGCAGCCAGAACCAAGAACTCCAAGGCTGGCACCCCCTTTTAGTGACAGCGACCATGAGAAGAGTCTATTTATTACTGGTTGGGAAGGTGCAGAGTTTCACAAATTTTAGCCAATTCCTGCCCATGGTAATTCTGGTCCTCTTCCACCACGGGAAAATGTATAGATTTTAGATTTCAGATTTGTAGAAGTCACTTTGAAAGTCTCTATACAGATAGTACTGATGAGTTAAATAATAATTACAGTGGTTTCAACATGTAGGCAGTATGTTAGCAGTGTACTTCTGTAAGCTGTCACTGTAAACAAGGTCCACAACTTTTTTGGGAAGCTGGAACTGCAGCTCTGAGCTATCTGGGCCAAAGGCACCTTCCAGCTATTTCAGCTGTTGTTTGCTAGCACTCCATATGCTGTGCTTGAGATCTAGTACACACCTTTCTACTGCTCTATGTATCTGATTCTTATTTTCTTTTTGCATAATAAAGCATGGCCACAAAAATTTGTTTTCTTGCTGGGATAACCCACACTTGGAATTTATATTATAAAGGCAGTGCAAATTCCTATGTGGCAGCAGACTCTTAAAGTCCTACAGGGTCAAGCAGGGCTACTAACATTAATAGAACTTAATAGCAATTAAAACTTTTTCTCACTATGATGTTCAGTATAATTTCTTTGTATAACAACCAGCATACAGGCATTAAGAATTAACCTCTTGTAACAAACAGTCAATAGTCTCTCCTGGAAAATAATGAGTGACAACCCCACTTAAGACATCTTACCATTAAAATAAAGCAAGCAACAGATTTCACAAGAACAAGAGCTTCATCAAGGTGTACATACACTTTATGTCCTTACACAAGGGTGGGCATTGCAGAAGCAGCTACAATGAAGCTGTAATTGTGTGTGTGTTCAAACTACAGAGTCTGAATATGTCAACTTCACTTCAAGTTCTAACATTTTTATGTTAAATTTACTTTATCATTTCTCCAGTATAGTTCATTCCTTCTCAGTATTTTAATTTAAACTTCATCAGAAAACAACCTGACGTCATTATGATTTGCTCTGAATTATTCTAATATCCCAAATCTTCCCTCTCCTGAGGAGTCAGGGCTATCAAATGCACAGCTCCCCTCTCTTGACATGAGTATAGCTCACAGAGAAGTGAGGAGACTGGGTACCGGGAAGATGCAGCTGTCTAAACCCAAAAGTGCTCTCCCCTAAACCAGCCTTCTTCAGTGCTACTTTTTTTTTTTTTTTTTTAAAAACACCAAGTTGCTAAATAGCATCTGCCCTTTGAATGCATTCAGACAACAAAAGGATTCCAAAAAACTAGGTGCTCAGATGGACCAATTCAAAACTAGAGCTGGAGACAGGAAATTAACTGTACATTGGGTACCATGTAACACTTTTCTATTATAGGAGCACACAGACTTCTGAGGGCTCACAAAAGCCAGAATAAATGCATTTTTCTGTTGGTGCTCTGTCTTGCTTGCACAATTGGATCATTTCAATAGAACTTGCAAAGCTAGAGCTGGTACGTAAAGTGATAGCTAAACAATTTGCATTACTGCCCTAGCTTCAAAATGCTGTGCAGCAATTATCACCAGGCACCTCTTAATTAATCCAAACATGGAAGAGTTTAGGAAAAATACTCAAAGCAGCAGGAAATCAGAGAAACAGGTACATGCATGAGAACTAAAATAAAGCAAAGAACCAATGACCCGAAAGTTTTATAACTTTCTTTCCAGTAAAGTACTTGCTGCTAGTCTCCAAGGTTCTTTGAACCTTGTACTAAATGTTGTCATGTAATTAATCTGAGGTCAGCAAACTCACCTTTTCCAGGTTGTCATGGCTCTGAAGCAGAAAGGAATAATTGTTCAGTATCTGTGGGTAGCTGAAGGTTATTTTAATACCTGCGTACTTCTAGTTGACCATGAAAAACGACCCTCAAGTTACTATAAAAAGCAGCTGTTCAATGTATATCATAGTCAGGAACACTTAGGAACACTGTAAATCTGTTCTTCCTATTAAACTGTGAAGCTATCTGCACAGATAAGTTTTGACTTACAGAGCTCACTGTCTAAAATTCATCCCTTCTGCCTCTATTTAATACTTCCGTGTTTCTACATAAATTACATTGTTTATGAAGACAGAGAGGTAACAAGAATTGAAGTAACGTTAGCAGTCAGCTCCCTCATACTATCTTCTACAAAGCAGATTTACATTTCAATCGGTAGCATTTTCCTAAAACATACATGAGACTAGAGAGCAAGATCAGGCAGATTTGTTAAAGATAAATATTCTGAAAGAGGAATAAACTGATTACAACAGAAACATTACTCCAGATATGCTCAGCAAGGTTTTTGGATTTTCTGTTAATAATAGCCAATAGCTAAAAATATTCCACGGTATTTCCAGCAATTAGAACAAATAGAGAAGTTGCAATCATAAACTTACTAAAATGTAACCCCTTCTTCCTTTCTGAGCTTCGGGATGCAAGCTGCAGTTTACTAAAGCATACAGATCTGTACTGAAGTTCTTGAAACAATCTTAAACATAAACAAAGAATGGTTTAAGATTATGTCACATTTATTTTCAGATCTGCAACGAGAGCTGCAATACTATACTGACATTTAAATACATTTCATTTGTCTAAAGAAAGCATTTGAAGTTATCTCAAGCGACTGTTCAGCTCCTCTGATACTCAAACACTGCACATGCACGTACAGATTAAAGTATAATGCTCTGCAGCAAATGGCTTTCAGAATAAAATAGTTTCTATTTCTTAACATCCTACCTTCATAATTGCCTTCTAGGAGACCCAGATGCTCAAGTGCCTTCACAAATCCAACAATTATCACCAGCACAACAATCATTTCAAGTCCCTCCAAGTTCATCTTGAAAAATTATTCGTGTAAAAGCATCTTTTCTTAGGGAGCGTCCTGACTTCAGAGTTAGACTTTAATTAAAAAGCCCTCCTAGTCCAAGATATGGCACACAACCAGATAAATACAATGCTAAAGAAGCCCAGCATATTCCCACCATAAAACATTTCCATTGACAGCAAGATGAACACAGGAATGTAAGGAAGTCAAATCTTACCATGTCTGCATCACTTGCCTGCATGGATACAGATGTTTCAGTCTCTAAGGCAACAGAATATACAGTAACCACTTTGTTTAGCATTTCCTTTCTGTCACAGCCAAAATTCACCAAATCTGTCTGATATCTAGTAAAATCTGATGCTTCTTTTTCACAGTAAATTACAGTTCTAAAGAGTTTATCAACACAGAGGAAAAGCTCCAAACATATTCTTTGCCTGTTACTAAAGTGAACTTCAGAAGCTCAAAGCAAAATCTTTCCATTTAGAAAGTGACCTAGTGCTGTATTTCCCTGTCGAGTGAAATGCAGGTAACAAAAGGTTAGCTACATGATCAAGGATCTTGTTTTCCCACACTGCACACACATTTTACATCAAATACAGGGATCTAGCAATCTATTCAATGTGGTAAGAGGAGACTTGTTAGAGGGCAATCAGTGTTAAGGTTTGAAGGGTGAGAAACAAAAGGCTTTCCCTCTTTCTGCACAGCCCTGGGGGCTCTGTGCAGCTGGTGAAACCACTGCCCGTGTGATAGGTCAGCTCCTGCTCCCAGGGCTGCTTCCAGAGGAGGAAAGGCAAGAAGTGGCATGAAGGACACAGTATATCCATGGCCAGAATTGTGTGCAGCTTACTGCTCTGCCTCAGGAAGCACTTTTCCAAGCACTTGACAAAAATGAAATGGTATCCAAGTCCTTGGACTTGACAGTTAAGAACAGATTCTCTGAAGGACCTTATTCTCACCTGAGCACCTTAGCAGCAGAGATTAGCAAGAGCTTGTCTGTCCTTCCTGCTTAACCTTCACTCAGCTCTCCAGATGTGCAGCCAGTTTCAGACATGCACAAAATTACAAAAACAACCCCACACTTTTGAAAATCTGGCTGCTTGTTCTGGTAACTTTTGATTACTCGGCCTGCACTGGCTGCCACTCCTGTGCACAACATCACCCATCATACTCATCCTTCTTTTAACTTCTTTTGGGGTAATAGGACTTTGAAAGCAAGATTATACATCTATAAAGTCTAAACTTAAGTTACTATTGTAATTATTATAATATCACATTAATAATACTCACCTGAACGCCTGAAATCTGACTCACTGTTTTCACTCAGATTTTTAACCATTTGTGTACTTCTATCTTTAGCTGATGTTTTATGTTAATGTCTCCCAACATATCCTTGACCAGTTGCATTAAGTACTGAAATGAGGTTACGAGGAGTTGAGCCCCAAGGTTTTCTGCATGCAGGCTGGCTTCCCTTCCTGGAACTATGCAACGGACCCCGTATTGCTGTATACAACAAAATCAGTCCCATACAATCTTTTGATTGTATCTCAGGTATCCCCATTCTAAAACAAATCTTACACTTTTCATTATTGAACTTCATTTGAGATTCCCACATCTCCTTACCAAATTTCTCATTGAGCCTGAACAGTCCTGAGGGGAGGTTAAGAATTTGCTCAAGTATCAAATCCAATTACCATTGAAATGAAACCACCTTTGAGACAGTCCAGACATAAGCTATTATAATTTACAACAATAACAATGTTTTAGTACAGAAAGCAAGCAAAAACACACTACCTGATGGAAATGGACTGGGATAGAGGGTAAAAAGAATGAAATAACTTGAGCTTATTTTTGGTCAAATTTAAAACCTCTGCTCCTAGTAAAAGTGACATGAGCTGGGTGATGCCAATAAGCATTTAAAATTAATTTTATTTCTGTTTGGAAAGTGGATTTCTCACAGTCCAGTGCACTTGAGCCACTCTTCTGGTTTGCTGCTGCTCTCAGCTAAGCCACCAACACAACCAATTAACAAATAGATAATTTCTTTTTCTTGTCAAGAAATCCATTTTGTAGAAAATAAAACATTCCACAGAAATGGATCTCCTTAAGCAAAGCTCAAATCCCAGCTCCTTGACATATTGAGACAAAGTCCACGCTCTGCTGTAGCCGCTGCAGAGCAGAGAGCTGCCCTTGCTCAGTGCCAGAGCTCCAGCCAAGGGAGGCCTCTCCCACCCCCAAAAATAGAGAAGGGACTTCTACAGACCCTACCTCCCCCTTGTGATGTTTTTGTTATTGAATTCTTCATTGGTCTGCACCCTACTTCATGGAAGTTATTTGAAAGGCGTCTTTCTTTCAGACTAAAAAGCAATTTTTAAACCTCAGAGTACTTCCCAGCTGTTTTCTGGCCAGCTCAAGCCACCAGTAACAGCGGCTTTGGGGAGAGAGAAAGACTGAGAAAGGAGAGGAACCTACTCAAATATACTTCAATCCAAACTTACTTAGCTTGGGAGAGCCTACAGAACAAAGCTACAGGGTGTGCATTTCCTATCAGTTTCTTCTCCATAGCAATATATCGTATTTGTAACAAACTTCAATGTAATTTTCAATTGTTCTTTTTGAGCTTGAGCCATTCATGGTGAAGGAAAACTCCTGCTGACAGAGAAACACCGGAGTGTTCTGGGAGGAAGACAGCCAGGTAACATGGACTGTGGTGCCCGATTATCCATTCACCTATCTACAAGCGTGGCTGCCTCAGTTCCTCTTCTCTACCCAGGGAGGAAGGCTAGGTGCCTGGCCAGCAGTCTGCTGCAATGTCAGGGGACAAGGTACCTGGCCAGACTTCCAGGCCATTGGAAAGCACAGGAGGGACACAGAACAACCCGAAATCCAACTCTGTTTATCACTATGATACGCACGCAGAACCCAGCATTCCAGGGGGTTCATTATGTAAGGATGCTAGCCCTATGTATCTGCTTAATTAGCATCTGCTCTGCAGTTAGTTTTCACAGCACGAGATAAAAATGAAGGTGCATGAAGGATAGAACAAAAAGAGGAGAAAAAGAAGAGAAAGATGTGGGTGAAAAAGAGCAAAACTACAGAGGGCTTTTCTCTAGGCAGACTCTCTGGGAGGTGCTCACATACAGTGCTCTGATGCTGGATAAAGTTTGAACTGGGCATCCAGATGGGTCTGGCAGGTAACGTGTTGGGTGCTGGGCAAGGGACCACAAGGATTAAATGGCTTGTGCCAGTGTCCTCACCACACTTGTGAGAAACATCACCTTTCATTCCCAGCAAACAGGGAGAGATCTCCAAGCTCTCTCACACATGCATCAAACAGCAGTAACCAGGAAAGGGATCAGCAGAGCACCAAGACAGTACCAATTTCTTTAATTTTCCTGCATAGTTACCCTTAACAGCACATCTAAGACTTGACCCCACAGTGTCAGTTCACAGACCAGACACACTGTTCCTCTTATTTCCATCTGTCATTCCTTCCCTAAACAAATATCACTTCTTCTTATCTTTTTTTTTTTTTTAAACCTTGGAAAGTGGGCTAAGTCCAAAGAGGAGATGACCCATTCAGTATCAGAGCAGCACTCTGATCGGGGTAGCAACCAACAGCAAAGCCCTGGAGATTACACTGTTTTGATCAAGCCCAACCCTTCCTGATGGCCTCAGAATTACATCTACCAACAACGGAGAACAAGGCAGACCATGGCAGGAAAGCCCTTCAGCACTCGTGGGGATCCACCCAGGGATGGCAGTGGCACAAGCAGAGCTGCAGACCTTCCCTCTGCTCTCCGATCCGTACCTTCGCACAAGAAACAAAGAAGGGGACAGTGCCAGCTGCACCGTGAGACTGTTTTGCAAAGTCAATCTATTTCATATGCTTCTGTTCCTCAGCTCTTTCATTGCTTTGCTCCTCTAGACAGTAACTCTCAGCTCTCAGCTGAGTTTTGTTGCAGCTGATGCTGGCTGATCTATCACTTTATTAATAGTATGATTACAGTATAAATATTTCATTCCGTGTAGGAGGCTTCATTATGCCTCAGTATCTTTGCATGCACATCCTTTTTAAATACAGCTCAGTTAAACTCATGGCAAATGTGTCAGTTCCATCTCTTGAAATATTTCCTTTAATGCTCTCACTATTTTCTCAAATGCTAATAATGTTAAATTCCAGGCCAATACATTCAGTGAATAAAATTCGCATTCAATAATATAATTTCTTTTCTAATATAGTCATACAAAAAGGTGCAATGAGAATTTAATGCAAATGGGAATTAAGTCTTTGAAGAAGAGAGTTGTCATTTTCCTACTTTGTGCGCTGAATAATGAAACAGTAGAGTAAGGATTGGTTAGGTGTCCAGGGCAGTATTTTCACATTTCAGTGTTTCACAGAGAAACTTTGCCACACTCTTCCCCCCCAACCCAAGTCTCCTGCTCATACCCTTAATATAGACAGTGTTATCTTATTTTTTTTCAGACTACCAACTGTGTTCCTCGTGTAGACACTAGCAACAGGGTTCAGGGATTTAATCCAGGAACAGTCAGCAGCATGAACACCAAACTACACTCTTAACACAAGCAACTGTCCCATTTCTGTTTGCTGCTCCATCCTGGAATATGCAGCACAAAATACCTGCAAAGAGTACTTCAGTTTCCCCGGTTTCCAGGGTTCTGCTAGCAGCTCACACTCTACTTCTTTATTTTTACAGTTCTGATTTCAGAAGCAATATGGGACTTTTACAGTTTAAATAAATCATAAAATATTAAATTAAGATATCTCAGGTAGAGATTTAATTTTCAGGTGAACGCTGAAGAGAAATTCCAGTCTGTGTCACTGAAAAAATGACACTTTGGTTATGGGTCAGTGACACCAGTGATCTCCAAAGCAATTACAAGACATGCCTTTAATTCCAAAGTAACAGTTAACATCCATACTAAACTTCTAATTACAGCATGGTCTGTTCTTTAAAGAGGCTGTTTAAAGCTGACTTAGAAAGATAGGCTTGTGGTTCCATACACACGCTCACTGGATGCCCTCTCCTGCATCAAGGGAGTGCAAAACCATCTGCGAGCAGAACAGCAGCAAACCAGCACCAAGAGCTGCTGTGGAAGAAAAAGCTGAAAGGCAGGAGCAGCAACTTCACCCAGTGCTCAGTAATGCACTCCACGAACCACTTCCAAGGGTGCGGGTGTATCGTGACCACGTGTTACTACAGGTGGAGAATGGGATGCACAGTGTGAAGAAGTGACTTGACTGAGGTCACTGAGCCTGTTCTGGCACAGCCAGAGGCAGAAAACGAGGCTCCCAAATCTTTCTTTGGTATCTTCCCAACCATACAAAACCATTCTGCTCTCATGGGTTTAGCAATGAGGAAAGATAACACCAGGCAGGGAAAGCAGCTGAACCTCCCACATTAAAGCAAATTAACATGTAAAGGTGACATGAAGGCCTTCAGTAAAAACCTGTCATTTCAAGAATGACATTGGGGTTAAACCAGACAGCCACCATAGGCTTGCATAGCTGTCAGGGGCACGTGTTGCTTGCAATACCTCTTGCCTACAGATTCTCATTTGCTTCCTGAAGCTTTAGGCAAATCAGCTACATCATAAAGCAAGTTTTCAGAATTTTGCTGAAATTTTAATCTGAAGAATTTCTCCTCTACACAATTATCACAGCAGAGAACAAGGCTTAATGACAAGATATGGCAGTGGGGAAAAACCTGGAACATCCATCATCTGAGTAGGCAGTCACCTGTCTGTGACAAGCAAAAATGCATTGAGTATTCAGTGCACAAAACCCTATCCTGACCACAAACAAGGCTGAAGTGTTGCTGCTGTCAGTACAAAAACATGTGCAAAAACCTGTAAGAAGGATCCCCTTCACTGAAAGAACTGGACTAGGAAACCAAGAAAGAAGGCATGTAACTCCTCTGCTTTTCTTGGATAGACCATTTTTTTTCTCCTTTAAAAAAAATCCAAAAGTGTCTTTCATAACTGTCTTGCATATGCAACAAGAATTTCCTAAGAAAGAGGGTCAGCGAACCAGGACTCTGCTCAAACACGAAGAGACACCACTAGTTTGAGCCAGGATTGACTCACCAAAAACTCAAGATCTATTTTGATCTTTAACTTCATTACGTGAAGGTCTCACCCGCCTGGTCTTATTTTAGAAGATGAACAGCTCAGCAGATCGATTGTGTACAGGATTGCAGCTGGAATGTGCAGCAGGTTGTGTGACCCCTAAAGCTGTACACTCACCAATAGCTGTGGGGACACTGACAAAATCTCATCCCAAGTACAGCTTATAGCCAGGCCATGATGCCTGACCTGAGGCTTTTGCCTTTAGTTTTTAAAACTGCACAGCAGCATTTGTAGACCAGTCGCCTTCACCTTCTGAATTCTAGTTAGAATGAAGAAAAAAACATCTCAAGAGAAAAGTTATGTTCAAAAGGAAAAAATGAGAAGTGTATTTGAAGACAAAGTATCTTGCAAAATCTCCCATCACATGTATCAATTTCCAGCAACAAATGTCCTATAATCTAAAGGAGCTGCAATCTATTGCATAAAGACCCAACTTCATTCCTGTCATGGGCCACATCTACCTATTTTTTTCAGCCATGGCTGTAGCGCTGAGTATCAGCTCAGCAGAACCTCTTGACTGAGAGGTAACCATAGCTTAGTCAGGCATGCGGTGCTAGGGCAGGAAGGAGCTCCTTCCCACCATCACCATCCCAGCTGGGCACGTGCTGGGGGCACGAGGGAAGGATGTCCACACAAATCTCCAGTTGCTTTCCAAAGTCTCCACCGTTCCTGGAGGGATGTCTACACCAGGTACATCTTGTATTCAAACTTACCTCATCCAAAGGGTTGATGAGAATCAAGGTCATTTCATCCTAAGTAAAGGTTCTGACTGGGGCTGACCATGCAGTATAAATGCAGTACTGGGGCACAAGCACACTTTCAAAGGCACAGCTATCCCGATGCATTATTGCAGTTTTGCATGAAGTCTCCGATTCCTTTAGATTCATATCTAATTCTTTACATCTTTTAGAAAACTTTAGCCCTTGAGAAACCCATTGAAACATATCATTTAGTATCTACGGTTGCTTATGTCAAAAGATGGAATAGAGCTACCCACCAACATTACTAATGAGCTGTGAAAACACTCTGCTATCAATCACCCAGTCAGCTATTTAACTTAATATTTAAAATATGTATTCAAATTATATATTCATCCTAAGTATTCAATCGATAGCTTGAAAACAGATGTAACTTCAGCATTCTCATTAGAGAAAAACACTGCAGGAAACCAGCCCATGAAATAAAGCATTTCACAGCAGTGTAGAATGGTATAGCACTCCCTTTCTAGTGGATAAAAGTGAACAGGTTTCTGAGTGGAAATAGTTCTTTCCTCTCCCCTGACTGGTAGATATTGCTATTTAAATTGTGCAGGTTCACCCTTCAAGCATCTAGAGTGAATCTCAATGCAAAAGACACAACACAGAAGACTGGAAATTGCCTCCAAGTTGTATGATTCCTCAAAGCTGATAGATTGTTGTCCAAAGCATTCTGCATTTGATTCAAGTTTGTCCACGTTATGGCAGAAGTCCAAAGACTGTTGGAAACTGTGGGGTTGTTATTACAGGAGGTCCTGGCCCAGCCCAGAGGGTCGGGAAAACCCAGTCTGCCCAGTGAGATTGGTACACTGGACATACTGGTGCTGGGGAAACCACTGAGTATATGAAAATCTCTTTGTTCAGCACATCTCGCAACATATGTTGCTTTTGGCGTTAATTTTCAACTGGTATCAAAATCAGGACTACAAAAATACCCTGAAAATCATCAGCTTTGTTTTGCTTCCAGATGTCCTGCAAGTCCCTGGTGATTTGACTTTATCAGAGAATCCAAAATACCACTTCTTTTATGAAGCAACCAAATGGTACACATAACCACTGCTCTGTGAAACAGCAAGTTTAGCCAATATCATTTCTGACCACATATATTCAGAGCTTAGGAAAGGTTATCTATTAATGGAAGAAAACACTGTATTTGTTCTGAAGCAGTGTTTGAATCACCTGTCCCACATTTGAAGGCAGCCTGTGAGGTTAGCAGGTATGTCCCTGATATCATAGCCCCAAAAAGAACATTGAAGAAGTGAAGATGCGACGTGCTGCTTGAGAAGCAGACTGTGCAGCTACCGCTTATGGAAGCACTCGCTTCTCTTAAGAGTATTTTCTATTAGACTTGCTTAGTAAGAAAAATGTTTTGAAGTTACTCAGTTGTGAATTTTGACTTTCACTCCTTTTTTTTTTTT
>WUAM01000239.1:1140048-1166953 GCA_024336885.1 Actenoides hombroni | reverse complement strand
TTTATCGTGTGTGATTTTTGCGTTTCCCTCCTTTTTTTTTTTTTTTTTTTTTTAAATTAGAGCTATAAATTGAGCTATGCAGAAGATATTAAGGATATGCCCTCTGCAGCTCAGTGGGTCACAGATATTCACATCCCAAGCTCAGTGCCGGTAATTGCACCACCATGGCCCTGGGAGGTTTCCAATGGCTCAGAGCAAGACTCGAGCTGAGTGGCTGATCCTGTACATCAGCAGGAATGACAAGATTGCGTCCATAGGGCTGCTACAGATGACTTACAGAGATTGATGGAAAAAAAAATAACAATTTATAACTTTACTCAGGCAAAGGTGTTAACTGTCCATTCATATTTAAAGGGCATAAATATCAAGGAGGGAGACCAACAGTTACGGAGGTTTACAGAGCATCACTGACAATAATTGGATGAAGCAGTGTCAAAGGGAAGTGCAGGTCAGACCCTGATTTTCATACACAGGCAAGACTCCCACTCCTAGAGAACCTTGTATCTGAGTTAAAGAAGACTTCCTGAAATATCCTCTGAAACCTGCACTCACTGACAAGGAGCATCAACAATGCATTTCGCTGGGATCATTTGTTCTCTGAGAGCATTTTCAAAGGGCTGACTCATCTCTTCTTGTCTCATCCCAGTCTGTGCCGGGTGTGCTTTGAAATAAGGAAGTGTGCAATGGAGACGTTGTCTCCCGCAGATGCCTGAGCAGAAACCCAGGGAAATTAAAGACCTCATTCCATGCAATACATAGCAACACGTGTTTCTACAGTTTGGGGGAAATCTGAATCCATTGCTTGATCTTTTTCAGCACAGAGTAGTGGATAATATGGGGCCGTGATAACTGTGATGCCTGGTCTCTGTAAACATCAAACAAAATTCTGCAGACACGGTCAGCAACCACATTTCACTAAAATTTTACAGAGGAACTGTGGTTGGGTGAACACCTGCAAGAAAAGAGCAGACAAGCAAAGGGATGTTGACCCCCAGAACCACTGAGGTGCTCAGTTTTCTGGCTTACTACATTCCCTAAGGGGAAACTCTTCAGTGTTATCCGATTTCCTAGAATTTGTCCATAACAAAAAAAATGGTCATGCCAAAACCCAAACAACAGCACTTACTCAATTCAAAATAGACTACAAAATTAGAAAGGACTATATGGACAAAGATGACAGGAAAGGAAAAACAGCCAAAACCAATTTTCTCATCTCCAAACCCAAACCCAACATGCTTTGGAGATCTGGCAACCTTTCAATTGTTGTGCAATCCAGCAAGGATCAACTCAACGCAGGAGAAGGAATCACTGGGATTCTCCGGCCTTTTAAGCCACAGTTTTTCTTGGTGATAATTTACCCTCAAACTCCCCTATTCCCTTATGGATTGATTAACTCTTAACTAATTCAAAAGAAAATTCCACTTTCCCCTCCCAAAGCATTAGTTGGCCTCAACTCTTTAGAAGTGCCAATAACTTTTTGGTAGGCCATTCCCTGGTCTGGACTCAATTATGAACAAGCTGTAAACTCAGGAGTGAAAATAAGCTTTTCAATTTGGAGAGAAAAAGTTAAATACTTCCATACACTGTGCTTATATTTAAGAGACACATCAACAAATAAACTTGCCTGAAGCATGTAGACAAACGCATGAGGCTCACTGACACTTATCAACTCAAATTAAATACAACAAAAACAATCCCTTTGGGGCAACCATCTCTGAGAGATACAGAGACAGAAAACTAGAGGATGTAGAGAAACTATACAGAATTAGGAAATCATGTTTTGTCATTAAGATTGCATCATAATGGCAAATTATTCACCTGCTAAACTGTTTATGGCTCTAACAAACAAGGAGAGATGAAACAGCACAGACCTATATAGAGAAAAGTTACAAACATCGGCACACTGGGGTAACATAGGGTTATGGTTACAGCAAGAAACAAGTTACAGATGAGATACTTGAATGCACAAAAGACAATACACTCTGGCTACAGAATGGAACAGACACATCCTCTCTTAAGGCTCTTATTCTGAGGAAAAGAAAAAAATTAAATGGATTGCATTGTGGGGTTGAAAGTCAGCTGGTAGCAAGTTGAAAGTGGGATAAAGCAGCTGGTGTTTTACATGTATGAGTCTATCTGGAATTGAAGAATTTACCTGTTGTCTGAAATTTCCCAGACAGGCTGCCTTACAGCCACACTTCCTGGCCACAAGAAACAACACTTTGCTCGGTGCAGAGTATTTGCCTTTTCACTCTAAAACATTTTCCCAATAGCAAAATATTGCATTTATTGAGAGCAAAGAGTTGGTGATCCAGACAGTGGTTAACAGGCTGAGTGTCAGGAGTGAACACGTAGCTAAGCTCAGTGTTTGCCATTTTTATAGGAAATAACATGACTGAACTAGAAAGCAGATGGGCACTAATCTGATAGTTTTCAAGTATCACAGATATGTATCTGTTGGTTGCGCTGATGTTGCCCTCACTTTGGCATACAGGAGATAGCGGCACTGAAAATATTTTCTGATGTAGGCTATTCTCCACCTTTTTCAGTAGTGATAATATCAGACACCAAAGATGAAAAGATGAGGTGCCGAAAGAGACCTGAAATACAGGAACCCACTTGAAGCAGAGCTGAGTGAGCAGGATTAGCAAATCTAACAAAATCAGAGGCCACCTGATTTTGTATTACTGAGGGGAATTTACATTGTCCATCAGAAAGGAAGGGAAGGCTCTATCACAAGACAAGACATGTAGCTGGGTTTGCATTCTTGTTACATCTTCAGCATCGTGAGAGAAAGTTGCACCAGGAACACAAGGTGTCGGTTTCATTCTCCTCAGAAGTGATGCTGTGAATTAAATATATGTTATGCCAATATAGGAAGACCTTTTGTCCTCAGAAACTTTAGTGTAACCCTAGGCCCCTAGTGAATTAAGACTAAAATTCCTTAAAATCTAAACTATGCTTGAGAAGGCCACAGATATTTGCAGTTTTTCATTGTCACAAACAACAGACAAGTGCTTTGGAACAAACCAGATTTTTTCTGGGTTTGGCAAGAACCAAGCTGTGCTTACGTTCATCGTGTGCCACATAGTATACATATATTTGAAAAGCCCATTTACTCCTCAGTATGACTACTGAGCATTCAGCTTGCACCTCAGGAAAGAAAATGTTTGAAGAACACATGGTGAAATGAGGTTTCAGTATAAAGCTTCAGATTTAACATAAATTACCTAAAAGAAATCTTAATACATGCTCTGTCTTTCAGACACTTCTTATTGACAGAACCACAGGGTGGGCCTCAGACGTAGGTGGGTTGTCCAGACATCACTTTCTACCATTGGTACAAACACCAGCAGTAAGAAAAATAAGAAAATCAGAGAGAATTCTTTCATCAGGATTTTTTTCTGACACAAGGGAAATGTTGTCGTGGGGAAAGGAACACTGAGAAATAACGTAAAGCAGTAAAAGACTAAAACAGATCTCCAGAAAACAATCAAAAAAGGCCTTGTTTTTCTCCTCCACCGTCTGTTTCACAGTAAATTTAAGCCATTTAACTCCAAAGCACTAAGCATCTCTACATCAGGTAGTAATTTGTTTCCAGATAGCAGTTTTGTTTCAGAGGAGATAAGCTGCTTCCCCAGCTACTGAATTGCAGCAGAAAACCAAGAACAGCCTGAGGTTGCCTCCAGGTTTTTACTGAAGTTGGTTGCTTTATATTTCAACTTCAGGTTACAAACTAAAACATTTCTGCTCACGCAATGCCCATGAGAGCGATACCAGTATGATTTTTCACCTCGAAAGGCCTCAGGGAATTGACTGACATTCCAAGGACCAGAATGGCTGAGCCTGCTTAGAGGAATTTTAAGACATTCTGTTCTTCAGCATCTTGCATCCTATCAGTGCTTTCAAGCTAGGAAAAGCATGAAATTCTGGCCTGATGGCTAAAGCTGAGCAAACATTTCTATCAAGTAAACACAGAAGTTATATTTCATTTCATTCAAAATCAGAGAAGGTTTTATACGTGAACATGAGCACAACCAGTCCCCTAGCCCACGGAAAACTGGAGAACTACAACAAAAGAAATAGCAAAGTAAACAGAATTCTGGTTAAACTGCTGTTGCCACTTTATCTGGGCTAGTGGGTACTGACTGGGTTCCAGGCGGCGATGTTTATAGAAAAATAAGTATGCTTTTAATCTCACAACTTTTATTTTCTTTCCCTCCCAACCATATTAGCATTTTCTTTTGCAAAAGTGCCCTGCAAGCTCAATTAGTGATCAAAAATACCTTTGAGGTCACATCACACTCAACGAAATATCTTGCACTGTGCTGTTCCTAACCAAGTAGGCCAGACTGAAATCGAAGATACCCCCTGCACCCTGCAGGGCTCCTCTGATAAACTCAGGACTCCAAACAAATACATTTAAGAATACATTTTAAAAGTGCATTTTTAAATATGCTCCAGCTCTGCACTCCATTTCTCCAAGAATGGCGCAAAGGCCCCGAACAAGCAGAATTCTCTTTATAAATAAACATAGTCCAGCCTTTATAAACACTGACTTGATATTAAACACAAAAAATAAACGTACTTATTTTTTATACTAAAACTGCAAATCTCTCAAAAGTAGGAACCCTTTCCACCTCTTCTCTCTGCTGAATTTATCTGTTGCTTTTCCACTGGTGGTATCCCAATAAGCTGCCTGATCACAAGTCTAGTCACAAGCCTCTCCATCCTACATTTTTCCAAGAGCAATAGTTTCTGACTTGTCCCTCTTCGCTGCTAAAACAATGACAAGGAGGATTTCAACATCAACATAACAGTATAAATCACAAACTAAAGGCTGTCACAGCAGATTTCAGAGAGCAACATCACAATCGATCCTCAGAGCACAGCCCACCAGCTGAGCTGGAGTAGATGCTTCCCGTAACAATTCTCTTTCATAGAAAGAACTCCCACATACACATAGTTCCCAGTGCTCTTTGTTTCACAGCTTACCAGTCTAAAACAACAGTGCAGCTTCCTATAGACACCACACAAACTAGTTATTACTGGAGATAACTGCCAAGCCTGGTCTTTTGGGCTTTAGGATTCATTTTGTTTTAAGGCAGAATATTTTTCTTTGTATATTATCATTAGGCTGAGGGCAACAAAGGAATATCACTGGTTATGTGAGGCTTACAGAAGAAGTATATTTTGAAAAATTAAATTCTAAAGCCTGGTGAGCTCTACCCTAGTGCTGAGTTCTGAGATAGGCTGGGGTAAACTATGGCTGTACATGGACAGCATGTTCAAAAGCATTCATTTTTAACTTATCTCCTAAACCCCACAGCGTCGTTTCTGCAGCCAATGTAAGAACCATATGACTGGAATATTAATTTTCACTTCAGTGGATCTGCAGAAGGCTTTTTTTTTGTATATTTCTTTAAATTGAGGTTTCTTTACAAAATCCTGCTTATTACTTAGAACACATCAGATGTTTATTTTTAAAGCTTTATTTTTGATTTGTCGGTATTCGTATTCATATCTAATGACTTATCTCCTTACATCTAGAAACCCTTGAAAGAGGCATTTATACATTTCAAACAGAAATGCTGAAATACAAGCCTGCTTTTTATTGCAATGAGACGTGACGGATGGTATTTTCACATCCAACTCCTCTTCCATTAATAGTTCCAGAGTTCCTTAAAATATGAAAAATACTACACAGCCTTATAGCACTACAGCATATTTATTTCACTGATAATGTGCAATGTGCCTGGTTCAAAGTGATGCTTATTACTCTGGGAGGCAATGAATAAATTGTGTAAGGGGTGTGGAGATTTCTCCTTGTGCACAACTCCCAAAACCAAGCTGATGAGAACATCTAGGGAGTTTGGAGGGAGAGTGCAGCTGGGTACCTAAGGTATGAGTCCAGTATGCCATGTATGAAAAGGTATCTCATGTCAGGACAGTGTCAATGGTACACACACACGTGTTAGAGGCTGATCAGCTGCTGCAGAGGAAAACAATCTGCTCACCCAGGTTTTGGAAACCAAACTGATTTCAAAAGTCAAAAATGGGAAGTTGGAATGAAAAGCCTTTGAAAGGGTCAAAAGTGTAAACTTTCAGTGCTGAATTAGTCATACCAAGTACCAGATGCAAGCTAAGGTATAAAACTGGTAGCTAGAAGGTGTTCAAAAGTGGATGTGAATGCATGCCAATGTTATGCCCAGTATGTCCAAAAAGACAGGTGAGTATGACCAAAGCAGCAGCTACTACAAAACTACAGGTCATTCAGAGACAGAAATATAGCATATGGGAATCTAGTAACACATTTTGCTACCACCTCCAATCTCAGCTTCACTCCAGAAGTGTGGGAAAATGCTCTCTTGTTACTTCATCCTCAAAATGGTAGTGGTGATATAGCTGCAAAGAACATATGGTCCCTTTCCTCAGTTGGTAAAAAACATCCTAACATCAGTCAACAGAAGTGGAAAGGAAAAAAGCCAAGCATAAGAAGTTTCTTAGCATCCATATAAAATTTTGCTGGCTGATCTGAATAGTAATTGAAATGAGGAAAAAAAATGCATAAAATCTAGAGTGGTACAGAACTAATCAATGATTTTGAGGACAGCGAGGCTTTTGCAGTGTCCAGATGAAATAGGAAAAAAATTGTATTTGGAAAGCGAACCATTTTAAGCTTCACAAATGACTGCAAGAGAATGTGCCTTGTGTACCATTTTCTGTACACTGATCATCAATATCTGTCCCACAATTAGCATTACAATAGCACTGATCTGAACAGAAAGCACAACATGGGTGTACAGAAATACTGCAAAACAATTTTTGTAACTGGTACATGAATAGGAATCAGAGATTAGGACAAGAGAATCCCTCATAGTATGGACTCCTAAAGAACCCACAGTTTGATTTACACAGAGTACAATTCACAAAATGGCCAGCACCAGAATTTAACAGGAGATGAATTCAATTGTTCCTGGAGATAGTGGGGAAAGAAAAGAGAGGAAGAAAAATTCAGAGGCAAGTATTTAAAACTCTGACACAATAAAGATAACACCATCTCAATGGACTCTCAATGGAAAGAAGATTGCCAGGTTCAGAGGTTCCTCACTGCTAGCAGAAGTTATCACAGAGCAAGGGTCAGGTAGGAAGCAAAGCATGCCAGTCCAACAGCAGTATCTTACCAGCTCATAGTAAGATCTTATTGCCAGGTGATTCATAAAAAAATGAGTTCTGAACTACCCACAAAGTAAGCTTTTCAGCATGTGACCTGTTAACTGGGCCCTATTCAAGAGGAGGCACTGAAGATTTAATATCTGGAATCTACCATAACTAGAGAACCCACATTTAAATGATCAATGAAAAAATATTATTAAAAGCTGTACTACCCTTTAGAATATCAGTAACATAAATATTGCATATTATCTCCACCCAATCTTGGTTTAAGGATGAACAGGAGAGACATTAGCCTGCATAATAATTCTCAATAACACAAATTTGTTCTGTGGCATTCACATCTGACATAACCAGAAAGATGGCATTGTGCCTGCACAGCCATATCAACCTGCAATTACATTATCTATTCCACTTTCATCTTAATTTAAAGTATTAGAGCTCAAAAAGAAAGACAAAACTCTGACCTTGTTAACAGGCTGGGACAGCTTGAAGAAGACTTACTTTGTTCACTTACATTCCCAAACTGCACAATTCAAACAGACCAATCCAGACTTACCTGCAAGAAAACAGAAAACAACCGTTGGGTTACCGCTTCAAACTCAACAAAAATCTGTCACTGAGAAAGAAAAATAAATAATGGATCCCTGAAAAATTTCACAGTACTTAGAGTTAGAATCAATTTTTGCAGTATAATAAATTATTTGACTGTACTTTCTTCCTACTCCTGAAATAAT
This sequence comes from Actenoides hombroni, assembly GCA_024336885.1. Classification (NCBI taxonomy): domain Eukaryota; kingdom Metazoa; phylum Chordata; class Aves; order Coraciiformes; family Alcedinidae; genus Actenoides; species Actenoides hombroni. The sequence continues at coordinate 1,159,043 of WUAM01000239.1, read as the reverse complement.
TAAGACAGACTTTTCCTTCCTGATAATTTAATTACAAAAGGCTGCATCACCAAAGGGCAAAACATACTATCTGTTGACTTTCTCCTTATTGCAAAGTACTATTTTGCCTGTTCATTTAGTCTTGCCCCTCACCCCCAGCTTTTCCTTCCCTTGCTGCTTCCTAATCCAACAGAGTATTTCAGCACTGCTTAAAACAACAGGACTGGGGGCAAGGATGAGTAGGACAGATGGGTTTTGTACACTTTTCATTCATCTTTTAAACAGAAGAAAGGTAATAAGCCACCAGACACAGGGTGAACTTCTGTTCCTACACTGGAAGAAAGTGCTTGGACCCCAAACTATCAAGAGAGTGGAGTCAGATGAATTTTAAAAGAATTGTCCTTCCAGCAGCTTTCTTTACAGAAAGAGATTTGGGTGAAAAATGTTTGAGGGAAACATTTTTTTCCATTTGCCAAAGCAAAGTCAATTCATCAATAGTGGTTTAATAAGCATCACGAGAAGGGCCCCTCCCACGATGGGTGGCAGCTCAAAGTGCTCCACGCAGCGTATCCCACCCTGGGTGTCATAGATTCCTAACGCCACTGGCTGCCCAACCCAGGCACCCAAGCACAGCATGCTCCTGTAGAAATCCCAGGGGTGCTGAGAGCAGAGGCGGCTGTACCGCATGCAAGGTCTCTGCAGCCCTTCCCACCGCAGCCCCAGGTCCTGCAGTAAGCACTCTCCAGCCCTGGCCAGGCAGCAGCCGCTGTGCAGCTCCCCCCCAGCAGCGCTGGGGCTGCCTCCACTGCTGCACATCTCTGACAAGCCTCAGCAGCTCCTCACGGTAAAACCTAAGGAGGTATTTTGTTCTCCCCAGTGTTGGTGTATTTTGACAGCTCTGTAGGAAACACCAGCCTATTTTTCAGAGACTTTTCTATTCTGTTTCTACCAGTACCCAGGATCTGCCTGTCCAGAGTGTGTTTGATTCCCCGCAGCAGATGGGCATGTCTGGCCTCCTTTCTCCTCCTCCTCCCCAGGAAGCAAGCCCTGCTTGCTTCCAGTTTTTCAGCTCAGAACTGAGGGGGGAACACAGAAGCCTGACATGGGGGTCTGTCTCAGTGGGAAGAGTGGGATCTGACAGGAGCCACAACCCAGGGGACAGCAATCCTGTCACTGAAATGTGAAGGGACAGGTAGTCCAAGAAATACATAAAAATAAATATTGTCTGCTATTAATGGCTTAACAAGCTTGTTCCCAAGTTCTTGCTGTCTATTTTCTGACCATTGCATTGCCAGCACGTGTGTGGGGCCATATTCTGGTTGGCAGTTACTGTGCAATTCACATTTCTGTTATATTTCTGTCTTACATTAACACAGCAATCAACATCTGCGCAAGTATCCACAAAGCGAACGGTTTCTTGGAAAGTGGGGCAAAAACATAAGCATATGCAAATCGCTCCAGCAAAGGAGCTCCCAAGGATGCTGTGGTTTCTTTGAGAAACGGAGAAGCAAAGAGAAAGGATGGGTTTTTACTTCTCTGCTAGATACTCAAGAAATAAAGAGAATAAATAAGACAAGATAATATCAGGCTAAGCTTTCTGTCTCCATTTGGTGGTAACTCATTGTTTCTCACATTGTAAGAGCTAAAATCTTTATTTAAACAGAAGAAACACACATGTATGCACACATAATAGACTGGAAAACAACTAACTTCAATCACTGCTCTGCAGAACCTGGTACTAGGAGGCTTTGGCAACATTGCCTAGACAAATACTGAGTATTAACTACAGCACACTAGGAGGATAGGAGACAGGATACTTTTTGGACCATTCAATTCTGAATATTTTGAAAAAGGACAAGCAAAATGTATCTAGAGATAATTCAGAAAGCAATGGAAATGCCTCCCTAAAATGATAAAAAACTCTTGCTATTTAGGATATAGCCTTAGTTAAAGAGATACAGAAGGACATCAGATTAAAACACATGAATTTCTACATGTTCAGCCAATAAAAATATATTTGCATGCTATCAGAAGCATGTGAAATAACCAGTCTCTCAGAGCCGCGAGGTCCAGGTTATTCAAATGCTACACACCACAATGCAGCAGCTCCATGCCCTCGAGGTCTCAGCATCTGCAGAAGCACAGGAGCACCTGGAAGGGAAATTACTCCTTCACTAACCAGCATGGAGCTCCCCAAGGCGTGAGGAAGCACTGTCTGGTGACTGTGCTAGCAGACACTTTCTCAAATGCTTCCAAGGTGACTCTGGGTAAGTCTAACTGGCTAAAAGTACCACCATGCCAGTGCTCTATCCGTGATGAAGACAGTAGTACTGTCTCTCAAAAGGTATTCTGAGGTTAGCTCAGTGATGAAAAGTAAATGCAAAGAAATTTATCTTATTCTTTTGCCCTCTCCAAACATCTATTTTTAAATTTATTTTGAGGATGTTGGAGCCTGGTCCAGGCTGCCCAGAGAGGCTGTGGAGTCTCCTTCTCTGGAGAGACTCCCAACCCACCTGGACACTGCGCTGCTGGGCCCCCTGCTCTGGGTGACCCTGCTGGGGCAGGGGGGTTGGACCAGGTGATCTCCAGAGGTCACTTCCAGCCCCTACCATGCTGGGATTCTGTGATCTACTTGAAAATGTTACCACTGCAATTCAGTCACCAGCACCCACCAGACCGCGGTCTCTCCGAGGGGCTACCTCTGGCAGATGGCTGCGGGGACACCCCCAGCACCACCCAGCACACCAGGGCTGTGCTTCCACACGGCTGGGGGACCAACCCGAGTAAGTCGCTGGGAAGGAATACCCAATATAAATCTAAAAAGGATCCTATCTCCACCTGGTGGCATTGATACAATTGTCAAGAACCGAAAGCAAAGCACTGCAGTGCCAGCCCTGGCTCGGGAACACCTTTCTCTCCACGCCGCGTTTTAACCCCGCTGCAATGGAAACGCACCAGTCGTCAAGCACTGACAGTCACCGGCAGATACAGTGAAAACATCCTCCGATTCCTGGCGTCCAAATGCGAGGGAGGACGCGGCAGCTCTTTGCCCAGAGAAGCTGCGGGGCTGCGGCCGCCCCGGCCCCGTCCCGGTCCCGCGGCAGGTGCCGGCGGTTTGATTTAGTGCGGGGCGCTGCCGGGACACTGCTGCCCTCTGCTGGCACCAGCGCCCAGCGCCGGGCACCCTGCAGCCCGGCCGGGACACTGCTGCCCTCTGCTGGCACCAGCGCCCAGCGCCGGGCACCCTGCAGCCCTGCCGCGGAACCGGGAGCTGTGCACACAGCTACAGACAGTTCGGTTTAGCTCTGCGAGGACTTCTCCTTCTGGTGTCCAGTCAGAATCTCTGCAGGAGTAACTTGAACTCATCACCCCTTATCTTTTCCATGTGACTCCTTGTAAAAAGGGAGTCTCCAGCTTCTTTATAGACACCTTTAAACACTGGAGCATGGTAATAAGGTCTCCCCTAAGCCTTCTTTTCTCGAGGCTGAACAAACCCAGTTCTCTCAGCTGTTTCTTACATGGCAGCTTCCCCATTCTTCCATTATCTTTGTGGCCCTTCTCTGGACCCTCTGTAGCCTGTCCTCTGTAGCCAGCTCACCCAGCCCAACACAGGGTGACACCAACCGTCAGCACCCCCTGGGACCTCACTAAGAAGGTGCTCTTCCCTCTCAGAGAGAAAAGTGTAGAAACCAGAGCCAAGGAAGCAGCAGGTAGGAGCAGCTAGAGCCTCTCTTTCTGTTGTTACTTTACTTTATTCATGTCACCAATCTCCAGCCAACGAAACCCCAGATAATGTCAGGAAACCGCTAAGAGGCAGAGAGCTCAGCCCCAGCACAGCTCTGGGTGCCACCAAGCTGGAGCAGCCAAGACCGGCTGGCCTGCGGCCCAGGGAGATGCCAGCACCAGCCAAGAACGTCCTTTAAGGTTTATTTCATATCACAACTTTGCCAGACTCAAGGTCAAAGCATTTATAACTTTCATTCAAATGAAGTCAATGCATGTTAAAACATGCAAATGCAGCCTTAAGGATTCCACCTTATTTGCATTATTGGGTTTCTGCCCTTAAAAATAACCACTGGCAATGTCACAGTGCCTGTCCCAGATACAGGGCATCTCCTGGACCAGACTTGTCCCTGGTGGCAGCAAGATTTAAGTTAGAGCCTCTTCTATAGAAGAGTAACAGTCAAAGAGAACAAAAGAGTCAGGGAAAAAGAAGGGTCTAATGGAGAGTGCAATGAGACGTAAGAAGGGTTGGTTTGGCGTAGATGTGCTCAATCAGGCTGCAGCGAGATGAAAGGATAGCTCTTGAAAATGAGGATGAAGGAAGAAGATAAATGTATGAAGTCCAGACTGAAAGGACAAATCTGCCGAGAGGTCATTTGTGCCAGCAGCTGGCAGCATCCGCAATGTCCCTTTATGGCTTTTGCTCATCATCCTGTATTGTCTAGAAGAACACTGGAACAAGTTTGCTTCTTACTAAAGAGCATCCTAAAGAGCACTTTTCTCTCCTTTTGGGAAAGCAGAAGATTACATGAGGTAAGGACACAGTGTTTGAACACGACAGTTACCTGCAGACAAATTACTGAAGAAGAAATAGACCTTTTCACCTGAAGTCAAGGGATGGTGGTGCGTTGCCTTCTGGCTAAAACCAGCTACAGATGTCTTGATCTTACCTTCTCACGTAACATAAAGCATACAGTTAGAGTCAGCAGGGACTCTCTGATAACTGCTGCAAATTGCAGGCTCTGCACTGCTTAATATTGCCTCGTTGGGAAACTGCACCCTTAACACTCAAGTCTTCTTTCTGTTTTTATACCCAGTGTAGGAAAGAAACTCAAACCCAAAATGCTTGGTCAGAATCATGCTTCTCTCCTGCACAGTGGAGGCCTATCTTTAAACAACCAGTGCCCATGAAACAGGCTGGTTCTAACAGCAGCACTTGGATATACACTGACTGCATCACAGTTTGTAGGATGGAAGTAAGAAAAGCAAAAACTCCTCATTATCAGAAAGCGTGCTTCAGAGCCTGCTAAGACATCTTCCACATACAAAGAAAGCATTTGGAGAGGGGCTCAGATTTTTCACTGCATAATCCACTTCTGGAGGTGCTTTCTTAAAGCTTCTCTCTATGACTAAATTGGCAATGCCATGAAAGACATCATAACCCTGAAGCTAAAGCAGCTTTACATTCTCAAATTTGCTTTATGAAAAAAACTATTACAATGCATACAACTTTCAGAGTAAATTACCAACCATTTGCCAGTGGTGTGGGCAGGCACCAGATCTCTGGACCACAGCAACAGTTAATCTGCAGCAAACACATTAAATTCTTGGCCAGTGTTCTCCATTTTCCACCTTCAATTTCTTAAGATTTCCCAACAAAACTTGTTACTCTGTGACTATTTCCTTTCATTTCTATCCTCCCTAAGGAAACTGCACCTTAGACACAGATACCCATGGTAACCCCTGTACACTGATGCTAACCGTGCTTGGCCATTGTCACAAGGATCAAAGGCCTTGTGCCAGCTGCTCTGGCATATGAAGGAGGAAGCAGATACCAGCTAGATGGTGCATCTCAGGAAGCTTTGTGCCACACTCAAGACACAGGGATCTACAGCTGAGCCCTCACAGGTCCCCCATGAAGTCCTCCTTGATGGCAATTACTGCACAGTCAACAATGCAGAGCCCCCAGACACCCTCTGCCCATCTGTTGTAACCTTGGAATAAGGCAGCAAGGATCACCCCAACAAAACCCAGCTTTTATGCAAGCACAGCAAAGCAACTTCTTCCTCGCCTGACTCCTTGGTCATTAACTATTCACAACTTCGAGGAAATGAGGGAAATTTTGACATTTATCTCTAACCTCTAACACGGCCAATGAACTAAACACCTCTAAAAGTGCACCCTGGGGAGCAGGAATGAAAATAAAACCCCAACATCCTGGAGTCCAGAAACTACCCAGATTAAAGGGCATGGATGGTGTGATGACCACACAGTTCATCTTAGCACCACTGATAGCCCACTGCACCAAAGACAAATTGTCATAGAGCAAATACTACAGGACAGGTTATATTCCAGATGGTTAACCCCATTTAGAAAAGCATTCAGGCATATAGGTATTCCCATCTCTCCTCAGAGTGCTCAGGGATATTCTTTGCTTTCCAGCTGATGAGATCTAAGCACATGCCTAATTACTGATTTGAAAAAGGTCTGGAGATGCTGCAGTGATGGATAACGCAGAAAATCCTAAGTGAAAGCAAGATCTTCTGAAAAGTGAGTGGCTAAATTGAATGAGCTACACCCCTTGTAACTGCTAGGTCAGAACATTTTGCAGACTACCATCCGTAAATTAGCACACTTCAAGCAAAGCCATAGAGCTTCCAGCTTCATGGTAATAAAGGCTATCCTTAATAGGGCTTTTATTCAATGAACCCAAGTCTTTTCATTACCAACCAATAATTTACAACCAGTAGAGGCATAAGTGATTGGAGACCGCAGCCCCTGGAACGTTATCTTTTCACGCTTTGCTTATTCTAGGGAAACTACTTCTCCTTGGACTGAGCCAGTGACTTGGGGTGAAGGGGAGGGACTATACCAAAGGAAATTCTCTACAAGCTTACTGAACACCATATAGTTGAACTGTGCCTGCAACATCTTTTCTTTTATCAACATTGAACATCACAGTATGAAACGCTTCATAAAATCATGAAGCTGCGCCTGGGGAGCTCCAGTGATGGACTCCCTCGGGTCTTTGGCTGTACCAAGCACACAGGGCGAGGCCAAAGCTATAGCCTTAGTTTCTCTAGTCCTGCTCCCACAATATGCGTGCCAACAACTGCTTTTACAGAAGGTCCAAATGTTTTGTCTAATCATTCTCAGACATTATTTTTGCCAATATGCAACAGAGAAAACTCCAGTCATGGAGACAAGAAATAAACCCTAGCTACCTGGTGATTTTCATGTTGGTTTTCTTAGTTTTGTTTGTAAATTTGATCATGAACATCAAAAAGACAGAAAAAGCAAAGAAAAAAAAAGGGGGTGTGTGTAAGAAAGAAAAACAACAAAATAACCCCCCACAACTTTTTCCCTTACCCAGGTACCACGTGCAGCCCACTCTACAGCAATATTTGTGCTTCTGAGAGCCTGGGAAATCCTCCTTTGAGTACATTGCTCCCTTGGTTTGGAATGATGGTTAAAAAAGGCTTAATATGCAGCCTGAGATTTCCTGCCACCATTTGTTCATTTCCTGTGTTATCACAGGCAGTTAGTATAGCAGTCAATAATCTTAACAGATTGAGAGAAACATTTTTATGAAGAGACTTACCTGAACTAACCTATTTCCAGTGAATTAATTTCTGCTTTGGAGTTTTCTACAATCTCAAAGAGCATCCCCATTTCTAACTCTCGGGCAGCTTGGATGATGTAAGGTGTTCTGTCATAATAGCAATCAACGTGAGAAAAAGCATTAAATCTCCTCTCAGGTAGAGAGATATGTAAAGTTCAGGAGTAAATGTTAAGTTTCTGAGTTTTTCAGTTCCTTTTTTGTGTGTATTACTATGCAGTACCTAAACCATTCCCTGATTTTCAGTGGTTTGCGCAGCCTCATTTCAGTCAGATTACTTTACAACACACTATAGATACAATTCAAGGGACTGAAGACCAAGGCCATCCCAGTGCTCCTAACTCACAGGCAGGGTAAGGCACCCAGTGTCCCTCTTGCCTGGGAATGCTGCAGTGTGGAAACAGCACAGACTTCTTCAACGGCTTACAAGAAAGATGGAGACAATCTTTTCAGGAGGTCCTGTTGTGACAGGACAAGGGGTGGTGGTTTTAAACTAAAAGAAAGAGATTTAGACTAGAGAGGAGGAAGAAATTTTTTGTGAGGGTGATGAAACACTGGCCCAGGTTGCCCAGAGAGGTGGTTAATGGCCCATCCCTGGAACCATTCCAGGGGAGGTTGGACAAGGCTCTGAGCAACCTGCTCTAGTTCCAGGGGCATTGGACTAGATGAGCTTGAAAGACCCCTTCCAACCCAGAGTATTTCATGTTTCTGTGATTCTTGACCTAAAAGACAACTGCAACCCTGTGGATGGATAGATGCAATTAGAAAAAACAACTGGATGTGAAGAAATGTGGAAAACAACTTTCTGCTTCACAAAATGTAGTGATAGCTCTCAAGGTCTAGCCCCAACAACTGCTGGAAGAAGGAAATGAGAGGAAAGCCAGTGCCAAGCAGACAGACAAAGCTGGCTGAGCTAGCAAAACAGCTGGTCCTGAGCACTTCCCTTTAATCTTATATGTACAAATTAGAAGCCAAAAGATTCTCCTCCTCTCTGCTGTATTGGGAAATACAGCTCACAGGAATGAACCATAGATTTCAAAGTGACAAAGCACACAATAAAAGGGGAGTAATTTGTATTTCCTACCAGCATATGACAGCAGTCCCCCCAGAAAGCTGACTCGGGAGTGAGAGAACTCACTACTCCCCCATTTCATGAAAACATGAAATTCAAGCTGTTTCTGCAGCATTCTCTTTCATTAAAACAAAACAAAACAATTTAAAATTATCAACACTTCAGAAGTCACAAGGGGAAAAAAAGACAAAAATAAATTTATGTTTACTCATTTGGGGTCAATCTGATCTGTTTCTGACTGGTACCAAATTCAGCAGCTAATACTACTTTAAAAAAAAAAAAAAGTCTTAAAAGTGCCAGTGCTCTGAACTGCATTTTGAAATTATGTTGCAGGACAACTTGAGCTGCATTTAACTTTTTGTTTTAATGTTTTTCCCCGAAGTAGGGGCTGCCATACACCAGCCCTTCAGTGAAATTCTGGTCAACACAAAATCTTATTTATTAATGGTTTGCTTTCACTCCTAGAATTTGTAATTTGTATCTGTCATTAGAGATCTCCTGTCATAACAAGAGGATCACAAAGCTGATGTTTTAACAGCATGTACCTCTCAGTACATGAGAGGCTCTGCTCTCACACAGGCACCAGCATTTTCATCTCTGCAGAGTTGTTCCCTTCGGAGAATAGGAGCAACCTGCTCAAATAATTACTTCCTTTTCAGAGAAAAAAGGATTAGCAGTAGACTAAAAGCATATTTTTCTTTCTGTATAGGATGCATATCTTTGTCTGTTGAACTGAATCACAGGCTGCTAAGGGCTCTTGGCATCTGTATCTGTGGGTATAGCTCAGTGCATGAATTACAGTGGTTTGCACCAGCGAAGACTGGGGGGGGGGGGGGGCAGTGGAATGGAGGCATTAGTCACAGTGGGGAAAAATTGCACTGTGAGACGTGATCATCTCTTGCACATCCTGAGAAATATACGTTGAACCATTGGTCATTACTGTTCAGTGGGAGGTATTTCTACTTTTCTCCCTCCAAAGCAAGCTGTCTTATGCTATGCAGAGCCTTTTGCAAGGCTCAAATTTTAAATGCAAATACCTGAAATAGGATTTATATAAAATAGAAGCATAGGGATTTGCAAGTCGAATACCTCTGAAACAAGAAATGCTAAATATAGAGATCTGGATATAGCATTTAAACTTAAAATCCTATTTCAGGAGCTAAGCATAGAATGTTATCCCTCCACAGGGGTAAGACAGTCTATGCAAAATTGGTGATTTGACATCACGTATTAAGCAGAACCATCACTTACTATTAAGGATAAGGTAGTCAAAACAACCACTATTTTAAGTGCAGTCCTGCTAAATTATTCTGCAAAGTCTGTGGAAACAGAGATAGGCCTACGCTGATTCCAGATCAATATTTACATAGCAAGAAAAGAACCCGTGAGGACAGAGAAAAAAACCCGAGATGACCCATTTATGTAGGGTTAGAAATACACTTGACTAAAGCAAATTAAGAAGAATCATTCCCAGGGGCAGTCTAAGATGAAGCTGAATGCTGGTTATCCCCACTTTGGGCAGACTTGTGCACAGAAGCATATGTAGAAATCCTCCCGAATCTGAGTCTGCCAGGCACACATTTTTACCACAGACCCACCTGACTGCAGAGGTGTCCCTTGACTTTCTAAAAGCCAGGGAGCATCCCTGCCCCAGCACCAGAAGGTATCTATTTCTCTCAGACTCTCACATTATGAGCTCCTGAAGCAGACTGTGGCCAATTGGGCACCTATCCTGCTGTGCTCAGGATATTTGGAAGCAATGTGCTGCTGTCCCGGGCTCTGCACGCAGCCAAACATGACAGTTATAAGCGCCACCACAGCCACAGCAGAGCTCTTTCACGAGTTTAAAATCACCCATTGCTCAAATCAGCTATCTTAAAAATATAAAATATGTATTTAGACCACACACAATAGGGACAGTTATTAAAAAAGTCACAAAGACGGAGATGCTAACAAGGAAAGAAAAACAACACTCGAGCTGTTTCACACAGCCTCACACTCAGAAACCTGCCTTTCTTTCCCATCCATCAGCTGCTCAGCCCCAAATCTTGCTGCACTTACCTCACCCCTGGGGTCTGGGCTCGTCCTGGCCAGCAGCAGGCACACCTCCCCAGCAGCCTAGTTTCCATACTCCAGCCCTTCTCGGGGTTTGCCCAAGTTGCCATCCAGACATCCCAAGAGCCTTCACTACATCAGGAAGCGATTTCAACACTTCTCCTTCTACAAGGACTGTCCTCCCTTCTTCAGAAAGAAGAATATCCCTTTGGCAGGAGTGCCCACCTGCTAGTACATTTCTACTACATCAAGACACAGAATTTCTTACTCTTTCCATGAGGCAATGGGTAAGTGCCTGCAGAAAACCTTTTCAAACACTGAATTTATACTTTTCATCAACATGTAAATTGAAACCATAGATGGCATTTAATATATGCAGCTCATCACTAGCTCTTAATTGAGATGAGACAATGGCAATCAACAGCTCTGTGAGGGAAGAGATGACCCCTGTCAGGTCCTTCACTACTGTTTACACGTGAATGTAAAACACACAGCCCAATCAGCAACCATTTTCCCAGTTTAGGGTGTTTGGACAGTCTGTTTCAGGAAATATTCCCCAACCTGCTTTAATCAAGCAGAGGTTATTATTTCAAGCAGAGATTGATCTGCTGAGATGGGTAAAATTTTCCTGTTAGAGTAGATGCAGAAGGTGAACATCTATCCAGCTGCACAGGCTCAGTTCTACACAGTGCTTTCCAAAGCATTCCATGTACTTACGGGTGAGTCTGTGATCCTCCTCTGCAAGCTGCCCCGTGGAGAGCCAGGCTCGAATGGGAAGTGTTGCCAAATTAATTCTGTAATGCTGTGGATGGTACTACAAGCAACACGCATTATTGAGCTAAATTAATTTCTGCTGTACCTGACCTGCAGCTGAGGAATGTTGCTTACTGGGCTGGGGATAGCTTGTTTGTTGGATCTATAAAATATTGTTACTTAAACAGTCCAGTGAGCTCCTCTGACACAAGTTCTCTTTCCCCTGAAGGGTTTTTTTTCTAACTGGAGTTATTGATCCCCTTGGCTTTAGACAGGAAATCATCACTGCATTAGCAACCACCAAAATGGTCCTCAGTCCTTAGAGTCTGTTCCCCGACATGACATCGATTTGAATTTTTTGAGCTGGGAATGTTATTACAGTTTCAGAGTGTGCATGTGTGCACATGTGTATTACTTTTAAAGCGTGTCTCAAACAATTGCTGCTGAATTCTGCTACAAAGCAGTGCTACTTTATTTAATATGGAGGAAAACACAGTCAGTGCAAAATAGAAACCTCCAGCTCCAGCACTCTGGGTGAATTCACTGTTTCAACCTTGAAACATTAAATTTTTGTATTTGCCATGTAAATACAAAATAATCATTCTTGAAATTGTACCATGGTGATTCTACATTCACATGTCAACCAAAGCCTGACTTCACTGCCCAGTGATGCAACTATAACCCTGCTCTGAAGTGAATACTTTATTTACTCTTATTTAATCTAGATATGGAATAAGAACTACATTTAACGGGTGACAGAGGAGGTACTACCAAAGCCTGTGCTCTGTTTCCAAGCCCTGGAATGCAGTGATCCCTTCCCAGCATTATCTCCCAATACAGCACCAGAGCCAAGAGAAATACAGATTTGTTCGATAAACATACTTAATAATGTGCACCTTATTAATTACTGCAATGCCTTATAAATATATAGGGTCAAAGCTGTTGATGTCAGCACAACAGGTCAGAGTGTCCAAGCATGCCTGCAGGATGCAGCTGGGTGGACTGGAGTGGTGCAGTACCTTCATTACCCATTTAGCAAATCCATCCTACTTGGACTTGACTCTGATGCTGTACACAAAACGTCAAGGAAACAACAGAGTTGTGCCAATCTGCCTGCAGGATTAAACCAGCACCATTAAACCATTTCACAGGGTCCTCTGACAAGTGTTTCACCAAGGAGATATTCCATGCTTTGATCTTTTGGGGGGAAGTAACGTTTCAATTTTTTAACATGCCTATGCAAACTAACAATGTTATATGTCCAAAGTGAATTTAACAGGCAGTCAACACATAAGGGATATATACGTACCTCTGAAAATGGAAACTGCTGGTGGTCATGGCACAAGTCTGCTACGGGAGCTAAGTGCTGGATTTCAGATAGTGATGAGGAACCTGAAACAGTACTGCCAGGGTCTGTCGGTATGCCAGTATTGAAACAACAAAGGAGGGAAACACTTCTCACATGTGGAAAGCAGAGAGCTTTCCAGTAGAGTCCCCTGACTGTTTCTAAGACTACATTTATTTTCACCAACATTACTGAAAAGTTTTGCACTAACTTACCAATACACAACTCTGTGAATCCATGACATTTGCATTGAAAACACCCTTCTGGAAAACTGTGTGGCTGGGGTGCTAGTGAAGTGCTTGCTTGAGCTGCAGCCTCATTTATGGAGAACATGAATCCACTAAAAATGGCTTTGCTTTCACAAGAACTTGCACAACCTTCACAGTAATTTCAAATTTATAGCATAATTTAAGAAAATGTTGTTCGCAGGACATGACTGCCTCTGCAAGACACAGCAGCATCAATACTAAACTGCAGCAAGGGCTCAGAGTTGGTGATGAGACCAGGTTTGGCATATCTTGTTGAAGCTCTCTCTTCTAGTATTGATGACCAGTGCTGGCTGAGTCAGTGTAATTCAAAGACTAGCAGTAAGTATGATTTTTAAAGATCTGTCCTAGCAAGATTATTTACCAGTTGTCTGATGCGCTCAGAATCAGCAAATTGACCACAAGTTTCCAATCTCCACACTGTATGTGGGAAATAAGGTGAACTTTTTGAGTATATACAGGTCAAACTGAATTCCTGGAGATGGAGACTGAGCTTGTTACAGTGCAAGCCTCCACATCTTCAAATGTTGAGAAGTAAATATTCTTCATGATTTATTTTAATACAGAAGCTTTTCCAATGTGTGGTGCAATGAAACCACTTTAATGTTAGCAGCAGGTGCCCTGCATTTAAAGTACCAAAGTCACGCCTCTACTGTGGTGCTGCACAGATGTTTTGAAGTGATATAAAACCAAAAGGAAAATACCAATAAAAGCAGTTTTATACCCATAAAACCAAAATAATTCCATGAAAAGAAGAAAAAACTTGGTTTTACCTACATTTCACAAAACCTGTTTCCACTAGTCAGCTGCTTTGACCAAATCTGCTACAGTCTTTTTTTTAAATTCCTATCCTCAGTTCATTTTATCATCTCAGTAAAAAAACGTAAACTCAAGTCAGCAATTTAAAAAAACATGAAGTGTTGTCATAATACACCACTTCCCTTAAAAGACAGCAAAGTGCTGTTAAAATCCAGGCTAAACAGTATCTTTCCCCCAAGATAAAAAATGTCCAGTATAGGTTCAGACATGTGTCATACTAGAGAGCACTTTCCATACCTATCTTTTTCAATGTGTGTATTATCTTAAGTGTACTTATTAGTCAACAGTTCATTTCCATAAGTGCTTAATTTATAACCCTCATCAGCAGGCTTTCAAGCCAAAGTTAAGACCCCATTAAATCCCCATTTCACATTCCTCAGGTTTACACAGTACACCTCAGTAGTCACGATTTGTTTCCATCTCTTAAACAGCTGATAAAAATGCAAGAGTAATTTCCACTTGTGCTGCACTATGGAGTTGTAAACTTTTATGGCAATGTTAAGAACTGGCCATCAAGAATGTTAACATGCAGATTTTTACCTCTGAAATCGTTTCCCCATTGTTGAGGCATCTCTGACAAAGCACAGGCAGGAGAGGCAGAGGCAGTTTGTTCAGAGCAGAATGAAAAACAAGTTCAAACTTACTTAAAAGACCTTTTTGGCAAGGTAGCAAACTTGTTTTCTTTCACTAAAAAGGGCAGGAATCTCCTGGGGAGGGAGGGGGCAGAGAGGGAAGAAGGGACATGCTTGTGCCAGCCAGAGCAGCTCCTTCTCAGCCATTGCCTCCTGGTGCAGGCAGGGATGGCGGGAAGACGAATGGCGATGGTCATGCCCCTGGGCTGCCTCCACAGCACTGTGGTCCCTGTCAGCCCACACTCCCCGCTGTATGACCAGAGGGGCTGCAGCTCTGGCCAAAAGCTGTTTAATGCCATCTTGGAGGAAAATGCTCTGCAGTGGCCAGGTACAGTCTCATGTGAGAGCAGCAAGGCCCTGAATCGATCCACTCCCCTGCCTGACCACTATGCCGGGCCCTGACAGCAGTCCCCAGGGAGGCCATTATCCTCTCAATTCACATGTTTAACTTACTGTGTCTGAAGTGTCAGTGCTGTTCCATGGGGGGTGTCAGTGATGTGCCACGGTCGTGCTGCGCTGCACAGCAACAGCAGGGGAGGGACATGGGGGTGCACTGCCCAAGGTGGCCATCATCCCCTCATCTCAGGGGCCATCCCCTCACCTCAGGGGCCACTGGTACCCCCAAGCTCTTGGACACTCACAGCCAAAGCAACCCAGGCTGTGGGAGTCTGGCAGGAGCCCTTGTCATACTGCTACCAGCTTCAGCAAGAAGCTTAAAAACTACTTTACCCTCTCACGCAGCAGCCAAAGGTGGGGGTGATAGTGCAGACGCTGAAGTCTACAACCATGAAGCCTCTGTGGCCAGCTCTGCTGCAGCGTTTTTGGGCCTATGCAACAAAACAAGGATTTGCCTGTCCATCCCACACTGTACTGCTTGCTACAGCTCACTACAACCACCTTGCTCTTCTCTCCTTTTATGCTAACATGAAGGAGAAACTGTCATCACTGCCCAAGAACATCAAGCAAGCTGCTTTGGGAGAAGCTGCTTAGAACAGCTACCAGGGATTTTGGTCTGTATTGTAGTGATTTCTCAAATTTCCAGTCTGAGACATTGAGGTTCCTTCCACAAGACATGCATAAAACTAACCTGCAAACAAGCCCTTCTGCACAGACTGGAGATACCTGCTTACACAGCTATGGCAGCAGTATCTGCGGTCTGTTCTCCCCAAGACAGCCAGGGTGTTTCCAGCCAAAATGAGTTCCTCCCTGGGTGATGTTTCAGAGAAGAGAAGGACAGTTCTCAGAGGGGTTTCATTTCTGAAGATTTTTTTAAACTGCTTGTTGGAATCCAGTGAGGAAGGGGGAAGAATGTTCATATTCCTTTAAGTCTTACTTTTTGCCCAGCTCAAAGTGATCAAAGATGAAAATCACTGCATCTAATGAAGAAGGAACAGGGGATTTAAGCCAACTGTCCTTCATTAGTGCTGTTGGCCTCAGGTTTCTTGGGCTTCATCGTCTCTTTCCAAAATAAAATAATGTTGTGTTTCTCAGAAAAGTTCCAAAGATTCCCTCTTAGCTTGTACAGGGTGCAAAGCATTGAAATTTTGATAATCACAAGTGAGATGTTTTTTGTCTTCAGCTAGCTTAATCCTCTCTTATTCTGAGCCCTTATTAGACAGAATATAACATATAAAGGACTTTTAAAGCTTTGGGCAACTCTTCAAAATTACATCATAAGCTTAACTTCTGTAAAGTCTATGCAATAAATCAGCGGGCACTGGGAGCTGGAATCTATATCTGCTGATCCCCATGGATATACATCACCCAGAAGTATAAGATTTTAAAATTTGTTTCTAAACAAGATTTTTTAAAAATCTTGCTACTTGGTGAAGAGCTGCACAACTTGCAGCAAGGGCCTTTGTGAAGATTTACCAGGACAGAAGCATTTATTGCAAGTGTGGAATGGTGACTATCAAAAATACTGCCTTTGCACGCAGTTAGATGACCTTTCTGTTCTGGCATTACCCGACAGAATGTATAGAAGCCACAAGGATGACTCAAGGTTCATAATATTATATACAACCCACTCTATATTATTGAAATATCAAAATAAATCTACACTGAGTGTCTTTAGTATTACCCTGAGACAAGTGGTTCTCGTACACAGCAGTTTGTCAAGGAGATCGTACAGCCAGAATGCAACTACATAATCCAATAGATGAGCTCTCAGACTGTGGTTTTAAAAATTAAAGAACCTGATGGTAAGTTGCTTCCTCTCTGCAGGCTCTTTAGACCTTCCCATGCAACTAAACACACAGTTATATCCTGCTATGAAAAATACAGATTGGTGTAAAAAAAATCCTGTTGAAAGGCTCCCGCCCCTGATTAAACTCTACAGGACTTTTAAAGGTTAAGACCTAACCTCAGCTCTTCTCAGCTCACCAGCTTCGACGAGAAGCTTGCAGCAACATTAATCAGCATGAAATAATGAGGCTGTGAGAGGCAGCAGCATGTGATTTCTTTATTTCATCTTAATTACAATTTAAAATTTTAATGTCAAGAATTTGACAAGTGTTTGAGCAAGAAGAATTATTGCCTCAACAGCAGTTAAGGTCAGGCAGAGAAATAGGCTCAATCCCAAAGAAAAGCAATGAATTTGTCCTGTAATAGCCGTGTAATTTAAATTGTTCTGCCAGCTGCTGTTGACAGCAAATGGGCTGGTTCAGAAGCCCAAAGCTCCTGCCAAAACATGTGTCTCCAGTCTCCAACCAGAAGTAGACCCTACCATGGGGCCAACTTTAGCAAATGGCAGGCTTTTGGGAAAGGAGCATCCTACCCAAAGGGAATATGCTCCTGTAACACAAACAGATATAATTAGGTTGCAACAGAATTACAGTGAAGCATATGTTATAATGAATAATTTGAGTGTCTCATTGAATCAACAAATAGTTCAGGCTGGAAGGGACCTCTGGAGGCAAAGTACTTAATGGGAGGATTAACTGTCATAGGTGTATTTGTTTTTCATGCAGCACAATTCCTCCAAACAGTTTAACTTCAACGGAGAGCAACTATTGATGGGTTTGTTTTCCAAAGACAAATATTTCTCCTTTGAATTGCACGTTCAAACTCAGAATTGAAGCAGCCCAGACTACAAAGCCTGTGTGCACTCTCTCTTTTTCAGCCAGCCCAAATCCAGCTGCAGCTTCCCTGCCCCTGTCCATGACAGCCTGAAGCCAGCCCCAGCACACCCTGAGCACAGGGGCTGATGAGAGCCTAATGACACCCGTCACCTTGCCACTGGTCTGCAGGGCAGTGCTGCCTACACAGCTCCCACTCAGGAACAGTCCAGACCTGTCATGGATAAACTGCAGAGAAACATCTGCCTCAAGTTTGTAAAGGAACAGATCACATCTGTAAATGGGTCTGCACAGTTCTGGGCCTATGAAGATCTATAGGTAATACTTTTCTCAAAACCTTGCTTCTGAAAAACATTATTTTGCAACCCTAAAAGATTTTGCCGTTCTGACTCTTTGTACTTTAAACAATTACTCTTACAGGTGAGAGTCTTCCAATACTCCTTAATTGAGCCACTTGAACTTAAATATCCACCTTTGCAAAGCTAGAGATAGGACATCTGACTAACAATAGAAGCGACAGTGCACCGGGTCCAGTGTTTAAAACCACAGCCGTGAAAATGTTGTGCATTGGTACAACAGCAGATCCAACACTGGATTAAGGAGCACAACCTGTCACACTGAGCCCTCACCATTTGAGAAAGCCCTTTGAAACAGGACAACACAATAGAATAACTGTCTGCTGGTTTTTGTCATCATCTTGTACGTTCAATGGATAAAGCCAGCCTCCTAGTGTACAACTTGGGGGGAATTCCAAACAGTTTAGCAAATTGTCCTGCGGATTTCACTGAACTGACACAGAAAATGTTCAGATGTTCTACCGAGACCACTTGAAAACATTTCTCAAGCATAAAGCTCTTAAAATGTTCTATTTTCTGTGCAATACTGCCTGAGGTTCCTGTTTGGAGAGGACCAAGCTGGCTTGTTTCTGCCAACTTGCCCAGGTGAGAGCAATGGCCCTGCCCACCTGGAAGGGCAGAACTTCAACCCAGGTCTGTGCAAGCAGGTGCCTCAGGGCACATAGGGAATCCCCCCAAACCAGTATTGCTGGGACATCCATGCTTTCAGATCTGGAGAGGTTTGGGAAGAGTAGTGAAGGATTACTTCTTATTAACCTAGCATCTAAATCTACCATACAAGAACTGACATTTTGCAACAGAAGTGGTTTAAATGAACCCTCAGCATTAATTTCACCAAGTTAAACTCACACACAAACACTCTTACTTCTCAAGGTGTCCACTGAATCTACTAGATACCCCATTTACTTGCTCTTGGCCGTCTGGATTTCAACCTTACCCACCCTGAATTGTATCAAACACCACTCTGGCTCCAGCATAGTTCTAAATACAAGGCAGCAATAAAAAGAAAATTTGAAATACATAAGACTGTGTTAAAGATACAGTTGGAAATCTTTCCTGAGATGCTTTCAACACAAGTGGTTTGTGCAAACCTACTGAAATCATAGAATGTTTTTAATGTATTTTCAATCATTTAAGTTGAATTTCCATCATATTGATTGCAACAAGCATAGTAAATATCTTAAGGATTTTAATGTTTATGATCCTAGTTACATCCACTCTGCATGTGTCCAGTAGCATAAAATAAGCAGTGTTTTAATGATCTAAATTGATTTAATTTTTCTTTTTTTTTCCTTTTTT
>WUAM01000239.1:1129312-1140017 GCA_024336885.1 Actenoides hombroni | reverse complement strand
AAAGCTGTACTTCAGAGTGAGTCATATTCCCTTGTTGCCTAAAAACCTGTCTATAATTCTCGGGAGCAAGGAGGAATTGCTATTTGAACAGCTTTCTCTCTTGTTTTACCTGAGAACAGAAGAGCAGCTCAGCCCCTGGGGCCCAGGGTGCATGCCAAGGTGTGAGGAGATAGCAGCGTGGAGGATCCACGGGCACGCTTTGGGTGCTGGAAGATGTCAGATGTGTGGCATGGAAGGAGGATGGTACACGTGGCTTGGGGGACCTCTCCACAGGAGATGTCAAGCAGGTGTAGATGCAGAGAGGATGGTGCTTGGCAGCACATGAAAAATGTAGAAAGCATCCCCAAAAGCTGTGAGATATATTTGCTCTCAATGCAATACAGCCCATAGTATATCAGAGCAATCCCTGTGTTACATGCCCTTTGATCCTGTTACGGCTCTCCTATTACTTTAAAGTCATTACCCATGAGATAAAAGGTTGTTCATTTAAATATGAAATTACTAGCTCCCTTATAGCAGAAACTTGTGGAACATGAGGCGTGCAGGGCTGATTTAATCTGAGCTATTAAAACAATTACATATTTACTGATGGTGGAATAGAGAGTGCTTGCATTAAAGAAACAGAAATTCCAGTGAGACTTACTTGTTAAGGATGTCAGTTAACAACCTTTGTATTTAATTATATTTTTTAATAATTTACTTTTTTTTGGTATTGTTTATTTTATTTTTATATTGTTTATTTATTTGTTGGCTTAAGCTCCAGCCGTGAGATGCCTGGAAATGAGTTAGTAGTTTTCCATGTGACCAATTATTTACATTGTCTGTGTTCTGAGTTTGAGAGAGAAGAGTAAAATATGCAGGAAATTAACCACTGAACTGCCATATTCTCTGTAGTGAAAAATATTCAAGGAAATGACTGACATGTGGATATCTAACTTGACAGGAAACTTCATCTGTGCAGATTCACCTACAGATTATTAGTGAGCAGAGCATGAGAATAAAGCCAAATGATCTAGCCCCTTCCACGGCTAGCTGCACACTGAGACCCCACACATTCCGAACTGTGATTTTGCTTCAATCACCACTATCCTAACATCTCAGATGTGCAAAAATCACATCCAAGGCCAAAGCCTTCAGAAAATGGTACAAGAACATACTGAACTGGAAATTCTTTGTCTTTCCATGGAGATAACCCTTATCATGGGATAGAAAATCTGTGCTGCAGAGACCCTGGGAGCTGTATGGACATGAATTTTAAAACAATAGGTAAATGTAAAATCAACCCAAACTGGGCACGGACAATAAGAACCATAGCTTGCCTATTTTCAAGACTAGAAAATGAGTTATGGGACAAGGAAGGACTCAGAGTGCTGCCTGCCTAAGTGACACCATTCACATGAAAAAAAAAGAGATGCATGTAATTAGCATGTGCAAATAACTTTTGCACACGAAGCATGTAGAAAATAGGAAGGTATAGAAGTATTTTGGCACACATGTTATTTTGTGAAACGGTTCTGGTCATTAAGCCTTTCATTTTTCTATCCCTTACATACATGAATGTCGATGAAATATAGTTCCTTCCCAGGAAAGGTTAAATAATTGATTTAAATAACTTAAGAAACTAGAAATCTTGTCAATTCATTCAAAATGACATGAAAAAGATGTGTGGAAAAGCCTTGCCCCTTTTACAACATCGCCTTCCCCAGAGAAGGATCAGACTGGGCACCAAGCAGCTGTGAGTCAGCAGCAGCAGGGATTGCTCAGAGGCTGGCATACCCTTACATCCCAATTATCAGCCAACGGACTCAGCTCTGGGAATTTGGCATGGTAATTCCCACAGGAGATAAACCCTGTCCTTGTACAGAAGCAGGACTGTGAGGGCAGCTGCCTTCCCTCAGTGTCTGCCTGCATTTTGCCAGATGAGGTCAGCAGCAGCCAGCTACCTGAAGTTTCCAAGCGGCATCCATGGGTAACCACGCAATTGCACCCACACAAACAGCAACTTCTTTTTTTACCAGTTCATCTTGTATGTTCTAGACCATCATTCTGTTATCCACACTTACCAATACCAGGTCTGCAAGAAGCACAGTGTTTGCAGTTTAGCTTGTGGCACGGACCACAGGAGAGGGCAGTAATTCTCATGCACTTAAGCACCCTTAAAAAATGCTTCAGCTTATTCAGAATCTATCTTTGTGCTTTTGATCCCGCTGGAGCGGTGGATTAGTACCCTGTGCAAGCACGGAGCTGCCGGTTAAAGGAAGCAGAGGGCTGTCGCTGAGACAAAGCAGGTTAAAGGTGCTGTAATTATTTCTGATGGGTGTTTACATTTCAACAGCTGAGTACATTTAAAGAGCTCTTTTTGTTACAAATCTGATTGTTTTACACCCTAAGGCATAGTCTTAAAAGCATTTCTCATTTACCACCTGCTATTCCATCTTTTAGCAAATCTCACCCTTTCTGTCACTTGACCTGAAATGCACTCACTCAATATGCTTATTTGCACAATTTTAAGATAGCAGTTCTCTTTAAAAAATATTTTCCCGAACACGAAACCTTTAAGGCCACTTCAACTAAATGTGGACAGCACTGTCACATCCCTGCGCAACACACCTGAAGAAGCTGGCCTGCCTTGACCCGCGGATCTTGTTCCTCTAGATGCTTTCTTCTCTTTTCATTGCACCAGAGGCAAAATCATGTGACACAGCTCCAGGACAGACCTGCCTACTAAATCATTTAATTCATTAGCTCTGACCCTTTTTGTGCACAGAGGCACACGCATACCAACCGAGGATCCCGAGACAGCCACTGAAGGAACTGAAACATTTCCTTTAGTGCCCATGTAACTCTACAGTTGGGCCATGCAAATAATTCATGTTTGGATTGCTATCAGGCAATAAAAAAGCAAGCAGACTTCAGCTTCATCTCCATTTTGGTAGAGCTAAAATATTCAGTCTGGAGGGAAAAGTCACTCTTAAGTGACACCTAAAAGTCTCTGGAAGTGTCACCCAGCTGCTGGAAGAGAAAGACCAGTCAAAAACATTCTCGCAGCACCACAGTCAGAGGCAGGTCTGTGCCTCCGTTTCTGACACCCCAAACAAGTGCCCAGACTAGAGGAGTTTGCAGATTCTTCCCCAGACAGACTACTGCAGTAGCTGGCAGGTAGAGCTGAGATGCTCACACTGGGGATTTACACGAAAAAGCATTGATATGGCTTTTAAATGATCTAGATTATGCTATAAAATGCAGATTATAGATCCCCATGCTGTTGCTGAAATTAAACACTACCTCAACCCAAACCATACAAATGCAAAAGTAATGTTGAGTTCATTTTCTGGAGTTTTCACTGCCCTTTACTTTCAGCTATATATAAGTATACAGATATGTATTTGTATATTTGTGTATATATGTAGTTGTACTTATTGTTCTGCCTATACAGTGCAGGAGAAGTTGATAAAAAGAAAAGGGACTGAGAATTACATGCCATGAAAGAACACATCGTCTCCAACTCAGACTGCTCCAACCCAGTCCTGACATCTGTCTTCTCCAAAGGCAGATTTAATTTCCCACTGACAAGGCAAACCCATCCAAACCAAACACTCTCTACGACTTCTGAGCCCAGCGCCAGCATCTGAAGGGCCGGCTGGAGCTCCGAGTCCCCGCACATGTCACCACAGCCTTTGGGTTGCACGGGAGCCGTTTGGTCCACTGACAACTCAGACCCTTTTTGCACATGAGAGTCACAACAGTGATTGGGAAGACTAAGTAACATCTGCCACAAGAATGTAGACACCTAATCGCTTTGAATGCATTTCAAAATGTTGCCCAAATCTTGCCTGTAGAGCATCATCTCAGAGCTGAGTTTTACATCTCAGAGAAACAATCTCCACCCAAGAAACAAACCTTCCCATCCTGCCTGCCATTACCAAATGTGTCGGATTCTGGTGTCAGAGAAACTTGAGGGGAAGACAGTGAATCACTCCACTTCCCCATACTGTTTGTCACTTTCATTTCCAACCATGTGGTTTGATTTTCCATCCTTCGCTGACCTGCACATCATGCCCCATGTTGCAGAGTCTTTTATCTCACTCTGAAACACAAATTTTTAGTCATTAGACCAAAGTGCCTCACTGTTCCCTGGCGCTGCGTTCTTGCTTATGTCCCTGCCAATAGTAAAAAATTTTTTTGCAGTACATTTTTTTCCCACCCCTCAAAGCCATTCACTTAACCTTGTTAGGGGCAACCAGCTGCTTTTGAAGGATACTGTTTTCTGCTGTTCAGACCACATGACATGGGACACATCAGCAATATTATCAGAGTGCAGGGTGCCAAACTGCTGCTGCCACTGAGAGGCACAACCTTGAGGATTTTCTTTTGAGCCATCAGTTGAATAATTAAACATCAAAATGCAGGCTGAGATACTGAAACACCAGTGGAAAACTAGAATATGTGGTTTGCAGGTTGTGTGTTACCACCGGAACAGTAAAACGGGAAAGGGTTTGACAGTTCTGATTTGCTCCTTATGTGCTGACAGCACGGCTGGCATCATGAGACAGAGGGTGCTCTATCTCCCCGAATTTACAAAATAAAGAGTGAAAAAGAAATAATCAGAGTAGACACCCACACAGTAGTAGATCTGAGCTAGACGTTAACCTCTTTCCTTGTAAACTGCAGAGGCAATGACAAGATGTATGCACATTAGTACTTGTGAACCTCGGAATAAATGAGTTTTCAGAAGTAGATTTGCCTAACGAACAAATGTAACTCTTCTGGCAGAAGGACTTAAAGCAATACTTCCATGCTATTTTAAAGCATAGGATTCCTTCTGTTTGTTTCTTTGTAAAGACTTTGGCATATTTGGTGTCTGCAGTTCATAGCAAAGGCTGATCTGCAGCTGCTCATAGGTACAGCGGGTGCCCTCCATGCCGCCTGCAGACAGCAGATGAAGATGGGGGAACACAGCACTGGGTCCGGATGGTGCCACAGCGCAAACCTGGCAGAGCAAGGAGGAATAAACACTCCAGCAGCCCACGGGCAGCCTTGGGGACAGGAGGCTTGGAGCTTGCCCGGTGGCTGCGTCGCACAGCATCTTCACAACTGAGAGCTAATATAGCCCTGTTTAACTACCTGATTTATGAGAGCACATCATTTGTAAAGCTTAAGGGGATTGTAAACGAGGAATCTGTTTGCACCATATGGCGAGGGACATGGTTGTAGTCTTCCTCTCCAAACCCGTGGCTGAAGCATCGCAGTCTTGTAGTGCAGCTGGTTCCCAGCATTGCTCATGTTCAAATAGGCTGGGGTTTTTTTTCACCAGTCTTCCCTGCATTTATCAAGGATAACAGCATGAGAGGCTTTTCAACTAATTTTTGATGTTAATAAACAACTATGTTTAACTGTAATCTTCCAGAACAGAGACAGAGCAAGTTCTGCTCATTTACAGGTAGTCTGGGGTTTGGGTTTTGGTTTTTGGTAGTTACGTTTTTTGAAAAGGGTGCAGTTGAAGAGGATTTCGAGGCAGGTACAGTCTGACTTAGCGTAATATTAAGGATCCAATTTCAGCCCAACACAAAAACATTTTTCCAGTGTGAACAGCGGAGCAGATGCTGGCTTGGAGCACTTCCTTCACATTCCCACCAACAGAAGTCCACACAGAAACCCCAGTGGTTCCCACTCTGCATTCTGCATTTGTCTAGATACCTAGTGGTTTTGTTCCCTGCACTAAGGCAATAGCAAACATTAAATCCCAGGAGCTCAGAGGCTGTCGCTGTGGCTGGGGTATCCCACTGAGGTGTCACAAATCCGTGCAGCAGAGTTACTCTGGTGTGCCAAGGATACAAGCAAAGCTGGACTCCCATGATCAGGAGCTGGACTAGATCATGCCAACAACACCTTCAGAGCCTGCAAGACCTGGGAAAAAGCCGAGCTAAGGGCTGCCAGGAAAGCACGGGCAGCTTTCACCTGGGGTAAGGGAGCTTGGCATCCTGCCCCAACTCAGTAATTTTTATCAGTGTGAGGCAGCACACGTGAGCTGCTCCATCAGAGACAAGTGCTTCCCCTGTCACCCACCCACAGCCCCTGTGGCAATCTCTGTCCTGCCCAGAGCAGCAGCAGGCAGGTAGCCAGGGTTTTATGGGAGGTACCTTTTCACATCACTCACAGGTGTTAAAAGCTCAGCACGCTGTAAATCCCCTGTCTCAAAAGTCCGGACATGGACTCAAATCTCTCAGGAAGCTGAGATGGGTAACTGCTTAGGAAAACAAAACGTGCAGAGAATAAGGTTTCAGCCCATTTTCCCCATCTTTTGGCACAGACAAACCAACTTGTGTCGCACACATGAACCTTGCATTCAAGCACTAAAACTCAGTGACGTTCAACTGCTCTTACTCCCATTGCTATTGCTCCTCCTGCAGCGTAGAGAGCAAAGGACCAAGGAGACGGGGCAGCAGCATCAGTTGCTATGAAGGAGCGAGCAGTGGAGCTTCCGTCAGCTAAAGGAAGGCGATGACAATTAGGCAGCAGCACACAGCAGGGACACAATGTCTTGACTGCAAATCCCCCAGCACATGCAGCTATTTTAGAAAGAAGCTTTTAAAAACTCATCTGTGAACTCAATGAACTGTGGTCCAAGATGGCTTTCTCATGAGGCAGCACCTGAATTCTTCAAACAAAACATCAGCAAAAGATTTTCCCATTCTCCATATGAAGTTACATCCCTGTTACCTCCCTCTCACTCTTGAGCAGATCAGTACTGTTTGCAGTCACAACTGTGGAAAGAGTCACACCACACCAAGTGCCAAAGACCAGGAAGGATCCAAGCGACAGCACAATTCTCTAAATAAAAATCTTTGGCAGAAGACTGTTGAGCTCCAAAATGGTCTGAAATGTCAATTTTATATCTTAAACCATAAGATGTATTATATCATTCTGAAAGAAATCAATGCTGTGCTACTGAAATCTGGTCAGCTAATGGCCCTGAAACATGTCTCTATTCCAGCCGTCCAAGGCACCAACCTCCTGCTCCATCCCTGCTGATGGCTGTGAAGGCCATAACCAGGAGGAGATGAATTCTCTCCATTGCCAAGAGGGATGCCAAGCATGAGGGGAACATGTGTTTTCTAAAATACATTGGTTATACCCTCCCAACGTATTTTTCATAAATCTCTAATGAATAATAAGAGGGAAGGACCTTCCAGGAGCAGAGGCAGAGAACATGCAGTGTCAAACACTTAAGTAGATGACTGTAGGTACCAATTTTTCATCAAGATAAAGTAAACATGATATGGGACTGTACACAGAATATCAGCTTGCTGCAGCTAGAATTACGGCTACTAGGAAATCTTTGGCCACAATAAATGCCAGTTTATCAGCCCCCAAACCTGCTGCTACAGAGCAGCCCTGATATCTGGGACATGCGGAGAGCTCTGCAACTCTCACTCAGACTCATGTTCATGTTTGTGCAAATCTGCATTTCGTGTGTCAAATACAATCAATCAACTGTCCTGCCCTAAAATCTATAGAGTTCGATGGAAACTGGAATGCTTATCAATCACCTGTAGCTATCAGCAACCAAACTAGGATACAACGAAACCTGCTGTGAAAATGGTTGGAAAATAAAAAGAACTGAACAACAAAACACAAAACCCAAACCCTACAACACCCCCCCCCCAACTGGACATGGGAATTATTTCCCGGAATCTGCTGCTGTTTCGCTAAGCTGTGTCACCCAGAGGAGAATGGCCGAGAGGACTGCAAGAGCGAGGCTGTCCCGTGCCTGCAGCATGCAGGCCACACGCCGAGGGATCTCTCCAAACGCACGCTGAGTGCACAGTAATTAGGGGCAGGCAGCATGTGCTGGCAGTAATTGTGGCAGCCAGCCGGGCCAGACTGATTCACTGCTCTTCACGGAGCCACCCTCACCGGCAGACCAGGAAAACCTTGAGCCGCACACAAAATGAAGCTCTTGATACAGGTTGCTGCTTTCAAAGACATTTCGAAACAGTCCCCATAAGGGTAAATGTAATTTATTGCCCCCCCTGAAGTGGGCAAACCTTTTTCATTAAGACATGGGCATCAATGCCATCCTGCAAGCATGGCTTGGAATCCAAATGGAGCTCTTAATGGTTTCAGAGGGTGTGGAAGAGATGGCTCTAGATTAGAAATATTTATTGCATGCAGCAGCACAGAAGTCTCCTGCAGTCTAGCAGTTATGTGATACATCTTTGGTCCTGTTGTAGAAGGAAAAAATAGATGACTTCTAAAAAAGTCTATATTTCTAGGCAAGCTGCTGCAGAATTAAATCAAACTAGGAGGAAAATGTGAAGTAAATAAGACAAGAGTCATAATACACTGTTCTTGATCTGCAGATTTAAGTTTTAAATTGTCTTTTGAGGGATGATTTTATTTTACTTTTCGTGTCTTTTTATCACAACCAAGTGATTAAGAGCCAGTTCTGCAGACAGATGACCCTGACATGATCCACTACTGGAAGCGGCTTGGCTGC
The DNA here is from genome assembly GCA_024336885.1 of Actenoides hombroni. Classification (NCBI taxonomy): domain Eukaryota; kingdom Metazoa; phylum Chordata; class Aves; order Coraciiformes; family Alcedinidae; genus Actenoides; species Actenoides hombroni. The sequence continues at coordinate 1,131,517 of WUAM01000239.1, read as the reverse complement.
AGGAGCAGAGCCCCCGGAGCCCAGCACCCACAGCAGGATGCGTGCTGTTCAGCCTGGCTGCCCCAGGCTTGCTCGGCCTCCTCCCTGCTTGGGGGCATCGCAGGAGGGACCTGTGGGGTGCAGCACCTCACTTTGCCTCTCCAGCTGTGCCATCGACATTTCTAAGAGCAGCTGAACCTCAGTTGTAGGCAGAAGAATTGATTTCCAAGGCTTTCTGCCAGCATAAGCCTCAGCCTGCCACAGAGCTACTTGCAGATCTCTCCAAGGCCTCACCAGTGAATGCATCCCATACCTCAAAGATGACTTATCCTGTGAACTAGTTGCTAAAGTTTCACTTGCAATTAAGATTTGTACAGGAGTAGTTGAGGCCCTTGTGATTTCTATTCATGGCATGTCTTAGAAGCAAGCAAATTAAAATCTTTACCATTAAAGAGCTGATAGCTCCCATAATTGCAAGCATCATTCTGCATTAGCTGGAGGGAGCAGCATGACTCACTAGCTAACAGTAGCAGATCTGTTCATAAAATAGGAAAACTTCTAACCAAAGAGAATTTCCTGAGCCATGAATTACTTTAGAAAGAGTACTAATTCCAAACAGATTACTTACATAACTTTTGCTGCCAATACAAGAACTTTCTTATAAGTTAAGAGTCTTTTTGCTGTGTACTGCTCTGAATTACCTTCCTGGCTGACCCATGCTGCATCAATTCAGGATTCAAAAGAAAAAATTTTCCCTGAGAGATGAGTCATGCCTCTCTACCGTCCCTCAGGTTAAAACACATTTCTTTTTACTTTCCACAGATGACACGTTTTAAGAGTTGATGAGTTCAACAATTGATATGTCAATCCATTTGTCCAGAATAATCTTAAAACAAATATTAAAATGTTCTTATTCAAGGCACCTGTCCCCTGTGTAGCTCTGTATCGCCGTGAAAGAACAATCTGTCACTTGAAGGAGAAAATCCAGGAGGATGCAGAGCTATTGCAGGTTTAAACAAGATTTTTCAGGTCTTTTGAGGTCAGAAAAATAAAAAAGAAAGGTAGAAATAATGGCAGCATGCACTTAGGGGTTGGCTTGTCTCACAAAGTTCATTTCAGGAAGACTGCAGTAATAAAATTGGGTGGTTTTGCTCTTGGAAGAGGGTACAACTTATTCTAACTCCAGGGATTTTTGATGTTGCTGTGAGCTGAAACATCCAGTGTCCTCATTAGAATTCCAATACCTTCTCTGGCTTCCTGGAGGGCTCTGTGTTAAAGAAAGTGTATTTTAGATGCTTTGGAGTCTTTACACTTCTTTCTCCTTAGCAGTATGTGAGTGTGCAGCAGTGCACGGGGAAGGACACACCCCAAAAAAGAGTGAGGAGAAATCGCCCAGGTCTGCAATGGGGCAGGAGCAGGACTGGGCCCTGGGTGCAGAATGGGGAGGGTGCCCAGGCAGCTCCATGACTCCACTCCTACCCAGCACCCGCAGCAGCACCCAGTGTTGGAAATTGCTAAGAAAGATGGGTGGCTGGAGCAGTTCTGGTGATCACAGAATCACAGTGTTTGGGCTTGGAAGGGACCGCAAAAGATCATCTAGTCCACCCACCCTGCCAGAGCAGCACCACCTAGATCAGGTCACACAGGAACACGTCCAGGTGGGTTTTGAACATCTACAGAGAAGGAGACTCCACAACCCCTCTGGGCAGCCTGTTCCACTGTTCTGTCACCCTCACCGTGAAGAAGTTTCTCCTTAAGTTTACATGGAACCTCCTATGTTCCAGCTTGTACCTGTTGCCTCTTGTCCTATCATAGGATGTCACTGAGAAGAGCCTGGCTCCATCCTCCTAACACTCACCTTTTACATATATATAAACATTAATGAGGTCACTCCTCAGACTCTTCTTCTCCAAGCTAATGAGACGCAGCTCCCTCAGCCTTTCCTCATAAGGGAGATGCTCCACTCCCTTAATTATCTTTGTGGCTCCGTGCTGGACTCTTTCAAGCAGTTCCCTGTCCTTCCTGAACTGAGGTGTCCAGAACTGGACACAATATTCCAGATGTGGCCTCACCAGGGCAGAGTAGAGGGGGGAGAGAACCTCTCTCAACCTACTAACCACAGCCCTTCTAATACACCCCAGGATGCCATTGGCCTTCCTGGCCACAAGGGCCCATTGCTGGCTCATGGTCATCCTGCTGCCCACCAGGACCCCCAGGTCCCTTTCC
>WUAM01000239.1:1031867-1129171 GCA_024336885.1 Actenoides hombroni | reverse complement strand
GCTGGGTGGCAGCACAGCCTTCTAGTGTGTCAGCCACTCCTCCCAGTTTCGTGTTGTCAGCAAACTTTCTGACAGCGCACTCTGTTCCCTCATCCAGGTTGCTGATGAATATATTGAACAGTACTGGTCTCAGTACCGGACCTTGAGAGACTCCACTAGATACAGGATTCCAACTAGACTCCGTCCCATTGATCACAACTCTCTGCCTTCTATCCTTCAACCAATTCACAATCCACCTCGCTTATCAGATCATCCAGACCACACTTCCTCAGTTTAGCTTTGAGTTTGCTGTGGGGGATGGTGGCAAATGCTTTACTGAAATGAAGATAAACCACATCCCACTGCTCTACTGTCATCTATCCACCTGCTTATGTCCTCAAAAAAGGCTATCAGGTTGGTCAAACATGACTTCCCCTTGGTAAAATCATGTTGACCGCTCTTAATGACCCTCTTATCCTTGATATGCTTAGAGACAGCGCTGAGGATGAGTTGTTACATCACCTTTCCAGGGATGGAGGTTGGAAATCTCCTAAGAAGGGAGAATTCAAATCCTGGCGACACAGCCAGGAACACCTTGCTCTCGGCAGCAGTGGGATGGTGGCCAATGGGATGCGCAACAGGAAAGAGAATCTGTCTCTCACTGCAACATTCTGGCAATTAGCCATCTATCAATGCTAGATTAAATTGCTCAAGTCATTTGAAAACCAAACATCAGGTTTTTCAGTTACAAACTGTTGCTTTTCAGTTGGAATTTCATATGAAATAGAGCAAAGACCCCGTTGGATTGCTGCAGAGCACTGTTTTACTTGAGAAAGGGAAAACTGTAAACAGACAAACAAAACTGTTCCTAACAGCGAGATGAGTCCTAGATCTGTTACAAGTGTGAAGAGGCCAGAAGCAAAAGCATGAAACAAAGAACTATACAAAGAGGAAAAACCAGCTCTCAAAGTACAGAACGAGTGAGAGCACTGAAGAACAAGCAAGAGAAATTAAAACCCTGGATTGTTGCAGACAAAACCTGAAAACAGAAGACATGTTTTTCTGAGCAATTTGCCCCATCAGACTACTTCTGACTGAAGCCCCAGGAAAGCCAGGCATTCCAGCTGTGTCCAGCTGTGCATCGCCAGCACTCTGCTCCCTGCACTTTCATTTCAATTATAATTTTTTTTCATTTATATGAGCTTTTTCAGCTTTACCAGGAGGGACACAAGAGATCCCACCTGCCCTGGTCCAAAGTAGGACCAGGAGCAGTAGCTTTGGTCTCTCATTCCTATGGTGGATGCCATGCTGTCAATCAATGCTGTTTCCTTGATAAAGAGGGAACAGCCTCACTGAAAACAGTTTTCATGCAGTACATAAAAGGGGCAGGTGGCTTGTGTGGCTTAGGCTCAGCAAGCCAAGTGCTCAACATCTACCCTGAACATCAGGCTTACCCTAATGGAATCAGAGTTATTGAAGGAAAAAATGCCCAGGGAGTTCCTGAAGAACCACAGCTTGTGGAGTTCTTCCATGGAACACTCCAAAAAATATGAAGAAAAAGAATAATTGAAAGATTTGGTGCTAAGATACGAATTGCTGCCTTTGGCTGGGCATCCTTGCTGACAGAGCCTGCCTCCAGCAGGTACCACTGCAAAGTCCCTCCTGTGACACCTTTATGGAACAGATGTGCCCATCAAGAGAGAGTAGAGACTTGGTAAAGAATACCAACCTATCAAGAAAAAGATGCAGTTGGATATTTTAGGAATGGAAAAAAAAATACACTATTTTACACTATTACGTGCTCGAGCTCTGTAATTTCCATATAAGACACAGCTTACTTCCCACAACTTAAGGAAACTTCATTGTCATGAAATAATCTTAATTAATAGTTGCAATAGTAGCACAAAAAGGCATGACACTAAGATTAATCTTTTTTAGATTACTTTCATGCTGTTTTATTGTGAGTAGCAGTGTTTGGCTAAGCACTTTAAAAAACAAGAACCATATGCAACCAACCACCTACAGCTGGATGTTCTCATGGACAGCATGTCAAGACCTGTAGCTCTTTATTGCATATTCTGCTCCCAAAGGCTACATCTGAGCTAAAAATTCCCTCCTGGTGTCACTTCACATCAACTTGCTTTTTAAAAACGCCCCTGCTCAAGGGACGTACGAGATTTGCAAGCTCTCTGAGGAGAGGTGGCCTGAGGAAAGAAGCAGGAGGCTTGTATGAAAACCCCGACTTGCGGTAGCACAGCAGCAAAACAAAGCAGCTACCCTTGGGGAAGCCACATCCAGAATGGTGGCAAAACACCTGGAGAAAGCAAGGGGGATTGGTTCCGGTTAGGATGCGCTGGCTGGCGGGAGTTACCCAGCAATGCCAGGCTCCGCGCGGGAGGAGCCAAGTGCGAGGTGGACACCGATGTTGCACACATGCAAATTACATCTCTCAGAATCAAAAGAGGCATTGCTGCGTGGCTCATAGGAAGTCAACGAGCAGCAAAGATTTCTCAAAATGGAAAACTGGAGTAAGACAGGCGTTTTGTGCTCATAGAGGCACGTTAAGGATTAGGTGTAACTCTGGATGTCTCCAGCCTCTTCCAGCAGTCACTTGGGACCCTGTTTGGCTTTCTATTTGGCCTTCACAAACACAGGAGTTTAAATTTAGCCCTCCCACAGCTTGCACTGGATTTATCACAATGTGGCGGTCAGGACAATTTTTTTCCCCCATCTGCTCTGGTGGAGATGTCGTTCCCTGCACAGTTAATGTGGAGTGGGGACCAGCTGCCTGTGCTATCACACAGTGCTAGCACTGAAATAGGTTGCCAAGTTTTAAAACAGAATTCAAAGCAGCACACAAGAGCCCTTGGGCTCTCTGTGCTCTCCCTGAAGCCACGGCAGCTGTGCCTGCTGTTGGGAGAGACCAGCTGGACCATGCCGGTGCTGGCCACCTTCTCCAGGCTCACCGGGAGTGTGGGGTCTGCAGGCTAAGTGGAGTCTGGCTCTCCAAGATCCTGGAAAGAGGGAAACCCCAGAAAACTGCAGTATCTCTGCAAATTCCAGTGCTAGTCACTAGCTCCTTAATCCCGTATCTCTTACTTCATCTGAGCAAGGAATGACAGCCCGGCAGGAGCAGGCATCCATCCCAATGTACGTGAACAGCTAGCCACAAAAGTACCTGTACTTCTACATATACCCGAAGTGATTTATCTGCTGACAAATTCTGCACAACCAAACATCAATTCTGAATTTGCTGTACTGTTAATGAATGACCAAATACAGCAGTAATTCATCTCAGATGCAAAAATATGTGTCTTTGTAAAATAATTTATGCTTCAAATTGTACAGAGAGACTATCAGAAAGCAGAAGTACTGAAACTGTTTCAGCTTTGCAAACATCACAGTTTTTGTCTGACTTTAAAGATTCTTCTATACTGAATATTCAATTACCTCACTGAAAATGCAGTGATCCAGCTGTTGGAGCACAGCCCTTGGTGGCACTCCACTGCTACTCAGCAGTATGGCTTAACCATCTAGCTGACTGCCCTTCATATACCAATGTGCTGTTAAGGGAGTTTCTTCAGAGCCTGTTCTCCCCTTCAGCCTGGGTCATCCACAGTCCCCTCCAGCACTCCTGAGAGCTCCACAGCCAGACATTCCTCTCCAGATGAGCACCTGGGGCTCCTGTGAAGCTCAGGCCTAGCCTGGCTTTTGGCTCCCATCACAGCAACCTCTTTTCCCTAGCAAGCATTGCCACAGGGGGAAGTCTGGCAGCGCCTGCTTAGACACAGTGGGACAAGGACACTTTCATGTATCTTTCTGTAGGGCTCTCTCTCATGGCTTATCCAGGCACCTTCTTATCTATGTTAATTTGGCCTCTTCCAGGCTAATTACGACTCAATATATAAGAGAGTCTCATTAAGATCTTAGCTTAGGTTGGATATTTATATTCTCGGTATCCTCAGCAAAAATTGTAAGAAAACTGGTTATCAGGCACAGACATGCCTGCAGATAAAAGGGCATCTTCATTCCCCACAGCAGCAGACTGGCAATCACCAGAAGCCCAACACACGAAGGCTTGAATTTTTCTGTGCCCTGCACTTAGAAAAATAACGTGCCCAGTTCCTCAGTGTTAAGGCTCTTCCAGCACCTCAGTCCCCTTTGGAAAATCCTGCCTTCATCTTGATGCAAATAGAAGATTTAGCTGCTAGCAAATGCAAAACTTATTGTCTGAGCACCGAGTGAGAAATATTGAGGTTTTGAGTAAGAGCAATAGACTGTAACACCACAAATACTTCAGTGCTGAGAGCTATTAGGTATCCAGCCGAGGAAGCTGGGGAAATCCCACTGCTTGTAAGTGTTTGTAGGGGAAGAAACGCACAGAAGAATATTGCAACAGAAAATATGAGGCCAAACTGAATTGTGAACCCTTTTGACCAGGTTTCCAAGGTAGAAGATTTTTTGACAAATCCTTTGTAATAACTGTGACACTGATGCAATAACACAATTGGTTGGTAAAGCAATACAGGAAGGATCTTACGGGAATGTTAGTCACTGGCTGAGTAGTATGAAGAGTATTTGGAAGAATACTCATGAGTTTCAGTCTTGCACAAATGAATTTCTCCCCCTTCAGCTTCACACTGAAAACTGCTGTATTGTTATCTCCACCTGAGGTTTGAGAGACCCCCACACCAAGCACAGACATCACCATCATCAATGACCCATCATTGCAGCAAACAGTCAAAAGAAAACATTCATAGACTAAAACTCTCTCTCCTGAAAATGCTTAGTAACAAATACCTGATTTCTCTGAAATCAAAACTGATACACAAAATAACGTGGAAACCAAAAAGAAGAGGCTGAATCTGAAGTAAAGAATTGAAGCAGCTCCCTTTCACCACAACCATTTGGCATGTAATAAACATTCTGTATCATCGCAAATACTCAGCTTGCTTGTTTAATTCACATCCAGATCTGGCAGTTGTGCACATGTGGAGAGAAGCTGTAGTTGTTGGGTTTTTTTTTCCTCTATTATTGTACTGAAACAGACCATAATGAAAAAATAGTTAAAAGAAACAACAACAAAGTGCTATGAGATGTTCTACCTTTTGAATACATTTTTGTTTCCATAAAATGCAAATGCTGTGTATTCACTGCAAAAAACCCCAAACAAACACAAAAAACAATAGAGATATTTGTGTATCCAAACAAATGGTGAGAAGTTCCCCAGAAAACACACTGTGGGCTGGGGAGAGTATGCAGAGAGGGGAGGGACTGGTTTGCACAGAGGACACCAAAACGGCATTCACCCTGAACACCCAGATAACGTAGGTCAGGATGGGAGGGGATTACAGCTGAAAGCATTTGGTTTTCCTTTTCAAATCAATTATTATAAAACCTCTCTTCTCCACACATTTCCGCTGGGTATTCCTGCTAGTCTGGTGTGCTTTCATATCAAAAGTCAGTAAACCCCTGGGAGAAGGTGTAATCCTGGAGTCACCCTGACATTCACTCTCTCCAGCAAGCCTTACGTACCATGCCACCTCTGTAAGCCACGTCCCAGCGTGCAGCACCCCACGCCGCGATGGGAGCCGTGATTTGCCCTGGCTGTGCAGCCCTTGAAAGACCAACATCATTGCCTGCAGACGGGTCCAACCCCTCTATACAGCCTTTAAACCAGCCAGATGGGACAGACCAGACACACACCATACAATATAAACTAGGAATTATAGGCGTGTTATCTAAATACAGACTCTAAACCCTTCCTCCCAGTATAGTCCAATGAGCAGCAGTACAAATTGAGGTGTATCAGGTTTAACTGAAGATTAAAAACTCCAAAGCAGCACCTAAGTGGAACATAAAAATTACACTTCTCTCTTACTAGATGGTCACGGAAGAGGCTTTCTTTATAGAAAAAGGAAGCAATCTGAAATCTGAAGCAATCTGATCAGCAGCATGAGATCGTGTGCAAAGGTCAGTCAGAGGCAATCATGTGGGTGAGTAGGTTACAAAAAAATTCTTTAATAAACTGAAAAATAGTTCTACTAAAAAAGTTGTACTTTAAGTGGCTTTTCTTGAAGGTGAGAAAGAATTTGTTAGCAGAAGTAAAGGCAACAAAATGTATAGCAAAAGGTAGTGTCTTTTGGTAGACTAAATGAAAAAATCAGTCTAAACCAGACAGGGGATTTGAAGTACTTGAGCCTCCAGGTTTTGCATTGTTCGCTGGTTACGTCAGTTGGTCTAATAAAACATGAGACTCCTCTTTCAAAACCTTGCCACCCCAGGTCATCGCAGGCAATGGCATTAATTAATTAATTAATTAAAGCTGTCCTCCTACTGTTTAGTGTTATGATTGTCTGGGATGTTAAATTCTTTGATTTTAAAGGGAGTAATAACAACAGCTTATTTAGTCTATAGATTTTTGTCCAGATCAAAAGTCATATTTTTTATTAGATTTTCATTGCCATGGTGTATACAGAGCTAAAGGTAGCGTGGGCTCACCTTCCTCCCCCTTCCACCCACACTAGCTAAGGAGTGGAGGTGGGCAACTTAAACTGAACCAGGAGGGCAGTGATTTGTGTTCGCACAGAGCAGGAAAAAACCCAATTCTTTAACTTAAACCATAGGAAAAGGGGCTTAAGTCCTGAAAAGGTTTGCACACCTCAGACTGTGCACTGGACGTTATTAAAGTTCAGCACAGGCACGTCTGGCAGCGCCGAGCTCGGCAGTGCCCTCCTCACAGGGCAGAGGAAACGATGGATCCTTTGGAGGATCAGGTTAAGCATCACCTGGAGAAAACAGACTCCTGTCCCAGCCTTTAATAAAGATCCTTTTGAGCCACCATCAACCTTTACTGCTCATTAACTCAGCTTCCTGTTTAGCTGACAGTGCAGTGGGTGAGCCCGTGTGCAGCACAATCCTTTGTCACGTATTCTTTAAAGCCACGAAACTGGACCATAAAAACATGGCATTACAGAGGGCAGGCAGACGAGCCCTGTGACTGTGCTCTTCATATGACTGTGTTAGGAGACCAAAGAAGATGAAGGAAAGGAGCAAAGGAAGGATGAAAGCAAAGAAAGGGGATTCTGCCTGCAAACTGGTACCACAGAAGTAATTGAAACTGTCTGTTAGCTGTGGTGGCATTCCCCTCATGACAAAAGAACCACACACCCCCCACCCCAAACCTTTCATTACACCACACAAAGCAAAGGAAGCCTCTGCTCTAATACAGACATTAAACAGGGTAGAATTTAATGGCACTTGTCAGAAATGAGACATTTCAGGCAGACTGGCTGGAACACAGCTTTTCAGCCTTTCCCTAAAGCATGGATCTGACCAACAGGCTGATGATGTCAGTGGGAAGTGGCTGGAAGACCTCATTCCAGGATGTGGGGGGCAACACACTACTAAGGGTTTCATACTCTATATCCCAAAAGTTATGAGGCAAAAGCTCATTGATTCTGAAAGCATCTACACTGTAGTGAAGGAGGACTGAGGCTCTGAAGCTGCTGATAAGAATTATTTACATTTGAAACCTTTTCTCAAATGCAGCACAGAGATATTTGAGAGCTGAACCACCTACACACACAATGCAAAGGTGGGTGGTGAAAGGAGTTTTTAACTTATCAGGAAAAAATGCTTTTGTGAATGAAATAGGAACTTCCATGGAATGGCTTCATCTTCTACAGCTCCTCTTAGCTAAAAGTAAAACACAAGATTACCAGTTTTCAGATCAGAACATGGGGATTCCTCTTTGCTTTTCTTTGGTTTCTACACAAGACAGAGATTTTATAGGAAGGAAAAGATACTCAGAAATATTTCCCATATATTTCTTGTTTTGTCCTTGTCCTAGGAAGAGAGGAAACAATTTCCAATCCTCTACAGCAGTAAATCAGAGGTAAAACCTTCTAAACCAACACTGTGTACTGTCAAAAGCACATGGGGCTCTCAATTTACAGGCATTTCATACAACAGCTGAAGAAGAGAGAACGCAGCCAGTGCTACAGCTCTGTAAGCCATCTGGGCTCTCTAGCAGACACAATTCCCAAACCTCTGCCTCCACTGCCCCTTCCTGCTGCTGCAGCCTTCCTCCCCAGCTCCCGTGGTCCCCCTCTCACTGAGGAATGCTCTACAACCTGGTATTCTGCCTTGCTTCTAAGCAGGCTTCCCACCATGACCATAGCTGCAGAACACAAACACAATGCCCAGCAACTGCTCTTCCATAACCACCTCCAAACAGAGGGGATTAGGGAACAAATTCCACTGCATTTAGCCCTGTAGTTTCCTCAACACTATTTAAAGTGGCTCAAGGCCAATACCTTCAATTAAAAAAAAAGAAAAAAGAGAACACCCTACAAGAATCAAACATAAGGAAAAACCCTTTAAATAGTCTCCTAAGTAACTCACATTTGTACGAGTCATCAAAGGGTGACCCAACACACTCCTGTTTGAGGAAGTATGATGCTTAAATCTTTGCACAACACCAAAGTTCTCCTCTGTTTTCTAACTGAATGGAAAAAAAAAATAAAATCAATTAAAGCCTATGGCGTGACAGCAGTAATAGCAAAGATTAACATTGACTACACAGAGCTAACTATTAACAAACCTAACACGTCCCATCCTTCCTGAACAAGGTTAATACAGCTGCAGGTATCTGTCTGTCCCTAGCCTGGCATTTCATTAAACATGGTTCCATTTAAACAGGCTTTATTTATTTATTTATTTTTAAATGAACATGGTGTGCCAAAATAAACTTATTGCTGCATAAAGATGATGTAGCTCCAAGTGAAATTAACGGAGTGTCCTAAAGGACATGTTCAAGGCCTATAAATGTTAATACTGCGCTTTCCGCACAACTCTGTTTGATAAACTTCTCTATGAATATTCCAGGCATGATTTCTCTTACCACCACAGTTCCCTACTCAAGCGCTGGGTTTCATTTCACTATGAATAAGAACTATCCAGGGATTTTTGGCAGCTTAGTGTTGTTCTAACCCGTTGGTCTTGTAATTAGCTCCAAATGTTGTTTTCGTGAAGCCACATTCTTCTTGATGTATCCTGAAGTCCCCAGCTATCTTCTATACTTAGCCTATTCTGTTAGTGCTAGGGAACATGAATATATAAATAGTATTAAAATTGCAAAAGCTGCTGCTAGGATGTTTTCCAGGCACGTCTTTGAAAAGGGGAGGGTTTTTAAATGTTCTATACCTGAGGATGCACCAAATCTCTATCTTCTGGAACATATCTGTAGCTTGGTATTAAAAATGCTGGGGTTTGCTCCACAACTCTTTCAGGCAGGGTGGCTAGAGACGGCGGAGCTCATGGCTTAAATACTGACCAAGTCCTGCACAAACAAGCTCTTCCTGAGAGACTGCTGGTAGTCATAGCATTACACTTGGAGTTTTACCCTTGTCCGTTCACATCCTGGTTTACCACCTAAGTATCCTGCTGATGTAAGGAGACCAGCAGAAATCAGAAAACATATTTAAGACTGATGCTGGAACTGAAGTATCTGAGGGTACGATTTCATCCTCAGTATGGAAACAAAAGCTCCACACACTGAGACAGATGCCTGGGGAACCTTATTCACAGAGCAAGACTTGACTGCCATCCAGGGTATTCAAGGGCGTTCTTCAAGTCTAGTGATCCGGACCAAACATTTATGTGTTCTTTCTATATATTTATACATTCATGTATGTGTACATACTTATATGTGTATGTATGCATGTATGTATCCGGAACACACCAGCCTGAAAAGCTGTTTTGCTCAGAAGGAAGAGCTAATTATTAAGGAGTGCTCACTTCAGCTTTTGTCTTTATTGCCACCCTATTAAGTGACACTGCTCTTTCTGGCTGTGTTTCAGATGGGAAAAACACCACAGACAGCAATTACACGGTGGGGCGGAGAGGTGGGTAGGGAAAGGCCTCTCCATCACTCCCAAAGGTGGCAATAAAAAGGTTGCTACGGGCAAATCCAGTCCTGAATGTGACCTCCCCCTGTGAAATCACATAAAATGATCATTTTAGGACTAATTAAGATCAGTTACATGAGTGCAGCCCTGAACTTTCCTACTACTCAGCACTGGAAAGGTCTTACAGCCCAGGAGAGATGGGAAAACAGCATCCTCCTAGATTCTGGAAGCAGGTTACCAGCAGCAACAACACAGCCATCAAGGAGCTTTCTTTGTGATTTAGTCGATTGTGGCAGGAACGAGAAAAGGCACTATATCAGTTAAATACTGGTTTACATCTTCACTTGGGTTTTCCTTTCAAAAGGACGAGTAATAAAGCTGTGTGAATGGATTCATTTCATAGCAAGGACAACTCCAGCATCCCTGGGGGTGATTGCTGGACAAGTGCAGAGTCAGCAGAAAGCCGGGCGCAGTCGCTGGTGCTGGAAGCTGCGGTGTGCCAGCACTCTGCAGAGGGGGGCTGACAGCTCCCCTTCCCACTTGGCAGCTGCCTCCAGTCACTGGGAAGCTGTTAGACTGCTTTAATTTGTAAACCTATTGATGGGCATTTAATGTTAATGAAATGTTACTGCTGAGCAATTCTAGCAGATGAAACTCAAGTTACTTCATTGTACATCTAATTTATTTAGTGCTAAATGCTTGCCTTTATTTGCTCTCCACACTAAAAAGTCAGATATGGCTAAAAACTTTGCTTCTCTAATAAGACAATTCTTTAGAAAGTTAGGTAAATTTCTATGCAAATGCTTGCCTTTGTGCTTCACATCCAGCTCTGCTCTGGGGCATATATCCTGCCAAGATGGGAAGGGAAGGTGTAGGCTGCTCCTCGTGCCTATGTGCTCATAAAACCCACAAGGAAGGAGACAGTTCTCATCTCTACCAAACCATTTCAGTAAATGCAATGGCAGCGAACAACTGAAAGAGATCTTACACAACCCCACAGGTAAGAGAAGGTTCTGGCTGTGCCGAAGCACCAGGACAAGCCGGATCATGTAATCTCCAAATTCAGAGCATCAGCAGCATCCTGCACCATGACTGCCAAAACATCCTAATTGGCCATCAATTGATGATGTTATACAACATCTCAATTGCAGCAGTCATCAGCAAGAACAGAGGACTTCAGTGTCAACAGGGAGCTATAGAACCCAGCCCCAGCATGCAGCTCAGGGCACACTTTCCTGTAGATGGGCAGGAGCTGCTCTGCCCAGACCCACCACTCCCTGTGTGCTCCACTGTGGGGGGTGGCTCCTGACACTCAACCACATAGGTGAAGCCAATCTGATAGAACATCTTTCAGCTGTCTTTCTCAAACAAGTATCATGGAAATAGGACAACATTAATATCTCCCTCTGCCCGAGAAAAACAAATCCATTCTTGCTAGCACGCTGTACCATAATCCTATGGGTTTGCCAACACTTTATCTTCTACCAGCAAATGTAATCTGGAGCTAAAAGGATTTTTCAATTATATTAGTTTCTAAATGACTAAGTATATCTAGCAAAATAGACAGGGAAAAACCTTCCCTGTCGCAGATCCCTGCACAGTGCATGAGAATGGTTTTCTAATTTGTGGTGTCTCTGCCTGAGCACACTGACCCCCAGCCAGAGGCCAGCAGAGAGGAGTCAGCTGCTGCAGCCAGCAGCTTAGCTCCTCTGGGCTCTCATCCCTACCCATGGGCTTTTATAATGCCACTAGGATACAGCTCTGCAGAGAAGTTTGGGCACACGTACCTCACCAACTTCACCTGGTTTAAGCAGAAAGCTGTGCTCAGAGAAGAAAGGAGACAACTCAAGGGAGCTATAGCTGTAATTTAATTGTTGGATGTTTCTTTGCCAGCAAATCCCTCAGCAATGATATATTATTGCACAATGTGTTGGCCACTAGCTCAACTCATGCCTGTTTTACAGGGCACTGAGTCTCCCATCAGAGGGAAAGGTGATTCCAAGGGGTCAGCACCTCTAACCATTAAGCTCAGCAGAGAACAAGCCACCAAGTACAACTCTTATGCCCCAGTGAGGCTGAGTTCCTGCCAACCTGCCAGCCCTGATGCGGCAAACCAGTCGGTGCACGAAACACTGGAGTTTGCAGTGCACCAGTGTTATACCTTGTCAGAGGATATCCTGAGGAAAAGCCAAGGTAGAAGATTTTTTTTTAGTCCTCTGGGGACAGGATTTTACTACAGCCCCCTGCTCTCAAAATAAACCATGCTCTCTGTTTTTTTCCCCTTCCCCTCTTCTTCCTCCTTTCCTTTTTAATAAAGGAAACAGATCATGTAATCAGCTGGAAGACTTACAAGGAAAGACAGACATTGAGGCAGAAATCTCTGCACTATAAAGGGTGAGAAAGAGAAGTAACCCCTCTTGAAGTGGGCTGTTTGCTTTCTCTTCTGTTGGCCACAGTCGTGCCTTGGAGAACCCCGACAGCTTGCAGCAGGCAGCCTGGGGGACACATGCTCCCCAACCTCTTCCACGATGCAGCAACCACTCAAGCAGGTGGCTGTTTGCCAGAGGTGTCCTCTGCAATGTGAGGGAAACTTTAAGCTCGAGCAGCAACTACAATGAAATGAAGACAATAAACAATCACTCTACAGAAATAAAAAAAGCTACCAATGCTGGGCGGGAGCGAGCAGAGAGGAGCGGGGCAGCGGGACGCAGAGAGCCTGTGCTGGGAATGCTCTGCAGCTTGGAGGGGAACGTTTCCCTTTTTTACCGTTTCTCACCTTGAACAGATGTGCACAAAACAGAGACAACAGATAAAAATCAAATTTGTCCCTTTCGGAGATTCCTTTCACTCTTCTGAATGCAAATACCCAAGTTACCAGCTTTTCTATTTGCTGCATCCATGAAGTGAAAACAAAGCTTTCCGCAGGTTGTCTTTGTCATTCTTTTCTGCTTTTCCCTTTGTTGTGAATGTTTCTGAGTGGAAGGTAACAAGTTACAGTGGTGCAGAGAAAGCAGTTAACTGCCACTCATTCTGTGCAGGCAATAAACAGGGAGCTTTAGCATAGAGAATGAAAGAAAATAAGAGGAGAGAAGAGGAGAAAGCATCACACTTGCATCCCTCTCACAGTCAATACCCCGGTGAACTTCAACTGACGTTTGGTACCAGTTTGCCAATAATTTGCTTTTATGGTTGACTGATAAATGATTATATTTATCTGACGCCTAGCAACTATTAATTAACATGTTGAGACTAGATTAATTAATAAGACTTAATTTCTCTGCTGTTTTCTTCTAGAGAACACGCCTCCAGAGACCTGAACCCCCTCCCTCTTAGAATGGATAACATTCTTTGTCTCTGCTCCTGGAGACCAGACACAGGGATGGGTGTTTTGGCAACACATTTGTATTCATTCAGATTGTCACAAACGCAGCCTGCGTCTGAGACAGCCCAACGTACATGATTGATGGTCCCCATCCTTTAAAACATGATCAGCTTGGTGAAATCAATCAATGGAAGCTACAATGACAGAGCAAACAAGGGAGGCTTTTCTCAGGGTAGGTTGTGTACCGTCATTTTATTAATGTTTTCTACCAGTAAAGCAATTCTGACAAGTCACTGCGATGAGCACTACCTGGCAATAGCTCGTCTATTTGCCAGACTAACTTCAAAGTAATGTCTACAGGATTAACTATGGAGTCACTAAGTATGAAACCAATAGATACAGGAAGACATACATCATGCAAATACAAATCACACAGACACTCCACTACATCATGGATTAAATCTTTGTAATAAACTTATTTACGAAGCGTACACAGGGCTGGGATCAGTCTGTTAGTGCTGCTGCCTGACACTGCCCACTAAAACCTCATCTGCTCACTCGTTTCAGTTATATAGAATCTGAAAAACATTTTCATTTTGTGAAACTCAGCCATAGCAACTCATCTGTTTTTTCAGGTGGAGCTACAGAAAATCACCTGCCTTTATTAAAATAATAGGCCAATCTCTTTGGCTGGTGAGCCTGAGCTTTTCCTTCCCTTGGCTCTGTTTGTGTTTCTCCCCCCTAGACATACATTTCCAGGAATTACAGCCAGGACCACAGGTTAATTTTGTACAGAAAACTTTTGTTCTGGCTTCACTGCGTTTTGAGTGCTTAACTTGGCAACATTTGTGTTCTGCTGAGGTGAAGTACTTGCCTGCGTACAATGGAAGAGCAAAGTAAAGTCAGCATCCCTGCTAGAAGAGCTGTCATATAAGGGGAAACATAAATAATGTGCCTTATTTAGCTATTACTACTGCTAAAGAGCAGCTCATGATAATAAAGGAAGAGCACTTTCCCAATAAAACCAAGGATAAGCGAGGCCTGAAAGGTTGCCGAGTCAGCTGCCTGGAGCACAAACACAGCCAGCCCCTTACTTAGATCAACTGCATCCAGCCCGTCGAGACACGCTGCAGAACAACTCAGTGGAAATGCCACAGGAACCTCCTGACAGATGATACTGCTGGCCTCAAAAAATGACCGTTTGGGAAGACTGGTGAGAATTGCACCCCCCTCTGCTGTGTTCCCTGTTAGGCAGCCTGTGCACCCTCTCCTTGATGGAATGAACCTTCATAAGAAGGGAAATGTATAAATATGCAGCACTTCATCCCTGCCAAGATAAACACACGACTATATGGTGCCGGGAAAATGGTGGACATTTCATCTCCCTTATTCCTTTTGCGCTTTTAGGACAGATGCTGCTGGACATCCTTAGAGGAGCTTCCATCAGCACAAGTTGCAACCCACAAGACTTGGTGTGAGGACAGACACTTCTGCTGGGGGGCTGCAGCCTGCCCCACCTGCACCCACAGCCGGACACCTGAACAAACCCAGCTGGGCTTGAGACTTTCAAAGTTATCTCAGGTGAGGTATTGGAGTCAAAATCCACCTCTGCAAAAACACCCCTTGAAAAAGGCACCTCACTTTGGGACACTCCAGTTGGGAAATGCTCCTCTGAGCCTCTGCACCCACAGCTGTGGGACAGAGTCAAGCTATGCAGGGCTGCTTCCTCCCCGCTGCTCCGGGCCAGCCAGAGATACTGGCTGAACATCGCGCTAGGAACCACAGTAAAGCAAAGTGGACATAAACAAAGCTACAAGGTCACTTAACGCAAATAACTGCTTTAAAGGTCGATGTTTACTGACAGGCTAGATACTCCTTATATTTGGCAAAACAAACCACAGTAAACTTCAAAATATCATTCTTTTCCACACCATCACCCAAACATGATCCATCCAGCAGCATGCAAGTGCCTGGCAAGTAGAGACTGTATCTGAGGGAGAAAGGGGATTTGGGGAGTGTCAATGTCTCCTTCCCCTCCAGGACATGTGCAATGGAGCTACTCTTCATTCCCAGGAGCCAGAGTTTTCCCCAGGGCCCTGCTAAAGGCCAGTGACAGCCTAGCCCCAGTCAGGGGCTGCACCAGAGTCCCCAGTCAGGGACCAGAGTCCTCCTGACATACTGGCCCAGAAAAATTAGTCCGTGCTTCTCCAGTGTTGTCAGAGGTTAGCACATAAACACCTACTAAGAAGCAGTGGCAGAAGTGTTGCTGAACAGCAGATTGCAGAACTGTGAATGAGATTCACGGTTGTGTTACAGTCATCTTACTCTGTCTTCAATATTTTTATTCAATGGCATAAACACGATTTTATTCACTGCAAAAAGCCATTTGGGGTTGTTTAAAGCAGCCAAACAAACTGCTTGTCAAAACAGATTTTAAAACAGAATCTGAAGTAATGAAGTGCAGTTTAAAGGTGCAGACTGTAACTCCTCTTCAAAAACTGGACAAAGGAGCTGCCTTTGAACATCTAACTCCGAGGTGCCGGTTTTTCTCAGAGCAGGCACGTGGCTGCACACTCTACAGTGCTTCCAGCTTCTCCCACCCCACCCCATCGCAAGCAACAAGGGCTCTCCAGCATCCTCAACACCCTCTCGCAAGACACACCTGAAGTCTGTGCTAAAACCATGGGCAAGTTTTTCGGCTTGATCCATCCACAGTCCCTGACTTTGCAGAGCAACAGAGTATCTTAAACACTGATTGACTCTGTCTGAGACATCTTACTCTGCAGAGGAGCTCCCCAAGTTGTTTTTAGTGTGTTAGATTCAATCACCAACTTGCTGGGCTAGGAACCCCAATAACTAAGTAATAAGATTTGGAAAAAAACAAACCAAAACACCACCAAACTATAAAAAAAAAATAATCTTTCACTACTCATTTCCCTCCAGGACTGAGTTTCCCGTCTAACTGAGGGTAAAGCACACTTGGGTCAGCCAGCCGTGGCTGATGTCCCAGCTACTGGGGTTCCTCTCCAAAGGAGCAGGACACCAGGTCAGAGATGGGCCTCATGTGGACACTGTGCTGCTGGTGGGCAGTGGCTGCTGCCAGAAAGCACCCAGCCCTAGGGCAGCCCCAGCTAAGCGCTCGCTCACACATCCCACACCACGGGTACTCAAGTGAGTCACTGGAATTGCTTTAGTTGTCTCGAAGCTTGTTACAGAGGCTGACATAAACCACAACTAATTCTTACTGCTCACTGTGGCCTGCAACCAAATGACTATAACAGAGACTAATGTAAAATGAAAGCAAAAGAAGAGGAGGAATTTTACATAAACTATGCCAGAACATACTGCCCAATTTCTTAATTCCACCAAATTCAATTACCACGCTGCTGTTTACAGCCAAAGCTGGAGATAGCCCTCAAAGGGCCAATACAAAGGCCCAATGCAGGTGGTAGGTGTTCCTCTGGTTCTTACGCTGAGGAAGTGCCAGCGCAGAAGCACTGGCTGCATGCAGTGTTACACAACTTCCCAGTGACTTCTGGCACGCTGCACACATGGAGTTCACCTCAACAGTGGTCCCCAGCTGCACCACACTGGGATGAGATGCAGAGCAACCGGCTGAGGGGACACTTGACAGCAAACTGCATCAGCTGTTGGGATGGTCGCTTTGATTTATTGTTTTCAAATTAGGACTGTCCAGAAACTGTGACACTGCAGAACCATTCTGCTTAATGCTTGTATCTGTAATATTTGTGGTTTATTGTTCTTATACTTCATGTCTCTAGATGCTGAGCTTCATGGTTTTATAGATATGAGAAAATGGCCAACAGCCACTCGCAGAGCATCTGCACAGGAGTGGGACAGCTGGGAGAGCCCTTCCCACAGTACGTGGGTGAGAGGAAGGATGGAAATCTGCCCCCAGAGCATGAAACCAACCAGAAGTCCATCGGCAGCTACCCTGCAGATGTCTGACAGAAAAAACAAAAAAAGCTTAGGAAATCTGAAGCTCTGCCACATCTACACCCCGTGGCACTGGCACTCCTGGAGGTCTGCAACATCCCCACTAAGAGGGACCGTTTCTGGCACCCGCTGCTGCATGTTAGCACTGCACGGGAGGCTCAGGATGCTCTCTGAGCGGCTCTTAAATTCTACATCCTTATCTAAGCATTCACAGGTTAGTGATCTTAAAGCACATTTCAGGCCAATGTCTATGAGTCCACCCAGAGTAGCAGAAAACCTGGATGTAAGACACCAGTCAGGCTTGCAAAACCGACCCCAGAAAAATCCTGGGATCAGCACCAGATATGTTACCAGCTTCTTACCCTGCAAGCAATTATTCTGCAAGCTTTCACATCTGTCATTTTAGATTTTATTTACAGTCAAGATTGCCAGAGCCATAAAAGAAACAGGAAGGCTTTAACATGAAACGGATTCCTGCTGTTTTGAAGACTGGTCAGGTAATAGAGACTTGATTAAACAACAGCTCTTACGTGTCTTCCCATTTCCCTCAAGTTAATGTTTAAACATTGTTAGGAAAAAGAAGGAAAGAAAAAGAAAGAGGTATTTCCCTGGATTTCATTATCAAATAATTTACTTTTCTGCTATGAAATGATCATGCTGACTTTTCTTTTGTACCACAGGAGAATAAGGATATGGGGAAAAGAGTTTCAAAGTGGTTTTTTTTTCAAGACACAAGATATTATGTTCAAGCCGCGCACCGAGATAGAAAATTACAAAGCTCTCCATCAAGAGGTTTTCGCACCTAAGAAAACACGAAGCAAGAGGCAAAAGATCTGTAGGTATATTAAGAGGTATGTCAAATTGAAAATAAATCAGAAACTATTTTCCTTCATCTCCTACACAAAGAAAGAAGCTGTGATCTTGCAGAATCTGCATGTCTCTGGATGTAATATTTCCTCTCTGCTCAATAAATAACAGCTTCCACACTAGGGGCTTTCTGAAGCACCTGGCGTGAAAATAACAGCTGTGATTCAGCATTGCTTTCTGACATGAAGGGAACGGTTTGCCAGTGTGGTCTCAACATCTCAGCCATGCGTCTGCATCACCATTCACCGTGAGATATGGTAGAAAGAGCACGTGTTATGCCTTGAGGTCATTTTGATCACAAATGCTGTTTCTTCCAATTTGTTTCAGGCTATTTTCTATTACATGCCAAGTCTTGGAATACCATTGGGTTCAATTATTGTCCAAAATAGAACTAGAGCTGGAGGTGGAAAGAGTGCGTACTGGGGACTCTATAATAATGTGGAAAATGTTTGATTTGAACTCTTTAGACCAAGGGCATTTTTTTTTTTAAGCATGAATATCAGAAATCACAAGGAAATCATATCCTAGGAGCATTGCAGAAACTTTGAGAGGAAAAATAAGTACATCCTGCACCTGGGTGAAGAATTGTCCATTGACAGCCCAGTTTGGAGTGAGGTGGTGGAGGAAGCTCTGCTGTGTACTGGGGAGCAGGCTGAGCCAGTTGGGCTGTCTGAGCACACAACCTCTTCTTGCAGGCTGGAAGTGTCAAGACGAGGAAATAAAATACAGAGAGTCAGCAGCAAGGGCATGCTCCTGGAGAAGGGTGTTACAGAGAGGGGTCTGAATCAGGCTCTCCCATGCCTGCCAAGAGCTCTAATCACTTGGCTAACGGGATTTGGTGGGGGAAAGGTGACTGCCACCACAAGCTAATAGAGCACCTGCCTCTCAGCTACACCACATTTATTATAAGGGCTTGAAAATTAAATATAGTTTACACGACAAATGAACAATTCCAGCATTTTCAGTAAGCTAACAAAACCTATTCCCTTACTCTGCCCATCCCCTGCCTCCCCTGCTTTCAAGCACTCCTCCTGCCCATTCTCCGCATGCAATCTTTGCTGCATCTAGAGCTCCCATAAAGTGCGGTTCCTTAAATTCACTGTAGTTAACCCACCTGGCATCAACCAAGAATTTTGTCCCTAGACTATAATTTTGCCTTATACCACAGAGTCAGTAAAAACTTCAGTCCCTGTGAGGTACCATAATCCTCCCTAAAATATTCCCTGATACTGATTGCTTGTTGCTCACTCATGTCACTGGCTGCACAGCTGATGAATTTCAAAGCAAAACCCAGCCCATTTTGCATGGAGAGAGGATGCTGCAATATCATTTCACAATGACACCGGACAAAAAAAATCCATTAGCATTAAATTATCTGCTCCCAGATAATTTCCCAGATGAATCACCATAAAAGGCTCTGAAATGGTCTCTTGCTATTTTTCTTTGCATAACATTTCACTGTACTCAAGACTTGAGGAGCTGTAATTTATCAGGCTTTTATCTGCATCAGGGCATTGTTTTCAGCAGAGCCCCTGATTAGGGGAGAAGTGGCAAGGCCAAGTTTGCCAGGCTGAAGGATTAACCTGTAAGCAGTGGAGCACAGGTTGTGGATCCTCTGCAAGAAGAAGGGGCTCTAATAGAGAATGGAGCATAGCTGGGTGCTAGTGATACGCTCCATCATCTCATCTAGGCAGCACTCAAGGCTTTTTCCTGTGTGGGTGATTATTCATCAGGAAAGGGCATGGCACAACCAGTCCCAGGGAGACTGCACAGCTGTTTGCAAAGCTCAGAGAAGCCATCTCTGATTCTTGGAGTCCAAGTCAATCTCCTGAACACCTTGTGGTGCTTTCTCCCCACGTCCTCAAGGCCATTCTGAGCTGCCAGTACCTACAGAGATGGCCAACCCTTCCCTGCCCACCCACTGCTCTAGGGGACACCTCCCAAAACCACAATCCCGGTCCCAAACAGCTCTATGTCTATTTGTGACCGGCAGAGATGAACTAAGAAAACAAGATCTTACCATTCACAGTCAGGCGTGAAAATAATTACAGAGAGTAACTGCCATGACAGCAGGCTCTGCATCTTGCAAGGGAACGGCCCTAATTATAATCTGCAAGGCAATGCTGAGCACTGCTTGCTAAACACACAGTGCAGAACTCCAGCTGCCTCCTCAACAAACAGAAACACATAAAAGCACTCCCTCCAGGTGTATGTGTGTGGTTGTTTTCTTATTCAGCGTAGCAAGAGTGCTACACAGTTTACTTTTTCTATCTACTGAAAAATTTGGCCAAATCAGTATATTGTGACTAAAGAAAGTAACAAAACATGTAATAAACCCAAGTGATATATAGATATTTGTTAAAGAAAAAAGATTTCTGCGATTTATCTCTAATGTTCTCGCATCTAACATGATTTTGGGTAGGGAGAAGGGGTACAGTGACAACTATCAAAAGAGGCCTTAGAGGATATTTTTCCAGCGTCCAAACTGTGCCGTTTGGCTTCTGTGCAGACATGGCAGTCCCCAGAGTCAGGGTGGCCCAGCTTCAGCCCCAGCCCGCACACCCCCAGAAGTCTGGCAGCAGTAGCTCGGGTTTCTGATGGCTCACGACCCCTACACCTGCCAGGCACCCAGCGCTGGGTGCTTTGCTGCACGGTGCTGCGTTTTGCCCCTTTATCCCCCTGCACTGTCAGTACCATCTGGCAGCAGCTCCTGCGCTCCAGGTTCTACACGGTTATAAATGGATCAGAGACCTGTCAGGCTGCCAAGTGAACCATCATTATCATTCAAGGTATCATTTAGCATACTCCACATGGCAGTCAATTGCTTGCGTTATAATCACCTCGTAAAACTGTGACTCCATAGATATAATATCCCGGCGAGACAGTCTTTACCTGTTACATTAAACTTACAGATATTTAAAATGTCAGATAATGCTTTATCTGAATTGCACTGCTGTCTAATAGAGTCAATCAGCCAGCCCTGGCACGCAGGCTCGCAGGAAAGAGAAATGAAGAAGCAGCTTTTCTGCATTTGCTCACAAACGTCCCATTTGTCTTTGGATGTGAGAAACTAATTTTGTTGTGCGTAACCCTGAGTCCTTTGGATGTTACACTGCTAAATGTGAAAAATCATCTTCCAAAGACAAGGCAGCTTGTCATGGTGAGAAGTCTTCTCTTTCATGTTACCTTCACTTTTAGTATTGTGTGATAGCCTTAATTTTAAAGTAAAATGATCGCAGAATCACAGAATGGTCTGGGATGGAAGGGACTTTGAAGATCATCTAGCTCCAATCCCCCACCAGCCTAAGTTGCTCCAAGCACCATCCAACCTGGCCTTGAACACCTCCAGGGATGGGACATCTACAACTTCCCTGGGCAACCTGTTCCAGTGTCTTATCACCCTCACAGTAAAGACTTTCTTCCTAATATCTATCTACTTGCTTTCAGTTTAAGACTGTTACCCCTCGATCTGTCACTACGCTCCATGATAACGAGTCCCTCCCCAGCTTTCCTGTAAGGTCCCCTTCAAATAGTGAAAGGCTGCTACGAATATTTTATGCTAAAAAGCTATAATGATGATTGTACATTTTTTTTTAAGTATTTTTCACTGTTAGTTTTATACTACGAGAACTAATGTAGTTTCTAAGCTGACAAACATGGTTTATAATCTGCACCAGCTTCCAGAGAGGAGAAAACAGCTTCAGTTTCCCTTTTCCCAAAGGCAAGAGGATGAAGTACTCGAGCAGATGAGAAGCGTGGCTCATCCTTCCAGACCACCACAACTACAGCCAAGGCCACCTATTCCCCACTGGTAGGAAGGACACTGTTACGAGACAGCAACTGAGACACACGTACAACTGCTGTGACCAGGAGGAGCTGGAAGTGGGGTTCTCGGAGTGCAGCATGGTGCTGAGCGTGCTTGCAGTGTGCCCAGGGCACGCTTCTGGGTGCAGCAAAGCTGCTCCTGTCACATCCCGCTCCCCTGGCACTCGCAGGCATTTCATTTATATTCCCCAGAAATGAAAGCAGGAGTCATCTCCGCCTTTTCCGTGTAACTCAGTTTACTGATAATTGCCTTTATTGCTCCCATGCTGTTGTTTACATGTCTTTGTTATTAGATTGCTTTGGGGGAGCTGGTTCCATGCAGCATTCAGCACCTGGGTTTAGAGTGCTCGGCGTGAGCATCAGAAACCCGACCTTTTGTACACTCTTGTCCAGCTTCTTTTCCCAATTCCCGGAAATGTTTAATCAAATTAATCTCTCACGGAGGCACCTGCAGAGCAGTTCGTAGTGATTTCTGTGTTTCTTTTATTATGCAAAATATTTAACCCTCCGTGTTGTTATGACAATGCAGACAAAGCTGGACAAGAAAAAGAATTCACATGACAAGTCCTGGCTTGAGAATACAAGATGGAATTTCAGAAGGCTTTGAGAAATCCTGTGCAATTGCACCCTGAACTAGAAACTATGCTTCGAATGAGCTCTGGAGTCAGGCAGGATTATCTTCTACCACCAAACTTCCCCTAGAGCTAATGAAACCCAAGGGTGTTTAAAGAACTGCATTAATCAAGCATGAGCACACACACAGGACAGTGCCCATGAATGAAGCTGCTCTTTGCAGGAACAATGGCAATTTACACAGAAGCCTGTTGTTATAATGTCTCCAGCTCATTTCGCAGGTGGCAGAGGCTCAGCAAAGGTCAGCCTGAGCATCTGCCCAGAGTGAGGCCATGTCTGAGTGCAGTTCTTGAGCTGAATGAGGAGGGTCAGTGGCATTATTTTTGACAGAAACTATATGGGGCTTGTTGCCCTTAAGTCAGAATTAAGAATTTGACATGCTATGGTCACAGCAGACCCATGTAAGAGAATATAATTTCCTTTCTGGAGGACACCTACAGTGTACCTGCAGCTGGGTCAAAGTCGCTCGACCTCAGCTTGTGGGGACCAATCTCAAGCAACTCATTCCTAGCTCCCTTTCCTTTACTTCTCCACACAAACCTTTCAGCCAGCTAGATGATGAATAGCATAGATATTCACACTGTATCATCCCAGAGTATCATCATCTATTTGTTATGAGAAATAACAATTTTTCTATATGGCAAAACAAAAAAGTGCAGCGGACTGACAGGTCTCCTCCTCTTTCCTAGCAGCATGAGTCAAGCACTATTAAAGACCTGCACACTTCAAATACTAAGTTTAATTTTTTATTTCCCATTGGCAAGGTACCTGGGAAGCTCCAAAGCCTGTGAAGAACAGTCACCAGACACTAGGATCTAGTTCCTAATTTTTCTTTTAAGTGCTCTCACACTGAGCTGGCGTATAAACATGACCCAGCCTTTACAGACTCTGCTCTTGGAAGCAAACTAGCAGTTCTCACCTTTACACCTGCTTCCTTCAGGCAATGCTGACCACCCCATCTCCCCACCATCCCCATTTGCTGCATGGTGGTCTTGGCCAGACACAGAGCAGAAACCCAGCAAAGCAACCAGACACCAAACTTCCTAGCTGTTTGCACCTTTCTAGCTCAGGTCTGTTCTGCTCTGTGCACAGGTCTACATAAAGCTTACTGCTCCATCCCTCTTCCTATTTTGAGCAGATGGCTCATGTGAAGCACAGCAGGGTCAGCTTCAAAAATCATCATTACAAGCAGTGTGGGACTTGATGATCTTAAAAGTCTCTTCCAACTAAAACAACTCTACAATTCCATAAGCACGGCAATTTCACACCCAGAGTCCAAGTCCATCCTCATTTGCACTGCAGTGATGTGCTGCAACACTTCATCCTCCTAAACCTTAATGAGGCACCACGTGCCCAAGCCACTGACTATCCTTTAGTTTCTTAGAAAGGGGTCCAGCCTCTGCACATGCTGCTTAGAGCTGCGCCGCTCCATAAAGGGCATGGTATATCCCATTATACTCTCTTCTCATATAAATCCCCCATTAATACAAGGAGAGGCTGAGAGAGAAAAGCAACTCCATTGGGGCTGGAGGACAAGTTGCTCTGCAAGTTCACCCCATGCATCTTGGAGAGCAGATCACACAGTGATCACAGCCTTTCCACCAGAGCAGGAGAGGGACATGCTGCAGCTCTGAAGGTGGGAAAGCACGCTGCCAGAATGAATGCTCACAAGTTTTTCAAGCAAAATATAGAGAACCAAACCCTCAGAGATGGATTTTTAAAGAGAGATTTCTCTTCTCATGTTTTCTTTTCCTCAGAACCTTCTTGCACAGCTGCAGACTACTTGTAACTGTGGTTACACATTTGCTTTAAATTATCACCAATCTGGTAACAGCAATACTTGTTGCTTTAGTTGTTGTGTTCTCAAACAGCAAAACACATCCTATGGCTCTACCTCAACAGACAGGCCTTGAACATAGGAGGCTTAAAAAAAGCTTCTCCAAGCACTCTGGGAATGCTGGGTTTTCAATGCCACAAAAATTCCTCTTAAGTTACGGAGACATTTCCCAAGACTATGTCAGTCATGAGAATGGGACTGTATTGCTTTGTAAGATCACTTCAAAGTGTGTGTATTCTCCCAATTCAGGAATACTACAGGTGACTGCTTCTACTGCCAACACAACCAGGGCCTAAGGAAAAAGAAAACCACTATTATATAGAAGAGGAAGTACATTTTAAAATGATCAGCTCGTTGCTCAAATCACCACAAGAGAGACGCTGTAATCACAGAAGCACAAGGGATGAGGGAGTGGGCTTGGGAGTGGGCTTGTTCCTGGGCCTGTGGCAGCACCAGGGCCTGCCTGTAAACTCCAAAGAGACTCAGTGCTCAGCAGCAGAAGAAATATGATGGTCAGTCATTTGGATGCTGTGAGGAGGCATTAATGTTAGCAGCCAGTACTACTAGGTACTTGAGTAGATGCTCTATAACAAACTTTATTAATCTTGAAGCTCAGTTCGCACTTTGTCTTGCAGGTGTTAATAGAGAAAAAAAAATAAAATTCTTTATCTCTCTTTCCTGAGAGGTACATGAAAGTAGAAGTGACAGGACAGTAGGACTTCTTATGGAAAGGATTAGAATTGAATAAGTTTTGGACAATGTCAATGGGAAATGCCAGGTATGACCCATCCAACTCCCATAGCTCAGCTGCAGGTTCACCAACTTCAGCATCTCCCCTGAGCTCAGCACCTCAGAGAAGCAGAAGCTGACAGGTATGTTCTTGCTTATCCAGATATTTAAGTATTAACACTATTGAAGTCCCTGGTAGCAGTTTCATGTAATTAGTAATGTTTTTCCCGAGGGACACATGGACTGGATCCATCTGTCCAGTCCCTTTCTGGCAGCAGCATTTCCCTTGTTCCCCTACATCATTAAGCAAGAAAGGACAGCAGTGATGAATTGCTTTTAATACTTGTCTGCATTGGCTGTGGAGAAGTCATTGTCAGCTAAAATAATTGGCAACTGTCTCTATTCTTGACAGGGCGCTCTCTCTCCAGAACATTTTAATCTTACTGTGGTCCTTGGCACATGCTGCTGAGCTCTTGTCCTGGCTTTTCACTTGGGATATATCTAATTATTATGCTTACTTATGGTGTCCCTGAAGGAAGATGTGTAGACTTTAATAGCAACATACCAAGAAAGTAATTGTAAAGCTCTATAAAGTAGACCAGATCTTTGCGATAACCCTGATTTTTGGCACAGAGTGGACATAGAATTAACTGCACTGGACTTCTCTGCTAGAGTCCCAGAGCATGGAGCTGAGACACAAACCTGAGGCCACCTGCCCCAGCTGTGAGAACAGCCTGAAGGCCACCAAACCCCCCACGGGGCACAACCCAGCCCCACCCCTGTGGGAAGATCAAGAGGTAAAAATGTCTCATCTCCCCAGCAACAACCCAGCAGGTCTTGGAATCACCCTTTAGTCTTTGTGACAATGAGGAACCTGTTAAAGCCACCCCAACAAGTGCTTTATGCCTTTTGTGTGCGCTCTCACCCTTGACAGGGTGCTCAGTTTTACACAGTACCACACTGCAACCTCAGATCAGCAAAACATCAAACACCAGGGCAGATCAAGTCCTTGAGCCATTTCCAAACACCTTCAGTGGGAAACACATCCATAATACCTGAGTTTATCCAGGAAATGCATGTAAAGAGGGGAAGAGTCTGAGACCTACAGATTATTTCTTGCTGACACTAAATCACTTCTGACTCACCCCTGTTTTGTAATTAATCAGAGAAACATTAAAGCTCACTTTAGGTCTGCTAATTTTTAGACTAAGTTTTTGAATAGAAGATAAAGGATATGATCCCAGATTGCTTTGTAGATGAAGCAGAGGGCTCCATGCCCAAATATCCCTCTGTTTGATGGAGATCCAAGGACATCCTCCATCGAAGGTACCCCAGCACAAGCTCTGCTCACCAGCTAACTGGCACTCCCTTTGTTACTAAGGTCGGGATCCTTAAATTCAAGTGCTAGAGCCCAGTGGTGGTCCCAGATATTTGGCTTGTCTTGGCAAAGGCAGTAGTGAGCAGGAACCTTCACTCCAGTGGGCAAGACCCATGGCTTGTCAAGATCCCCCTGAGGTCTCTCAGCCCCTGTACCCCACGCTGCCTACACCGCTTTGGAGATGACAAAAGCAAGTCAAGGCGCTCCTTCCCCAAAATGAAATTCGACATAAATAGCTATCTGCTTCTTTGTCAGCAGCTCCTCACTTCCTCCTGCCCAGGGGCAAAGCCATAAATAAGTTTCATGCTCTCAGGAAATGTGACAGTTATTATTCAATAACTGAATTACAGGCTCATTCTTGGAAAGGAATAATGGTGGGCAGGGAAGGGAAGGGACAGTAGCATTTCACTTCACAGGAACTGAAATACCTCAAAGAAATATTAAATCTGTGATAGGAAACACTGGTGAGCGCTTTGTACTTCGGCAACTTTCTCTCATTTTGATATTATTGCTTTCAACTTTTAAAGGTGTTTGTGATGTACAGAATATAGAATAGCAAACGCATTCAAAATGCATTTCCCTGTCACGCTGTACCTTCATAATGCGCTAGGAGTTGTGGTAATCGGGAAGGCTGGGATCTGGGGGGAGGGTGGGGAGAGCAGGTGCCTACCGGTGCCGTGTCCCACACCACCTGCACCCGCCTTGGTGGATGCCAAAATCCAGACTAAAAAAATTCACTTCAAATAGAAGACTTTGAGGTGGGGAGCCTGGAGCTCACCGTGGGGCGAGGCATCCAGAAACAGCTGCCGGCTAGAGGGACGGCACCAAGAGTTGGGGTTTTGTCTTGGAAAGACAAACCTGGAAAGCCAACAAACACGGGAGAGAAGCTGTGACTGTCATCATGGCACACAAACAGACGGGTTTCTCTTGTCAGACCCGACTTCTGTCTGAACGTCTCCAGGCAACAGGAGTCCCGGGTGCGGAACCAGCGGGTCAGGCCGGGGCAGAGGGCGGTGCGTCGGAGCAGGGAGGGACCCGCACACGGACACAGCCAGCCTCTGCCCCACGGCACGCCAAGGCTGCACGTGTGTGCCCACCCCACCCCACACCGATCCACTCCGTGGCTGCAGGGCTGGGGATGTTTAGGTTCATTCCTCATGAAAAATCTGTTCTGTGTTTACATCTCCCTCAGAGGAACACCGCCTTATGCTACAATAATCCTCTGCTGGCCTGCTCAGAAAAACCTTGGCTTCTCCAGGTGCCCGAACCAGGTTTTCTAATCCTGCCAACATCCTCTGGACAATCAAAGCCTATCTGTAGTGCAAGGGGCTGGGAAACACAGACACCTGCACCCCATGTCCTACTGCATTAGCAGTTAACAGTTCAATGACAGGAGCTAAAAGCACAAAGTATTGGAGACATTCCTTTGGAAGAAATGATTAGTAGCGTGTTGTTGATCCCTCCCAATCAAGGGCTTGTCCTGGAAGCCCTCTAACGAAGTCCTTTCCTCCCCTCCTAGCTGCAGGCAGGAACGTTGGGCAGGCAGCGTGTGCCCGCAGGGGGAAACAACGTGGCATTTGAACTCCCGAGGAAGATGTTATCCCCTAGGCTCTCATTTCAGTTCCAATTAACAATAGAGTTCACAGCTTCTACAGCATCTTTGTAATAAGTCAAGCTGCTTGGGAAGAAATGGGCCGTGCTAAAGCTGTTATTACCCATACAAAGAAATGATCCGGCATCGATGAAATGGATAGCAAATTTTCTTATGCACAGAAAATTATCCTTGCTTTAGATCAGGGAATAGCAACAGGTCTAAAACTACACACTATTATTTGTTGTGAAATAATCATTATGGGGAGAAGGTCTAATAAGGCGCTGCTGATAATGGAGAGGTACACATCTCTCCTGGACTAAACAGACTCATTTATACAGAACAGCCCGAGAGAGAGTAGGAAATGAAAGGTGTCATACATTCTGAGGAGTACTGCCCTCGGACTGCATGCTAATTAGCCATTTAGAATTGCAGTGAATCAAACTATAGCAAACAACGCTTTTTTCTTCCATCAAAGACTCTCCTTTTTCAAAATCAGCCGCTTTCAATAATTAGTATACGTTTCTCTCTTTATCCAGTTTTCCCCTTCTCATTCATTTTGTGGTTTTCATTTAGTTCTTCCCTTTTTTGGACTTTTTAAACTCCTTTATAATTGCTTTCAGAAGCAGCGGAGCCTAAGGCATGATTTGCAGCTCTCTCCATTTAAGCACAAAGACTTCCATAGGAATGTATACTAACACAAAAGAGATTAAAAAAAAAAGAAAGCAAAATAAAAAAGTGAGGAAAAAAAAATCAGAATAACTACTTTCCAAAAGAAAGGCAGGAAAAAAGCATCCTGCTTTACCTCCAATGGTGTCACAGAATTTAACTGAGTCAATAAGCATGTAGGGCACAAAAGGACAGGGGACCTGTGCCCGGAGTAAGCCAGACGAACGTTGTCTTCAGTCACCATTCACTGTCTATATCACGATGTATCTGACACATGCACAAGGGACCACCAAGTTCCAAGTCAGTTCCAAGTCCTCAAGCTTGCCAGAGATACTCAAATTCCTGAATCCTTACAGCCCTTCTGAAAACAGACTCGACCGCAGGTTTGTGAAGGGATTCAGCTTCCCAAAGCTGCAGCTGGGTAACCCCCTGCCCCCGGCAGAAGCATGGACCTACCTCTGCCATGGCCTGGGGCTCACCCTTTCCAGGAGTATTTTTCTATGGTTTTTACAAGTGCAGTTCAAGCTTGGCTAAATGGCCCCGTTTGCATAGTGAAATACAAGAAGCAGAAGCCTTTTAACATGGAAGCCTCACCAATTGTTCTGTGCTTTTCAAATGGGAAAGTAACTAAAATAACTGTAGTGCCTGAGACACATAGAAGCATTCTGAAGTGTCAGGAGCCTTTCTGAGCATTACCAGGTACATGTTCCCTGAGCTGCACCTTCTCCTCTGCTCCCAGCTCAGCTGACTCTGCAAAAGGCTGACTTCTGTGGAGCTGGGAGCTGCAGAAGATAACCCTCACTTTGGCACTCCCTGCCTTCCTGGGCGTCAGCCCCAGCTCCCCCGTGACAACATCGCTGGAGAGCAGCTCTTGCTCCCCTGGGGTGCTGAAAGCCACCCCCGAGGAGCCAGAGCAGGAGTAGATGCCACATCTGCTCCCCTTCATGGCAACTTGTGCGGTGTCTGGCTGCGTATTCCCATTACTGTGAACAATGCTGGAGCGCTTTTAGTGGAAACAGAGAGAATTATTGATGATAACAGTAAAATTATTTTATCTACACAAGCCAGACACAGCCTATATAGTCTACCAGGTACATTTAGCCTTCCACAGAGATTAAGCCATTTTCATTAGAAATAGCATCTAGAGCATTGCGAAGTTGGAAACACCATCTTGAATTGATCTGCCGTGATAAGAAAAATGCTTTCTTCACATTTGCCTCTTGAACTCTACTGATTTAGTAGAAAGAGAGTTTCACAGGTAGTCCTCAAGTCACTACATGTGCTTTGCACGCTGCCCAGATCCCCAGGGCAGGAGAGGGATGTGCTGTTCCTCCCAGAGCAGGGTGCAGATGCAGACCTACCACGCTTTTCCTTCAGAGAGGTGGTGAGTACGCTCCGTGACATGCTCACAGTTCCCAGACAAATTCCAATAATAAAAGTAGTCACACCACCAGAAGAGAACTGCCTCCTTGGCTGCAAGGGAGATAAACCAGACAGGAGCAGCAGCAGTGTAAATCAATGTGATTGGTTTGACAGAGACATTACAAACAGCAAGTCCCGAGTTGCGGTGCAGAGGCAGATGGAGTACAGTGGCCAGGATAAAATAAGCAAAACATCTTGGGAATTGAATTTTTTTTTTCTTTAACGAGCTGAAATGAATTAACTTCATTTTCCTGAGGGACTGTTTTTGTGCAGTTTTTATGCCTCCCCTCCAGAAGACATCCTTTCCCAAGCCTGCTTTCTTTGGAAATGCTGCTGCTCCCCTAGTGTGACAGGTTTTGTGCTGTAGTGAGCACATCCTCCAAAGGTGCTGCTTTGAGCAAAAGAAAATGTTAGTAACTTGGCTCATTGAAAAAGTTTAACTATCTGATGAGTCTAGCTTTGAGTCCAATCCTGCTGATCCTCCACCCTCCTGAGAGCACGATCTCCCAGCCACGCTCCCAGAGAAGACAGCATCAAAACCTCCAGAGCCTCACTGCTCCTGCCCTCCATGGTGCCCAGCCCTCTCACAGGCCCTTCTCTGGAATAAATGACAGATGCTGGCCAGAAAGCAATGTATAGCTGAGGAATAGAACAGCCTTCAAGCAGCTCCTATAGCTGAGGAATGTAGCAACCTTCAGGCAGATAAACATGGGGAGTCCTGAACAATGGTTCAGTGGGCTGACGCACAGCAGTAAGGGAGATCTGGCTAATTCCAGCACAATATTAAATGTCTCAAGCCATTCAGGCAAAAATGTTAGTACTTAGAGGTCAAAATGACTGCAAAATACGTTATTTTTGTTTTTCATAATAAAAATGAACTTCTGGGAAATGATTTTATTTTCTAGAAACTGCATCTTCTCTTAAGAAAATCCCTCGATTGGGAAATTCTCAGCCAGCCCTCCCAAAGTGCTGTTCTTCAATAACACCTTGGTGAGGCTCTTTGTACAGCCGGGAGGGCACCGGCTTTACCATGGAAGGTAAATCAAGCCTTCCATTTCCTAAATTCATTCTTTACATCTTCCGATGCAGACGGCTGTGTTTCCAGCAGCAGCAGTTTGCTGCCTTCTCCATCAGCCGGGAGCTAATCAAGCAGAATGCCAAAGCCAGAGGGAGAGCAGCGCTGGGTGTGAAGCAGACGAGCACGGAGCGCGTAACCTGCCATGGCAAATATCAATTTACTTATCTTGCCACACAGCTGTTTGGAAATACGTTAGTTCATCTGTGATATGGTTCTATATCTGGCCTGGGAAGAAGCTGAGGAGCTTGGCCTGGAATTCTCCTCAGTGAGCTGAGGAGGTTCAGGCATATCTCTCAGCAGCAGCACTATTAAAGACTCCTGTTGCTTTGGATACTGAAATGCTTCTTCAGAGCTCTTAACTAAAATCTTTAAGGTAAGTCTGGGCTGTAAAAGGAGCAATTAAACATATTTGTAAGAGACTTTACAGTCATGAGAAGCACTGGAGTAGAAATCATACAAAGAGCAGCAGTTTTGGCAGAATACACCCACACATAAAAGGACGCAGGCGATAAGGACAGGGGCATATTTTTGGGATTTCAGCAAGTTTAAGACATCCAGGACAAATAAAAAAGATGAAAACACAATAACATCTAACATTTAAGCACTTTGCTAGTGCCTGTGAGTCATCCAGGTTCTTTCTACTGAAGGAGAAGAAAAGCAAGTGATTCATCTCCTGCTAATACAGGTGCCCACAGGAGGTGGGATGGAGACTTGCATGGAGCTGTCTCTCTTCCAGGGAACACTGAGAGCAACTGCCTCACTAGCCCAGCCACAGCTCAGGACTTCTGTATGTCTAAGTTATGTAATGAATTCACACAGCTAACCCTAGTCTTTGCAAATTATTACTGAACAGCATGGGGAACCAGGAATAAAATGAATTAACAAAGAACAGGGCAATTAAAAACCTGTCTCTGTTTGAGGGGAACTGGGAAAAGTTTAGCAGACCTCCTTCTGTCTGCAGCTGCAAGTGAAGGGGAGAGCCAGAAGGCAGGGAGTCAAAAGTCTTGGTTTTGACAGCATCTACTTCTAAAACACCTTGTATTTTGACTGCTTTTGAGCTAAATTCAGTAGCGGAGATCAAAACTCAAGCTTCAGTAGAGAGCTATGAAAAAGACCCTACGTGATGAGGAGGGACAGGCTCAGAAACAAGGTTAGTTTAGCCATTTAGGTTCAAATTCCGTGCATACCCCTGATCTCCATTCATACTGCAGGGTATTCACAGCAAAATGCTTTCTTGCCCCTTCTTTTACTCCCATGAACTGGAACACAGCTGGACTAATTCTTGGATTGACATTAGTAGGTCTGCTCCTGAATTACACCTTTAAGGTACTGCTCACCAGCTTGCTGGCCCTTGGCCAGGACCTAGGTGACAAGAGGGTAAATCCTGGGGCCAGTCAAGCAGAACCAGACTCATGCCCATCTTCCACAGCACGGCCGCTTGCTCTGCCCACAGGCCTGCTCTGCCTTTTATGCATCTCACCATTTTACAGAATTTTTCAATTTCATCCCAACACAAAATTAATTGGAATGCTAAAACCTCTCTGCTTTCTTTTCATCCAGCCATTCCTGTGTTTCTAAACACTGCCCCCTGACCCCTTCCCTCACAGCCGTAAATGTTGCCAAATTAAAACCACACACAGCTTGTTGCTAATAATATTAATTATTGGTGCTGATGGTAAGAGTAACAAGAAGAGGATTAAAATGTATACAGTGCTCAGTGTTCCTTTGAATTGCCTTTAGGATAGTGATTTGCATTTCTGTTTAGCAGAGATGGCACCAGAGCGAGTACCTGTATTTTAATAGTGCTTACACAAAATGTAATATAGGAAAGGAAAGGTGCATAAGACTTAGTGGCTTGCAGTGAGAACGAGGTAAATACCGAGCACATTCAGCACCAGTGGCAGCATTAAAAATGACTGCACAGGTGGAACAAACAATAAATGAATAAAACACACAGAGAAATTCAAGCTCTTACTTTCTAGACTTGAGCTCAAATGTTCAGATCACTCCCTACCTTCCTTTCCTTCCCCCTTGCCCCCGTAAGCCAGCAGCTTAACTCTTTGAGCAGTTTTATTCAGGAGATCTTGGTTTAATATTGACTTAATACCATCCTATACAAGGGAAGGCTTGCAAATGAAAGGAGAGAGCTCCTTCACTTTCTGCAGTCGTTCTTAGTATCCAACCATAACTTAGGGTACAATATAAAGCAGCAAGTTCTGTTTGGACAGACATGACATTAAAAAAGCTTAACAAAGTAAAAACCAACAAATCCCCCCAAAACCCCAAACTCGTAAACCAGAGGGTTTACGTCTTTGATAAACAGAGTAAAATTAATAAATGGTATAGCTTGAAAAGAACACAACTGTTTCATGCTTTGCCAACACATCCTTGCCATACTCACTCAGTAGAGGAGGTAATAAAAAAGACAGAATAGCTGTATCAGTAAGGGAAGATATGTGCTTTGAAATCTCAAATGGTTGTGGTCTCAAATAGATCATTCTTATTTCCTAATTCCCTTGATTTGTTCGGGATTTATCTGGGACAGCACAAAAGCAGGGAGTCTAGCTCGGCGTGTTCACGCTGTAAAAATGAACAGGGCATCTCCTTGGTCCCTGGAGCGCCAACACCTCTAACTTGCCAGCACCTGCCAATGACTTGGCACACATTTCCTTACAGAAACATTTTTAAACAAGAACAGATGATATTTGCCCCTGGAAGACACAAATAAATTGGGGATTTTTAGAGGTATTTTTTGAATCAGGGTGAGAAGAATTCCCTGTCACT
The DNA here is from genome assembly GCA_024336885.1 of Actenoides hombroni. Taxonomy (NCBI): domain Eukaryota; kingdom Metazoa; phylum Chordata; class Aves; order Coraciiformes; family Alcedinidae; genus Actenoides; species Actenoides hombroni. The sequence goes on along the minus strand of WUAM01000239.1, from coordinate 1,095,189 downwards.
CGCCAGGGGGCATTTATTGACGGATGGTCTGAAACTCTGAGGAACCTTCTATTTTATTTTTTGAAGGATCTCTTTCAGCAAGCAAAAAGAATCAACCTTTAGAAATGTACTTTTAACATTAATTAATTCACAGCAATCTCTGCTTGGTGCAGTGCCCTGGTAAGAAGTGATCTCTGATCACCTGACCATAACCCTCGATGTACAACAGAAGTAGCCCAGCAGCACCATTACCCCAGCACGGGAACAGAGGCACAGTCTCTCCCTGTAAGCACAACTGGAGAAGCTGATACTACCAAAGGAATTCACTCAAAGCTTTTGGAAACTCTGGGTTAATTTCCTTGGTTTGTCTGCTTGAACTTGCACTTTATGTCAGGCTTCTTCTCAATGCAACCCCAACCTGTCTCCTATGGAAAGGGAACCCAAGATCCTCCTGAGGTAAAATGACTTAGAAACAGGACTTCACACTTATAGTCAATTTTTTCTTCCTAAATTTGATTCCAAGCCTCAAACAATGAAATTAACAATCATATTATTACTGTATTACCACAGAAAGGAACAAGTTTGATCAAGTACAGACTATTCTTTTCAGATGTTCTAAAGTAATTTGATTCATTTATACAGGATTTCAAACTGTCAGTACCACATCTAACATTATAATCTCAGGCCTGAAAAAGACAGATGACATCACTTGTCCTCCACCAAACGTGCATACATTATTGATTATTCCAAAGCCTCATGAATAGGGTAATTTGTAATCATTAAAAATTAAAGAGAATGCTGCTGAATGGAAAAACAAGAAGGGCAAATTTTGCTCTTGGCTCAGTTGCCATTCCCCTGCAGTGGAGCTGGAACTGTTTAATTGCATAAGAGAAGGAGAAATAAGGGACTTCACCTCTACTGTGTGGCAGACAATTGCTCAGAGCGGCTCAGATGATACTGCCCAAAGACAAACCACAGGGGCAAAGGCCGTGTCAAGCCTTGCTGAAGACCCACTGCAGTGCAGTCTCCTGTGCTCAAGTGTAAAGACCTAGAGCTGCTCTGCAAGCTGCTCACTGTTGGTCGGTGGTCCTCTTCCTTTCCGCTCTGCCTTTGCCTCAGGAACAACCTTCTAAAGATAAAATGGCCACCAACATACAGGACATTTATGGTCTGTGGTCACTAAGGAGGTTTATCCTACAGTCACAGCATGAACTACTGTGGTCCTTTATTATTTCCAAGCAGACTTTTGCTCAATAGCAATTTAAGTGTTTGAAAAATAAACGTCTTTTTCATGATTATTCCTGGCGATACTGCATAAAAGCGTTGTGATTCTCTAGCTCAGCCAAACATGCCCAGTGCTTGCCCCCACCTGCCTGTGCACACAGCAGCTGATGTACTGGTCATTACCAACGCTGAAATTACGTAGGTCCTGGGAATAATTAATTTTAAATTCTCTCTTTGTAGAAAAAAACTGTGGTAAGCACCTGAAATCACAGTCACATTATCGACCTATTTGTGAGGCCGTCCCAATAATGAAACACACATCCCTCTGGAAATGGGACCAGCTCAAGAAAAGGCTTTTAACTGACATTTAAATGTCAAGCTACTATGTTAAATGTTATGGGTATTTCATTGCTCAGCCCAGGAGAAGCATGAACACATCAAAAGCTCCTTAATACTCCACCACATTAAAAACTGATGGGCTTTGGCACCTGGAAAGACAACTACAGATGATGTGTTTAACCAGGGCTGATGGATTTGTACCTGATTCAGCTGCACGAACGCAAATCCAAAAACTTCTGCAGTAGGCCACAGGGAGTCTATCAAAATAATTATTTCAAGCATAATTAATTCATTGTTTCTGAAAAGGTCCTATTCCCAGAGCTATATTGATTTATTTTTTTCCTTTACTGACTGTGAGTCTGCCCTTATCCTCCTGGTATCCTACTGGAGCCTTAAGAGCTAAAACCAAGTGAAAACTCACTCTGCTCATCTCAAGAGAGGAGCAACTTTTTGTCCACAGCCTAGAATGTGTTTGCCTAGAAGACCATAAGTGGTGCTACTCCATTTACACTCTACATTTATCAGAAAATTATCCATTAGCCTTGTATATGCAATTCAAAAAGGGTACTAGCAATGATCTCTACGAATTAAAGTAATACACTGCAGTCCAATAGATTCTTTAAAAGGTAGAAAAGGAATCAGTCACACCTGGCAAATCCAACAGCATGTCTTTCAAAGCTGCAAAAATAGACTCAATAAAATTAGGAGTAGATAATAGATGTAAAATGCCAAAACCACCAAGAGAGTAATGAAAGATTCAGACCATTGTCTTATATTCCCAGACCCATCTCCAGAACGTCTGCCCTGGCTGTTAAAGGGTAGATCACAATAACAGTCACAAACATGGTGTTTGCTAATATTGGTTCGTGTGCGTTACTACGGCACAATCATTTCTGGCAGAGTACGTAGTGTGCCAAATTCTAATTTTCATTAGTCAGAGTTGCGTAACCATAACTACAAAAACACAAATTTCCTGAGCTCTCCTAGAACTCAAGCTCACTCCCCTGGCTACAGTCAGTGTTCAAAACACAGCCACTGGTGTAGGAGATGAGGAATCATCCCGGAAAAGGACAATGTTGTGCAGCATTCACTCCAGGACATGGTTTAGTGGTCATGATAAAGTTAAGTAGACAATTGGACATGATGATCTTGAAGGTCATTTCCAACCTTAATGATTCTACGACTGAGCTCTGCAGTCTCCTCCCTGGAGAAAGGCTAGCAGTATCAGGGGGCATCACGGAGGGACAACCATCAGCAAGTTTGCACTCCCGTAACCACCCTCTGATGCCGTCTGCTGAGGCGCTTAGCACATAAGAAATAATCCTGCTTCTTTGCCCACGTCTCTTTGGCTTGACAGCTGAAATGATAGAGGATATGAAAACACGCCAAGGTCCACAGGCAGCCCAGACCCCTGTTTCTGTAGGGCACTGTCTGGGAAACAAAACATTTTTGCTTTTCCCCCCAGTTGTGATGCTTGCAGTCTCAACCAGGTCTACAGTCCTCCATTAAAAAGACATGAACAAATACCAGAGATTGGGATGTTATCTGAGAAAGCAAGCTGGTTTTTTCCTGCCCATCCCTAGGAGTAGAAAAAAATAATGAAAATATAAAATATAATTAAAACACATAATTTTCCTCCTCTTCACTGCTATGCAAACGTAACTCCTTTCAAATTAACAAGAGCCATATATGCATGTGTTAGTGAGTGAGGGCCTGCCTGAAGATTACACAGCAATTAAAGATGTTAAACTGGTTTGAAAAAGGGCTGAACTAATATTCAGAATTATAAAAAGTTGCAACTAATGACTCGGTACCAAGCAGTTGACAGTTCTCCCAGCAACATGCAATGCTCATCTCGGAAGTGGCAGAGGCACCGAGTTGAAAAACTGCCTCCAGCATTGTCACTGATAAACGAGCCCATCACGACGAGCACTGAACCCTGCCTCGCTGGGGTTGGGAACTCGATGATTCCCTGCTCCTTTCAAGAACCGAAGGGCTAATTTCCATCTACTGTAGAGGACTGAAAAGTATGGTAGAGACTATTTGGCTCCTGGGACTCGTTAAAATATCCTTGCATTATAACACAGCTGAGCAGCAGTATAAACTAAGAAATTTAGCAAATTTACCATGGAGTTTCTGTCAATAACAGGACTTGGCAGTTGTCACATTGGCAGAGTTAATGAAATTCATGGCTGGGGCAGAAAGAATCAGATGGCTGTTTTGACAAGTAAAGTAGGATTTTTATTTTGTACCTGTGTCCAAGCAGATAATTAAGCTGTAATTTTAATGATTACAACTGATATTATAGGGCAGAAATGCCCATGAGATTTATGTAATCCATGCATACACATCACCTGCTATGTTCTGGTTTACTTATGAAAATATCCTACATGGAAAGCCATATGTGGTCACTTAGGTCTCTGCTATGACCTCACCTACAAAGTCCCTGTGTGAACACTTGCAGCACTCTTGCAGACCTGCCTTAAGACCTAGCTGGTGCCCTGCCTCTTTTTCTTTTTACCCTGACCAGCAGAATAAACTGGTCCTGCCTCCTTCCAGCCCTTGTTGCCAGGCCCAAGGGTGCTAATAGGGTGCTCCTCCATAGATGGAAAGTGAAAGGACGGGCAGTGCACCGAGCCTTCAAAACCCTTTGCCAGCTTTGGGCCAGGATGGCTCCTGTGAGGTGCTGGCAGAAGACAGGTATTCCCCCTTGCAGAAGTCAGAAGAAAGGAGGAGGAAGTACAGGTGCCTTCTGTGGGTACTGCAGAATATCTGCCTGGGGGTGCATTGCCTGCTTCATGTATTCAAGGTTTAGAGGAAAAATGGGCTCTGCGGAACAACGGTGCACTCAGTCCTAACAGCTACAGCAGCTGGAGTAACTGAAACAGGACCTATATTGTCAACCAAGCTACCAGGGATGTATTTTTATACAGACTAGGGGCAATGTGGCATGTCAGCCCTTGATACTGTGACTTCTATCTCCTTGTTCTTAGCTGGCTTTCTATTAAAATCACCACATTACATTTCAAACCTGTGCTCAGTGTAGCACAGTAACAGATAACACAGTGGGAGCTAAAGATTTCCCTGCCTGCAGGATGCCTTTCTGTGTTTTGTGCTATAATTCATGCACCCCTCTCTAAAATCTTGGTGGAGAAAATTATTTGAAAGGAGACAACACAGTCCCCTTCTCCTGGTGCTGCCAGCAAGACCCATGACCTGTGCATGACTCCTCTGGACCGAGTGTGGAGTTGCTGGGGGCTGGAGCTTACAGCATCCCTCCTCTGGAGAGAGAAGAAGTGGGCATTTGCCAGATCTGATAAATAAATTCAGTAAAACTCAGAGATGCTCCTGTTAATAATGGTTTCTTTTTCCCTTGGTCAGCTTAATTTTCACCACACTCATTTTCTTAATGCTTTTTAGGACTCTTACTTCTTTTCACAGGAAGAAAGCTTGCTCTTAAATGGCAGTTGGAGACTCAGATCTCCCCAAATTGCCTTCTAGTGTGGCTGTGTTGAAGTCTTACAACTGGACCACCTTTCTCTCTTTTATTCCATAGCAATAAAATGACACTATGGAGATGCTTTATTGTTGGCTACCGTATTTATGATGATTCTTCTGTTACAGACAACTCTGGTGCTGAATCACCACTAGGCTATTGGGAAGTTCTTGCCTTTCAGAATGAATGCCTTTGAATGGCATCAGAAATCCCTGTACAAAACATGAAAAAGGAGCCCAGCCCTTTTAAGAAAGAACAACCAACATTTTTCCTTTCAGAAATAATTAATTCAGGCCTAACACAGCTTGATAAGGTAAAAAGGATCTAAAAAAATTACAAAATTAAAGGAAATGTAGTTTGCTCAACATCAGCATATATATATATATAAAAGGTACAAACCAGTTCCAGTATTGACTGAACACATCTTTCTTAGTTTCTGAAACCCTTAATTATAGAAATGCAGTGGCAGGCACTAATATTTCAGGCATGTAACAAGCTTACATGTAACTGGATTTGATAATAACCGTCTGTATCCAGGCAATAAGGCTGGGATGTAGAGACATAAACATAAAGCTTGTAGTAAAACTTTTTTACTCTCATGAAACCACAATTCCAGTTAGATAAATGTGATCATTAATTATAAGCACTGCAGAATATCTTTTATAATTTCAGTATTTTAACAGAACATTTTAACTAACAGTTAAAAAGCAACCCTAACACTATGGGCACTCAAGCTTCAGATGCAGGAAGCACTTAGTTTCTGCTGAAGCCAACAATGCCTGAGCCCTGTCAGCAGTATTTAGAGTCATTAAAGTTTAAGATACTTAGGGTTAATCTTTGATATTATCCTCAAATATCACTTGCCATTTCTTTTCCTTCTAATGGTACAAAATATGGTGACTGAAACAAATTATAAATAATCTGTCAATGCATACAGTGAAGATACCTGATGCAAGTATTAAGAAGTAATCGTATTTTATTTGTAAACGGAGCAGAAAACATTTAAGATGTTTTGGTAAGTCCAGCACCAGTTTTGTAGCTACAGCACGTTGTCCTTAGCTGAAGTTTGCTTATTTCTGTCTCCAGGAATAGGAAGAAAAAACTATTGATTGCACAATGTGCTGTCTCTGTTAATCCAGTTATGTATCCCTTGTTCCAGATTCTGCACAATCAGTAATTTTCTAGTAATGTGAGACTGGAGCACAGTAAGCAGAGGGGGATAGAAAAGCTCCTCACTGTTTGGGCACCAGGTCACCAGCTGAGACAGCATTAAATGCACTGGGAAAGATCAGACTGCCCACAGTGGACATGACTCTGCCCTCTGCCTAAGCTCCATTAGATCTATGAATGACACTATTAAAAAAGGAAGAACTGATTTCTACACTCTTTCCATATTAACACAGTGTAGGTTTCCTCCATCCCCAGTCTGACCAGTTACCAGGTAGTGCTGTGCAGCTGTTAACTTTTCCTGGCAGCATGACAGGCAGATTGGGGAAAATTGACCTGCCAAGGCTCACCGTTTATTCTCTGGCAACACCTTTTCACCTTGGAAATATCCACCTTTTCAGTCTTTAGACACTGCAGATGCAGAAAGGAAAAGGGAAAGGGGTCGGATTTCCTCTAGAAATGAGCCTTCCAGGAGATATCCCTCTCTATGTGCCACCCTATCACCCCTCTGTAACAACTTCTGCACATGCCAGCTTAGTCTAACCAGCTTGGTCTGCTGGTGGAGAAAGCAGGAGAAGAGCCTCCAGGACAGGTGCCATGAAAACAGGTAGTATATAAGCAGTAGCCAGAAGAGAAACTTCCTCCAAGTACCTCCAGGGAAAGAAGAGCTCCATCATAAAATACCATTAGAGACTTTGTGTGAGAAACACACGGTACAAACGTTGTGGCCCAAAGCAAAGCTGTGCTCATAGCAGTCCCTGTAGCCAGCAGCTCGAGCAGCTTTCCAACCCGCTGCAGGCTGCCATGGCCATCAGACAAACAGCAGTCTCACTTCTCCGGAGCACCAGCTCCTGCCTTGCCACCAGCAACTCCTCTGTGCCCACCACAGCCCTTCTGCAGGCAGACCCTGCCTTTCTTCAGGGAAATGAAGACACACAACCAAGCTAAGTTTTAGTGTAGAAGACCATTATAAAGAGGAGGTGGGAAAAAATTACTGTGCTGCTTTAGCTCCAGACTAAGAATTATAGGGAGTACTGGAAGTAAGTAAGACTCATCTGTACTTAGGTTTTGGTTCTCAGTCAATTCCATTTAAATTTTTAAAGCACCCTGAGCTGCACTGCAGACTTAATGAATTTGGCAGATAACAATACCGGCATGAAAAGCTAAACTCAAAGCATACATCTCCATTTCATCTTGAGCAATGGTAACTAACAAGAGCCAGAGCCTCTTGCACATGAAACCTCTCCACTGCTCCGAGTGCAGCAACGCTGCTGGTGAGGAGACTGAGTCCCACCTTCCAGCTCGGGAGAGGGGGCTGCTAGAACTGACAGAGAAGCTGAAGCAACATGTGTTTAGGGAGTGAAGACAACCTGAGTGGTAAAAAGCACTCTCCCCTGTGCTGTTCGCTCGAGAGCAGAGCCTTCTCAAGGGCTGGAGGCATCGTAGTTCCTCTGGGTGCAACACAAACGTGGCACGTGGCTGCCACAAAAGGCTGCTGCACCCGCAGCTGCAGACTGTCTCAGACTCACTAAAGTTCTCTAAAAAACGAATACAGCTAATGACCAAGACTAAGAAATAATTAATGATTAGTCTGAGTCATCAACAAGGCCAGTCAGGGGGTTGGCATTAGGAGACGAAGCAGCCTGTCCAGTGGGTGATGTGCACACTGAGAAACCGGCTTCCTGCACACACCTACGCTACCACACAGACCCATATAAACCCCATTTGAAGCTCACAAGAAAGTTACTATCTTCTAATATTAATGTCTTTAAAGCGTTCAGTAATAACTGAAATAAATCTCTTGAGTTCACTGGTGCTAGACTGTCGAAGACATCCTGCATGTACCACTTAACTGAGAAACTGTCACAGCTCCATAGACTGTACTCATCTTAACAAAGCTCTGACAGTTGCCAGCAGTTGAGTTATTTCTCCCCTTGACTCAAAAAAACCCCCAAACAAATACCAAACAAAAAACATCAAAAAAACCCACAACAAAACAAACAAGAAACCCCAAACAAACAAAACCCACTACCACCACCAAAAAAAACCCCAAAAAACCAACAAAAAAACCCCACCCCAAAACAAACAACCACCAAAATAAAAATAAAAGAAAACAAACCAACACCAAAACAAAACAAAAAACAAACCAACCAAACAAAAACTCCACAACAACAACAAAGCCCACAAAGAACTAAACACTCTGGAAATTTTGCTGGAAGAGTAAGAGTGCAGAGGTTACAATAACTCAAGTTTCCCTTTCCAGTCAATCTAATCCAGCCCAGTCCAATCCAGTCCATTTCCTTTCCAACCAATACCCTGCACCTGAAAAGCCCGGGTGCCTGGCAGGTCACTGTGTCAGGCAGCACCTTCCCTGCTTCTAAAGATCTGGGTTCCTTTGCACCTCAGTCTGAAATCCACACGAGGTTCTGACAGGCAGACTGGGTATCCGAGACCTTAGTTCACCCCATGGAAACTTCAAACTTCAACAGAGAGGTTTGCTGTCCACCACTGCGGCTAGAAAGGTGGTGTGCTGCATCTCCTCAGAGGCATCCACTATAATCATTCGCCCATTGAACAGTGTACTCAAAGCACCTCTTCTCACTAAGCACCCGATCCCTCTGCACATTCAGACACTAAGGAAGCTGCTTGTATTAACCACAAACACTGGGAATGATGTGCTCTTCTACTGCCTGGGCCCTGTGCAAGTTAAATATGCTACAGGTGGATTCAGAGGACCAGGAATGAGATCTGGGGCTTCTTAACACCTCCTGCCCTGCTCTTGGTCCAGGCAAGCACGTCCTGCTCCGGGACAGATGTGCTCCACACAATGTGGCCTCTCCCTGTGAATCCTGTGGCAAGTTATCCCCGGCAGAGCCAGCTCTTATTTTGGTGAGGAACTTCAGGTAGGCAGGCAGCAGGAAAAGTTGGAGTCATTAACATAATAGCATTAACAGAACACCATTACACTGTGCAACAAAGTCAGAAAAAACAGGTATTATCCTTTTGAATGCTTACAGGAATTCGGTCCTGTATTTTTAACTGCAAGCACAAAGGGTGTCAGGTTAGTGCAAAGATGTGACCATATCTGACTATTATCAGAATGAAAGCTCAAATTCTCTCCCGTAGTAGAGATCATAGACAATCAAACTAATTTTGTACCACAGGTTAACAAATCTTGGGTTACCACACTGAGCTACCACCAGTGGGTCTGAGACCTGAAACCAAACCCACCCTAGGGAGTTCTCAGATTTAAACAACATGAACTGATGATTCACAGTGAATCTCATTACCCTGTTAACTGTTGAAAATAATTCAGAAAGAAGAGAGGGGTGTAGAAGAAAGGTGCTGTTTCAGGCTGTTGTACTCCAACACAGAGGGAGAGAGAGAACTATTCCTGACACAGTGCATGTCTCTGCTCTTTCAGCATTGGTGTAATTATAGCCGAGTCTTTTGAACATTCAATGCATCTCACAGAAAATGAGACATCCACATATTGTGGCTTAATGAAAAGAACTGAAGGAAATGTACCAAATTATTGGTTAACAGGCAGCTGCTTCATAAATGCTTTCTCCCATCTGTTTTCTCTTTCTCCTTATATCAGCTCATTCAGCCTAATGCCTATAAAATGCTGAGTCCCAGATTTCAGGGCTTCTCTAAGCTCTCCTGCCAGGCAGCTTCAGCCCCTGTCCTGGACCGGGGGGCTCCCCCCTGTACACGCACCCCAGGCACAGCCAGGGAACACCCCCCCTGCAGGGGCTTGCTGGGAGCAAGGACAGCTACTGCTTCAGTCCAAAATAATAGCAAATAAATTAATGTTTTCAGACGTTAACTCTTAACAAACCTGTCCATAAGGGGTTGAGTTCTCCCACCTTTCTCTCAAGGTCCCTGATTCCATGAGGTCACTAAGTGATTAAGGTAGAGAAGCGTTAAGTAAATGCCACATTCACCAATGCCTCATACAAATCTGCTCCTGGGTGAGTCGTTAGACTAAATACTTTGTTTTGCAGACCAATAACATACAGAAGTTTCCCAACAGCACAGCTGGAGCAGGTCCTTTTGCTCTCCTGTGAGACCCCAGGCTCCAGCCACCAGCAGAGGATTCCTGCTGTGCTTAGAGAACTAACGAACTGATCCAATAAGACCTATTCATTTGCACTTTTTTTTGAGCAACGTGAGCAGCAGCAACTGGACGTGCCATGTGCCGTGTTCCATCCTGTCCAAAAGATCTGCCATGGAAGCCTTCACACAGGGGCAGCTTGGTAGTGAGGGGTCTGGGCTGAGGCTGTCTCAGAAACAACCCTGCTCCACTCTCTAAATCGATGTTTGTCTCCTCTCACACCACCTACCTGCTGCCACACATGGTATTAAGATCAGCAAACACTGATAAGGACTGAGTTTGCTCAGTCAGTGGGGTATCAAAGGGATCAGTGGATGGTGGCTATGTTGGGTAAAACCTCCTCTAATGTCAAGAAGATTCGTGAAAATCACACCCAGACAGGCAGCACATTGCTCAAGGAGGGGAAGCCGCTTTTCTTTTCCAGCTGTGCTCTACCTCTCACATGCAGGGTTACATCCTGTCCCACTGATCCGGCTTAATCTAACATAAGAGCAGACAATGGAAATCAAATGCCCCCGGCTCCCCGAGGAGCACACGAGAGCAGGTGTTGGCAGCAGTGCGAGCAGCGAGAGCCATCAGCCGCCTCCCGCGGACCCTGCTGTGGAGCTCAGCCCGGTAATCGGGGTAAAATCAACACTAATTCCTTCCTAATTTACCAAGCCAGCAAACCTGCAGAAGCAAACAGGTGTGTGTACTTGCTTGATTATTTTTTTTCCCCTAGCAAAAAGAGTGATTAAATTTCTCTTCATTCCAACTAGAGCTGCTATCATAAAATATTCAGCTGAAGCCATCCAGTTCCACATTATAATTACCTGCCAAAAAGTGCTAACTGATCTGCTTCTGCCATCGACATGGAGCTGGGTAATCCTCTGGGAACCTCTTTTTAATTAAACACCTAATACAGTATGATAAACATTGAAAATATGCACCACTCCTCTATTTAGAACGTGGCTTGATTTCTGAAGTGCACCCAATCAATTCAAGTGTAATATTTACTGTGGCAGCAAATCTTCAGGGCTTAATATTTCAGGTAAAGGTTGTTTTAGCGATTCTATTATGAAAAGGAAGGAGTGAGTGCAAATAAAACACAAAATCCCAACTCAGCTTGATTGTTTACTCCAGCTTTGGGGTTCCCTTCTCAGCTGCCTGCACTGACCAAACATGTGAGCTTGGTGTGCTCAGCTCTGGGCCTTTCTTTTCCCCCTCCTGGTCTGGACTGATAGTTTTAAGCAGCAATGTTCACCTAATCCATAAGTGCAACTTCCACCCCTCACACAGCACAGCAGAGGCTGTGAATATCCCCTGTAAAGCAAATCAACATTTGTTGGGATTTAGCTCTGTAAACATCTCCATCTCTTCATTCCCTGGGTCCATCTCTCACCTCCATCTCAGTCCCACAAGGAGCCAGTCTTGTTAGCGCAACCTCAGTGACACCAAAATGTCCATGTGGACCCTCTGTCATGACTGACTTGCCATAATCTATTTAACTGCTAGGCTTGGGCTGCATCCCTCTGCCCACTACCTCAGAAGTGCCTCATAACTATTCTGACTGCAGGAATTTTGCTGATGAAGTTCCTGCAAACGGTTGTTTGCAACGTGCAGGGTGCACACAAGTTCAAGGGTGCAGTGCCAAGACCATCACCCTCGGTGTCCAGCCCAGCAGGGACGTAAGGAGCCAGACCCACACAAAGTCCCAAAGCAAGATGTGAGCAAAGTCCAAGGAAACTCCTCTCCACAGCGTTCTTGGCAGTATTATTGAACCCAAAAGTCCCAGAACAAAAGGATTTTAAGGATCTAACAACACAAGCACTGATGATAAGGGCTGGCTACCACAATTAAGACCGATCATCTGTGACAATTGTTATAGGGAAAGCTTGTTTTCTGGTGAAGAACACAGCCCAGTGTGAAGTCATGAATTATTTAAAAGCCACGCAAGCCAATTTGGTTATTACTACAGCAAGGACTGGAACCAACAGCAGCGTTACAGAAACTCCCTGTGTTTTCAAGGCAATTCACCCACTACAATAAAAGTTGCTTGTGAATGAAGAGGGGGTACAGCCAAGGCATACTGAGCTGTGCTCCTTGAGAGGAGGCACCTTCGTGGCAGCGCACGTGTTACTGGTCCTCTTACGGCTCCGAGATAGATGGAATGAGATTAACACTTGTCCTCTGATTGGGAAACCCAGCTCCCAGCCCAGAGCCGGCATTTTCCACACGCAAGCTGATTTCACAAACCATATTGTCCCAGTGTCTGGTAATGAAGTTTTTCATGCAACTGGAGACAGGGAAACAAATGAGGCTGAGAATTCCCTTTACTCTCAGCTACTCCAGAGCTGCCTCCCCAGCGAGTGCTTTATAGAGCGTGCCAAAGACAGGTGCTCCTTTTGCCAGAATAGCAAATTTCCAGGGCTTAAGCCATAGCTGTGATGTCTTATCTGGAACAGGATGTTTAGTTATAATATTGCATCTACTCATGTAATAAGCAGGATCTTATTTTGCTCATCTGGAAGAACAATTTGCAGGGAAAAAAAATCAAGCTGCCAGGGAAATGAGGACATCTCCCTTCTGCCGATAGCTTAAGCCCCTTATTTCTGATTCAGTTCACAGATGCAATCATGCGTCTGTCACTGAAATCAATAAGACTTGAACTTATAGATCCCAGTGTAAATTTATGGATTGAAATGATTCTGAAAAAGCATTAAAATACCATGAGGCCACAGGCTGTCTGAAATCATATTCACATGTTTTTCTGTAACCACATCAAGTAGCAAACGTAGCCTAAGCCAGGACAAATAAAAGTACCCAAAGAAAAATTAAAAAAAGAAAAAAAAAGTAGAAAATTTCAAGGGAAAATATATTATAACAGCATTTACATGCATTTCTTCTAATCCAGATTCCAACATTTGTGCAATTTCTCCTAAGTGAGACCGAGACAAGCTGGCTTGCAATGAAAAAGGTGCTAGTGAATGTCTCAACAGAGACCATCTCAGCTCCTCAGATACAGCCCATTCACAGATGCTAGAAGCTAAACACCAGAAAGCTTTGTTCATAAACTATACACAACTTAAATCTGTACCACGCTTAACAATACTCAAGCAAAATCCCCTTGCGAGTCAGTCTGGACTGCCATTCCCACAGGTTTGGTTGGCAGTGGAAGAGTCTGAGGTGGGTTTGTAGAAGCCACAGCTGCTGTCTTTATTTGATACCAACCCCTGGGCATTATTGCATGGAGGGACAGGACTCTGTGGGACATTCTCTGACTGCCAGCCCAAATCTTACAGCACTGCAGGGCTACCATTACTGTCACCTTGCTACTGGAGAGGGTCAAAAGCATGGGGAGCAGTGATCTTGGCAGCGTGCAGCTGCATCTTAACTTGCAAACGCCTGGCACAGGGAGCAAGACAGGCACACCAGACCACCTCATTCCTGCCTTGGTGCAAAGAGGTCGCAGTACCAGCCCACCTAAAATGATGTTAAGACAGATTTAGCTGCCATTCTTGCTCCTTATTTTTCTGATACATTTAAGAAACACCATAAATGTCAAGCTCTTGTTTTCCTGATGGGGTTTTTGAAGGGCTGCTCGGGCAGTGTGAGATCTGTCCTGGCCTCTCCAAGGAGGTGAACTTGTGAGAGAGCAGCTTGCTTTCCACCTGCTTATATCACAAGACATTTGTCTGCATGTGGCTGACCCACGTGCAATCAGAACACTGGGCTGCCCGAAGGGTTGCACTGAATTCTGCATCCTGCTGAACACTCCTCTCTCCTACCTGGCACTGCAAACGAGGCCCTTCAATAAGTAGCTCTCATCCCCAGGTCTTCACTATCGGCTACAGGTTTCTCTGTTCTCTATGGTCCATCTATTTTCACACAGACTGTAATGTCTGTAGGGCTTAGGAGTTGCTTCCTACCTTGGTTCAATCCTCAGGATTTCAGAGAGAAGCAAAACACCTTTCGGCCAAGTCATGCTAACCATCAAAAATAATGTAGTATTTAGTAGTACAGAGAGATGATTTACCAGTTCTCTATAAATCCAGAAAAGCCTTGGTAGTTCTTGCTATATTTATGGAAATGAGCACACAGAGAAAGTGGGCAAATAAATAATTCACCAATTAACAAGAAAAACACCCAAACCAAAACCGAACAAAACCCAAAACACCACCAAATATTTAGGTCATGAATATAAACTTCCCTGTCTCAACACACTGAAATCTCTATTAGGTTCCTTTTAATTTCAGCCAAACAAAGGAGATTATATCTATTTTTCGGACCCTACCAGTTTCACTGTTACCAGTCCTGTAAGAACTATGGAACACTTGCAGAACCCATCCCATTTCTGCATTTACCACGAGGACAGCATCCATTCTGAGAGCCATGGCAGACCCAGGCACCAGTGCCTCCTGAGGATTGCTTCTCTGATGCTGCTGGAGCTTGTGCTGAACCATGGCAGTTTGTAACAACCAGACACTGACTGACAGCAAGCAGAAAATCCCTCCAAAACCCAGTCATAATCAAAGGAGGATTTCTTAGTAATAGCTGTACTTTTGGTGCCTTTTTCAAGCTATAATAGAAGCGTATTTGCAACAGGAAAACACAAGGAAAGCCAATATATGGTTTTTGCCTGAGCCCTTCTGTGCAATTTGTGCACCTCAGATAAGGAGGGTGGGCAATGTCTGCGTGGAGTCAGGCCCACAGAAATAAGGTGTAAATTATGTATGAGCTGATGTTCTCTGTTCTGGTCCATGATCACGTGCTGCCTTTTCCTGGTAAAATAACACTGACTTTTTCACATAAAAACAATGATCAAGTGTTTAAATCCTTTGTCAAAAGCAAAGCATCAGCAAAAAAAAAACCCCAGACAAAGAAACCAACCAACCAACCAACATCAGAGGAGAGGTTTCACTTTTTCCTTCAGTCCATGTCTCAGCAAAGCCCAAGCAGCACCCAAGGACTCTGCGCTGCCTCCCTCCCCTCTCCCTGCTGCGGGGACTCACCAGCTCCAAACAAGGTGCGTGCAACAGGGCTATGCTGTTCTCAGCTCATTGGCCCTGCTCGTGTTGGGAGAACAAGTCTGAGAATAAGATTTTCATCAAACCCATGGGTACCTCACAACTGGGCTGACGGGACACACCAGCCTGGGGCTGACCAACAGCAGTCAAGAATAAACAGCGGAGATGTTTTGCTGCTAGCAAAGCAGCACTGGTACTGCTCTTGGGTGCTATAAATGATGCCCTAGTTCATACTACACTTACCCCTGGAGATCAGGGTGTACCTACAGCATGACACAACATACAGACCATGTAACAAAATGGATTCTGAAGCCAAATAATCACATGAGCATGGAAACTGCTGCCACGGCTGATAGAAAATTCACGCTCCTTTGCTCAGGTACAGTGCCTGGCTAACAGCTGCCTGCCCCGTCTTCTTAAAGCCACTTGGGATATCTCTACACCAGCTCCACCAAGCACCCTAGTTTCCTAAAGCTTTAAGAGAGAGAGAGTTTAACTAGAGAGGTGTTACCTTTACAGACCAGTTTTCCTAGACACTGAGGCCCAGGGGAATGTGGCCAGCCCATTCCTGTTGTTCCAGTGCAGCGTGGCACAAATGTAACCCACCAGCTGACCCAATGTGAAAGGGAATCCCTTAAGTTTCCTATTTGGCTGGGCTCTCTCATTAAGCATTTTGAAGTGCTCATTATTTGTCTTTCATCAACTTAGCTTTTGAGGATGAAACTTCATTGCTCCTCTGGCTTTTGTACTGACAAAAATTTGTACTGAATCGATTTCAGAAAACAAAAAGGTGTCCCTTTGCTTCCCCCTGCCAAACCAAGCAGGAAAAAATGAGCTGAAAAAACTCCCAAGACCTACCATCACCACCATAAAGTCCAATATCTAAAGTTCCATGGAAAAGGATTTAATAAACTCACTTCTTTGCTGACCTCCGTTGGCCGAACCCTTTTAGGATACGGGTTTACAAATCAGGCTTTGGTCTCTAAACCAAGAGAGAAGTTGTGACTTCTCCCTGTCTCTGACCTCCACACAGTTTGCTCAAGGTGCTAACTCCGAACGGGTGCAACTCCATCAGTTCTTTCCAAGGCAATCGTTGCACAGATGTCCATGTCCCGTTTGTAGCCCAGCCTGGCTTTCTGTTTCTTGAAGGAAGTTAAAAAAATGGGACACTGTACAGATTTTAAGCACCGCTCTTCAATCAAGTGAAATATGAAAGCCAAAACTAATTCAGTGGCAGGCAGTAAGCATTGGGGGACCTTATCTAATTTGCTGTCATCTGTAGTAATCTCCACTATTAATATTACCGTGAAGAACATGTCAAAAACTTAAATTCATCCCTTCAGCACGGTCACTCGGGGACCGCGCGCCAGCAGCAATGATTGCCTCGCTTGTCTCCTCAGCCTCCGCTCTCAACATTGAAACCCCAGCTGCAGTGCAGCAACCAACATAAAAATAACCACCCCAAAGGCTGTGCAAGATGCACGACCATCAGAGATCGGGGATAAATATTCAACAGAGCTTGAGGGATACATGGGGGTCTAAGTTCTTCCAGGAACAGCTCTACCCATCATCAAATGTGGGATATGGAGCTTCTGTGATTCCCTATCCCAGTCCAGAACTAAAGGACCAACCATTGCTCTTCATCTGATGCATAATTTGCTTTTTTGGTTTGTATTAACAAAAAAGCTTAGAAGATGAATGGACCAAAGGGTTGTTAAACTCACACAAGGCAGTGAATTGCTGCTTCCCTGGGGACGTGCTCGCCGCTAGAGTCACTTGGTGTCACAAAGGTCACACAACTGGGGAAGAACAAGGAACAGAGAAGGCCCAGGTCAGAGACTATACAGTGGCACAGAAACAGCCAGTTTAGAGGAGGTCTTGCTGGCTACAACCTCTTGAGACCAAATCTAGGTCCCACACCAGCTCAGCTGGCAGGCTCGCCCTCTGCGCGTGCATTGTAAGACTGTCTTGCTGGGTCAGGAGGAGAAAAGTGGGAGGTGGCTGGAGGGCATGGCAGCAAGGGAAGGCGTGAGCCGTGTCAGGGGAGCCATCCCTGCCCTGCTGTTAGCCCGGCAGCACAGATGGGGACAACAGCAACGGTAAGGGCCTCCCAGGAGCTCCCTCTGACACACACATCCTATCACCCCCCCATTTTTCTGCTATTGCTGGAGTCACACTAACAAGACTGCGCCTGAACACACCACAGTAACCTCTTTTTGCTTCACAGACATACTGTCAGGGTTTCAAATCAACTCGTGCCTTACTCCACACCTTTCTAAGTACTAAACTGTTCTGTATATTCTGACATCTCCTCCCCATTAGTCCTTCCTTCCTACTAAGTCTACTTTTCATTTGATCTAATTTAATCTTTCTATTCCTTATTGAATTCCCTGACCTAATAAGAAAGCAGTACCTTATAAAACAGAGATCAGCAAAAGGCAGTTAAATAATGTTGCTATTATATCAAGGGGATCTGAAACACAGAGAAGAGACTGGAAGACAATGAGAAAAACATGTCTAAAGGTCTAAAGCCATCTCTGCAGCGGAGATGCATGCTGTATGTCACATGATCTTGGACAGTATGACCCTTGCTGGGGGCACAGGGGAGGACGTTTTTCCTGGATCAGCTGTAATTAGAAGCATCCCCTGCCAGCTTGGACACTGGTGCTGACAAGATGGTATGTGATGCTCCTCAGTACTAATGGAGCTGGTGCAGGGTTGGAACGAGGGATAGGAAACCCAGTGCAGCATTATTCTGCTGCTTTTGGATATTATCCAAGAAAAAGAACCCACTGCTTATCTCGTGGTGAAACCATGCCATCCTGCACTAAGCCTGTTTTTATCTCAGTGATTACACAAAGCAAGAACACTCCCAACAGAATCTTTGCTACAATTAATTGACATCTAAAGGCCCTGACAAATTGTACTTGATGCTCACTGTTCTCTTAATATCTTTTGCTGTTATTAGCTATGGTCACTGATTTGTTGCTGCTACTCAGACTAATAAATAGCATGAAGTATTTTATCCCTTCAGCCAGTGCTGGAAATCACTTAAATGTAGTTTTAAGAGATCAGAGTTACACTGTGGAGTAACAAAACACCCATCTGCTGAAAGAAGGGTTCTTGGGAGGTAGGGTGGGCCCAGCAGTGCCCAGGGAGGTGACACAGCTCTGCTTTCACTACCAACCCCAAATCTTCTCTTTTATTGACAGGCTTTGGCCCTCCTAGAAACAGTACAGAGTCTACTCATAGGTCCAGGAAGATCTTAAAGTTTTATGCAAAGCAAACACTGAACTCTCTTATGGGGCACCCAAGGTCACCACTGAGCTCTCAGACTTGTCTGGACACTACTGCCTACATGTTGCAAAGCACAAGCACCACCACAGATTAAGAGAAGTTTAAACAAAGAAAGATGTTTAACAACAATCTGTGGTGCTGCAAGATGTTTCTGAATACAAAGTTTTTGGATTTATTTTTTTTTTTCCTTTCACATCCTTTTTCACCAATTTGAATTAATAACAGATTTTGAAGTACAGAGACATTTTCTGCAGAAATGTCAATATTGAAGCTCGTGCAACTCCTGGTATTGGAGCTGACCAGAGGTAACAGTAAAACAGGACAGGAGACAAGGACTTCAAAACTAATAGAATTATTTTTGCATAAAACTGCTATCTTATGTCTCAAGAAGCCCTTTATTACTGCTAGCCTAGCACACCCAGTCATCCTTCCGTGGTTCCCCAGACCTCCGGACACTGCAGCGCAGGGCAATGCACTGGGGCACCACCTCGGGCACAGTGGGAGGAAGAGGGTTTGACTTGGACCTGCTCTCACCCCACGCCTCGCAGCAGGACCCAACGTGCTGCCTCTTTGCTCATGTTGCGAATCGGCTCTAAAAGCAAAGCCACTGAAATTCCAGTCGGGTGCCTGCCCGGCTGATGTGACCCCACAGCCACTCAGCCCTCGCACAGCAACTGGGGTGTTCCTGAGCTGATGCACAGACACCTCACCCAGCCCTTCTTGGAAACAAGGCCATGAGGAGAGGAAGCCTGAACTGCACCATAACCCCACATAGGGATCCCACCATGCACAGCAACAACAAAAACAGGGAGAAATCAAAGCATGCCAGAACCTGACCATGTGGTCTGCAAACTGGGAGAGAGAGACTGGTTTGTGCAGAACGCTCCAGAGTTCTGCACTATTTTCTCATGTTTTGACATGTGGTTAGGGGTGGTTTTTTAGTATTCAGGCTTCAAGCAAATCAGTCAATAATGAGACGTCAGCACAGAAGGCACGCAGCTCTTTGCTGATGGAGTCTAATGCCATCTGATTTAGGCATTTATTATGCACATTAAAGAATTTAATTTTTTTTCATTGTCTGGCTTTACAGATTAACAAATGTATTAATCTGTTTACACTGAACAGCAAATGAGAGTTTCCGGAATGAGATTTCTGTCTTTTTTATTACTCCTTTCCACTACCCCACACTGCAAAACTTTAACCACATCTCTCCCTGACACTGATTAGGTTTTGAAGTGTTTTAATCAACAGCCATTGTAAGTCAGGGAGCATCCAGAGGGATAAGATGGTGAAAGGGGAATAAGTGTGCCTAATGTGTGCTACATTTCCTTGAAGAAAAAGAATCCAAAGAATAACAAAAACACAAGGGAGATTGAGAATCTTCATAGAAGGTGCCTAGTTTTGTACATTCTTCACATCAGATGTGAAAGCAGATTTTATGGGTTTGGTTGGTTTTTTTGTTGTCATTTCTTTCTAACTTGATAGCATTCAGTAGCACACAGAGCTTAGACCGCTCCTGAGAAGTAACGTTCTCTCAAATCATCCCATAGATATTTTCTCCATTGAACTTTCAATAACTTTCCTGTCTTTATAAGGGAGAAAAATACTATGAAGCTGAGACTGATCAAGATACTTTGTAGTGGACTGGTAGACTCAGAAAATAATCAAGAAGTTTTCTGGTTTGGGTTTTTAACTGTATTTTATAGTTCAGAAAGAAGGCACCCAAAAAAAGACCATCATAAAACCTGTAGGATGAGTTTCCAGAATAAAAGACCTTTTGCTGGTTAACTACTTGGAGGTATTTTTGCTGTTTGCTTGACATAGGGACAGTGTAGACCAAAGTACAACCTTTTCCAGGGGTTCCAAGAAAGGACATACTCATTTTAAGGAGGCAAGAATGGAAGAAAAGGTCCCCTCAATTTATTCACGGCTAAGAAAGGAATGCCCTGTACTCATTGATGGCAGAACTGCTGAGGTGGAATGAGACAGGGGATTGGGTCCCTGTTCAGCTCCCTTCTCCCAGCCAGCCCAGGCCAGAGAGACCCCAGCCCCTTGCAACTCAGCTCTCCCCACAAGCAGAGTGAAGGTGCTGCAGAAGGAAAACCAGCACGGAAGAAACCATCTGGGAAAAGACAACTGGGATTAACTTGAGATCTGTATTCAGAAGAATTTGAGACTTCACAGTAGGTGGTTTATGTGTACCTGTGTAGGCAGCCTCCAGTACAGCCTTTCTAAATAATTGCCATATATTTGAACTCTTTTTTTTTATCCAATTCTTTCTGCGATATGCAATGTGCTTATCTTGCTGTTAGTATTAGTGGCTCAGGGTTGCCATTCTGTATTACTTTCTGTGGGGCTCTCAGCAATACATGATTAAGGTACACGGAGAAATGCTGGTAGGGAGGCTGCAGACTTAAGCAAGCCAGCCACGTGCCCAGGGAAGGGCAGCGTTTGACCCTCTCATTATTGTTTCATATTCTCTCCTGCAGAAAATATCAAACAGCAATTCATGGGAGGAAGGACAATCATTTTTCAGATAGCACATGAAAGAAATACCAGTCTGGTCTGCACTAGATTATGCGGGACAACATGTAATACATCGCTAGCAAGTTATGACATTGATTCATTCCTTATATTGAATTTGTTCAAAGTAATGAATGTATTACTTGTTCCCTGAAGGCCCCAGTCTTTTCTCTCACCTTTATTGATCAATGGCTTATAACTTTGAAACTCTTTGCAAAAAGTGATTAATGAAACTTACTTTCTAGTCTTAGAAACTGCATAAGCAATTAGGGTTCACACAGCAAGCCCTTGCCTAGCCAGGAGTAAAACTGCTGGACCTGGGTAGCATTATCTGATACATTAGCCTGTATTTTCGCACCAAACCCAGTAAAAGGTGGTGGTAACACTAAACTGAAACACATTCATCTCTTCAGAATCACTCTGTAAAACGTGGAGAATGGGCTAAGAAGAATTAATGGCTACTACAAAATCTCTTTATAATCTTTAGAAGAAGCACATGGAAATAACTGGAAAAGTGGGATTCTTAATCAAAAACAATGGCATAAGTCTTGGCTTCTCCAAGACAACCAAAGAATTAAGAAAAGCTTTTTGGGGTGGGAGGACAAAGGAAGGTGATCTGAACGTGACTTCAGGAGATAGACACAATGTAGCTGCAAAGGTAAAGATGAGATTGAAGGATGCACCTTGAAGTAGATGAACCACCACTCTTGAACTTTTCGGTAATTTTTTTGAAACAAAGTTGTTAATTAGGCTGCAGTCCGTAATAGAGATCTATATAACCCATTCCTTTACCTGAGCTCTAGGACATAAAGAAGTGACAACAAACCCTCCGACAAATTCACGTTGATAACAGCTTGGCAAAGTTGACAGCTCCTGGAAGAGCCTGAGTGAAGGCAGAGGGAGAGGAGACAAAAAGCCTGACCCGAGACAGATGTGGCCTTGCCTGGAGCTCTTTAAAGAGCATGAAAATAGTAAAGAAGTTGCACTAGGTCACGCTATAATGGTTCTCTCTAAAGCTGCTTCATTTGCTTTCATTTGCAGAAGGCTAATGATCTGCGGACATTTAATTCCTGTATGAGGCAGGCACAGTGACATTGCTGTAAACTCTGCTGTAGGTTAGAAAATAACAGCTTGCATCTAGGTAACATTTTCAAATATGATTAACTTCAAAAAATATATGCTGCAATCAGGAATGATAATTTCTTATGCAGTCCCAAACAGGGCTGTTTTTTCATTCTTCATAAATGGAAAAGGCAGAAAAAATTGTTTTGCTGCGCAGGATTCCAAAATGACTTTAGAAAAATACAATATATTTATAAAGCAATAGCCATTAACTGGACAATCATTTCTGCTCCTCATTACCAGTAATCAGGATAATGGTGATCTCTGAACAACAGCATTCACACTTGTAAGAGGAAGGAGTGGAAGTAGCACAATGAAACAAGTGCAACAGAGCGCACCAGGGTGCAAGAGAGAATCCTCCCCTCTTTAAGGATGTTTCTCTCTAATCTGGGTCCTAACCCCAATGTCAGTGTCCAAACTGTCACTCCACCTGAAGTGAGGACAGAGAGCATTCAATATAGATGTCAAACACCAAAACTGCCTCAAAGCCCAGATGGTCTCAGTTCCTCCAGGGGATCCACAGTCCAGGGCACTTGGTTAATTCCAGCCTGGATTCAGGTAGACTTTTCCCCAGGCTTCAGGCATGTTCCTCTCAGTTTTGTAGATGCTTTATAATAATATTCTAGTCTTTTAGGGGCCAATTGCCAAAAGTTGGCACTCTGTGTAGGGAGTGGATGTCAAGTTAGGTGTCCTGAAAGCCCTGAACCTGCACTGCATGAAGCTTGCAACACCACTGAGACAATCCCCAGAAGGAAAAAGCAGCAGATGAAATAATCCCCAAAAGCCAGTGAAGTCTGGGAAGCTCAGCAGCAGGCTGCGAGTGTTTGACTCTCTGACACCTTACCTCCCCCTCTCTGAACACACCACGCTGCCAGAGCAGGGCTGCGGTGCCCTGTGCTGAACAGAAAATGAAGGTAGTGGGAAGAAGAAACAAAGAAATGTTCTCTTTGTGGACAATACTTTATCTGGAAAAGACATGTCCTGATAGAGGTTGTAGTTACATTGGAAATGCTTCACTGAGGCACTGTATTAACTCTGCTGCCAAGGAAATGTGTTAATTCAACAGCAGACAAGCAGCAGCACACTGCCCGACACGGGGTGCCCCTGGAAGTACAAAGCTGGCTACTCATTCTCATCACCAACAGCAGTTTGGTGTAACCAGGAGTACTCCTACATCTGTGAGTCCAATTGAGAGGGTGTCAGACTGACCTAGGGGCTGCACTCTCCCAGCTTTCCCAGAGGCTCCTAGCTATGGAGACACAGGGTGTTCCCAGAGCAGAAGGTGCCAGGCTCACTCAGCAAGAGGTACTTGGGCACCCTGGGAGCCCAAATGACCTTCCTCATCCAAAGCATATCCAACTGGGCCAACAAGATGTATCACTATCTCCTGGATCTCCTGAAGATGATCAGCCAGCTACTGCAGTTGTACGCCAGAAACATGAGAACTGGCCTTGGACTTTGTCCTTGAGAAACACGGCATGGGGTGAGCAGCCCCCCCACAACAAGCTCCTGCTGATACCAGGACCTCTTTGCTCTTTTCTCCTCCCAGGTAAGACAGCGCTCAGATCACCTCGGTACTGCTGCTTTGCCTCTGAAGATAAACACCTACAGGAATAATGCCCTTGCATTTTTATTCATTATACTTATGATTTATCACTTGGTGAAGAAAAACCCTCACATCTCCCAGGCTCTGTATGCGCTAGGAAAGGGAGGTCTATTGCCCCAAGGCTTCTCCTCTGATAAACCTACATTATGATGTAGTCTGAAAACAGAAACAACAACAAAAAAAATCAATCCAGTGCCTGTAGGAGAATAGTTGTGGTCTACTCTCACAGATGGTATGAAAGCATAATGTAACCATCATTGATCTAGAGGAGCACAATGCAAGACACTGCTCAGAAGACTCAGATTTTTGTTGATTTTTTTTTTTTCAGTGAAAGTAAATGCGAGCACACAATATAGCAAATTATCTCCCTGCAACAGCCTTGTATTTCTTGTGCTACTCACATATCAGAAAAATTCAGATTCTAAATATATTTCTCTGACAGTTATGTCCAAATCCTCACAGGGCAAATTAGTCATTAGTGTAGTTCACATCACGTAGTAGAATTACCCCAACATGAATAAACACCACTGTTTCTCTAGCAAAACAAAAGAACTGGGGGGAAATCCTTATCTGAATAGAAACATTTGGCACTATTGCATTCAGTACAAGAACCAGCCACCTGAAATCTCACTGCATGCACTGGTATATAGGTCTTACTGCCATATATACTGTTGTCAAGAAATCTCAGATAATTTACCAAAAATGAGCTATTAGGTTAGGAAAAAAAAAAAAAAAAAGGTTTTCCAAACCATCAGTTTCCTGAGGTCCAGAGCTTTGTCCCTTACCAGGCAATAACCACATCCATTTTGCTAGTTTCTGAGCTAGTAAATGACTAGGAAAAGTGGTGAGCCTGAGCCTGAGCGAAGCAACAGCATCGTCCTCCATATGCAGAAATCCTAGCAACGGAGATCAGGAGTCCAGTAAAGAAGTGCCTGCAGTCAAGCAGAGAAAGATGCTGGAGCACCCTCTTTACAGCAGAGGTGAAGATCATCATCATCAGATCATACGGTTACAGACACTGAAGACAAAGGTGAGAGCTGAGTTGAAAGCAAAAGTGAGGAGCCGGAGGATGTGCTAGAGTGTTAGTGCTTGTGCACAGGAGGGCTTGTTTCTTTGGTGGTGTGTTGTCTCTGAAGCCAGCTCAGAGCACAGATATGTGGCATCGCTATTTTAAAAGCACCCCAGTGCAAGTCACAACACAAGCCAACAACAGAGGTTTATCATCATGTGTGCAGTGGAAGTCGAGGCAACTCAAAAAAAAACCAAATCCAAAACCAACTAAAACAAACCAACAAAAATACACACAAAAAGAACCCCCAAAACAGTGTAATACTAAGATAGAAACTAAGATGTGAAATCTGCCTTTACTTACATGCACATATACATATAAGGGCTTCCTTCTCAGTGCATGCCATGGTTTTCAACATGCTCCTTTTATGACTGAGGCATATGCAAGGACCAGGAGACAGCTGACTGCAATAATAAATGCAATTATTTTGGTCATTGTTTTTAAAGACATTGAATGCTACAGTTCATTCAGCTGACCACAGAGCCCCTTGGCAGGGTATAAGGGTCACAGAACTTCCAGGCGGTTTTCTTGCCTCGTACTCAGAGGGACAGAGTAATCACAAGGGTAAAACACACTGCTACAGAATGGCCCTAAGTCAGGAGTTGCAAGGACTTTGGGACAGCCGCAACCTTTTCACTGAAACCAGATATTTCTTAAAATTCAGATGAAAGAAAAGATGCTTTGGTTTTTATGTTTTGAGAAGTGAGATTTGTTTGAGCATTTACACAGAAATTGCACCAAAAAAAAATATTTCCTTTCTCTGAGCCTAACGTTCCACGTGTACAAGGTGTTTCTGGTTCAAAACGTGTGCTTGTGATGCACCTTTGTGCTCTGTGTCTGTGAAAGGACTTCACACTTTGCTAAAGCAGTTGCTAAGTAAGAAACCACATGCAAGAGAACCAACAGTCCCAACAGCTGCACAATAACATAGTACTGAGTAATAAGCATCGTACTGAGCCAAAACTACAAACCATTAGTAAAGTATTCAATAAAAATGAATAAATCCCTCTGTTTTACTAAAATTGCCTGCTTAACTAAGCTTTTTTTTTTCCTTTTTCTTTTTTTTTTTTTAAAGATACCCAAGTCCAATTGTGCTGAGGGTTTTTTTTTTCCAAAGCCTCTTAAAGCTCACACACCTTCACATTGATTTGCAGCTCTTTTTGGTTTGAAAGTGAAGCCTGTGATATGTGTTACAAGCTGAACACCCAACTCAGCTGAATAATGCCAAATTTTGAATGAGTCAGCAAGCAATCACCAGTTGAACAAACAATTGAGATTCAACTGCTTCCAGCAAGAGCTGAATTTCCTACGTGTGTGTAAGAGAGCTGCCTGCCACTACACTACACAGCTCTGCACTTCAATTAGCAGCTGCTGAAGACCAAAGGAGGTCCTAAGCAAGGTATCCTAGCTCACATTTCCAATGACAAAGAGAAATGGTTCCGATTCGAGTCATTAGCTCCTCAGGGTCTCTAAAATAGAGCTCTTCTGTACTGACCACAAAAGGATGCTGAAGCCTAATGTTAGATACTGCTTTAAAAGAGGAAAGTAAAAGCAATGGTCACATTTAGTAACAATCAGAGCAGCTACTTCAGGGACAGGGAGACACATTTCCACACTGACTAACCACTGGTAACAAGAGTGAGGCCACAAACTTCCTCTATCACATCAATTTTTTCTTTGGGATTAATTTTTCCTGTTTTGCCCACCAAAAATTTAGGCATCAAGTCTAAAGAACAGACAGGGAAGAGCAATAAGCAATTTATCTCATTTTCTCTTTGATGAACAGATTGTCCCTTGGAGAGGTGGATCACTCCCCATTGACTGTAACTGGCCCCAGAGTAAAAGCTGATCTCAACAGCTACCTTTCAGTCAGCTGGAGGTAGGGGAAATGAATCATCCCGTGGGTTCGCATACAAATGCTACAGAGAGAAAAAAGGGAAATGAACCAAATGGTCGCCACTTAGAGGTAATAATCATTTGGGGGCTGCTGCAGCTGCACACTTTATGTTCAAGTGATGGACACTTGTCTGAAATTAGCACCTAGCATTCAAAAGCAAGCCTGAATGGATAATACCTCCTGGATGGTACAGACAGTATCGCTGAGTTTGGACAAGAAAGGTAATTCATATCTAAAGCCACGAGATCAAAAAGCCACAAGTTCTACATATAAAGGACACTTACACCAAAAGAGAGGAATGAGAAGGGCGCAGTCAACAGCAACAGCACTTGGCATTTTGCTCTTTCTAAGGGAGATTGATTCCCAGGTTTGCTGGCAGCTCAGTGACCCAACAGGCAGCCTTGGGAAGCACATGCTGGGGGTAAGCACTGTGCTGGGGAAGCTGGGCTGGGCAGAGAGCTCCAAATTCCAGCCTCCACACTGGTGGTAACTGGCCTATAAGGAGGGCCCCCAGAAAGAGTCACCTATGCACATTTCACCATTCCAACATGCAATGACGAGTTGATAGCACAAGGTATGAAAGGGATGTAAACAAAATTACTACAAACAAAACAAACTAAAAACTACAGTTATACTGAATCAAACTGCCCACTACTTAGATATTGAAAATTAGGCCCAACTAGCATTCAATATAATGGAGGGGGAAAAAAAATAATAATATTTTACCCATTAGGATTCTCCGAAGTAATGTACTAAAACAGAACTCCACATACCTCACCAAAAGGCCAATAACTCCAGCCTTCCCACACAGGCTCTGTGCCTTCTTGCCAAGCTCCCCAGTTTTGGACACTCAAGTATGACCAAAGCAGGGAGTAGCTCTTCCCCTTCTCTGTCCTCCAGTCTCTTTCTCCTGTACAAACTCCATCTCATGTGCTTTCAATGCTCAGGAGGGCTGATAAGAAATCGAGACCTTTGTTTTCTGTTTTGTTTTGTTGTTGTTGTTGTTTATTTTTTCACCAGGGAAGAAACCACAGTACAGAGCAGGGGCTGCTGCAGCTGACCTAGTCCACAGTCTTTACCTGCAGCTGCTGATCTTTCACCATGGGAACTCAGAGAAGCCATAGAGCCTCCAGTTTATTTTCTCTTTCTGCCCTTCCAGATCATCAAAAGCAGAAGGATAAAGCACTGTTCTTGTTTATCAAAAAAGTCAACTACAGAACTAAACCTTTCCTCATACTGAGAATGGCAGCTGAGCAAGACAGACAGGAGGCAGCTGATGGCTGCTGTCAAGCACAAAAGAAAAGCTGTCCTCTTGCTGTCAGTCTTTGTAGCTCAGATGATCTATTACTTAGTGGTTCAAACAGCATCTAAGTACCAAGCAATTCATCAAGAAAGGCCTTCTGGTCCCCAGATTTGACTTAAAAAAAAAAAAAAAAACAGACACAAAGCACATATAAATGAGGGGAAATCTTGATTTTAGATCAAAATTGGTTTCTAATAAAGCATTTTCAACTCATTATCTAGATTGTGATGGGGGTTTTGAATTTTGATACGAATAGTAACTAAGGCACGGGAGGGATAACTAAAGAATTCACAAGAACTCAACTGCAGACGACAGCTTGTTCAGCAATTAGACAACAGCAGAAACTACAGGAATTTAAAGGCAGCGTCATCTCTTGGAGCCCTCTGCAATAGCTCAGCCCTAAACCCAAGTCATTAAAATGACAAGTCAAATCAGATTAAACAAGATTCAGGCACCTGTTGTGCACTGATTACAAGCTCCCTCCATCATTCCCGGGGTGTTTTGCTGATTGATAGCATAAAAAACAAGGGGTGTTCAGGATTGACCTGATTCTCCTTGTTGACATACCTGTTAACAGGTATCACTTTGCTTCATTATAATCCAAACTTTTTTCCCTTCACTTGGATACAGTAAAGAGAGAAAGATGCATTTCAGAAGAGAGATTTTAGTATAAGCAGCAAAGTATGGCAGGCTTTCACCCGTAGTTCACTTCCAATACATAACCTCTAATTATTTATAGGAAACTTTGCTAGCCAAGGCCAGGTCATGCCACCTTTACCAGCAATGACAAACAAGCCCCAGAGCAGAGAGGTGACACATCTTATCTGAACCAGGAGAAAGCAAATAGGCTGTGTCACTCTGTGCACGAGCCCTGGCAATCACAAGTTAGGCTAAGGTTGAGAAGCAGCTAACCCCACTGGTTTACAGCTTTTCCATATGAAAACTCTACAGCAGTTACTGCTAATAGGGTGAGGTCTGGCATTCCAGGAGACTGTAGCAGTTACTAACCAGCCTGGCACAGGGTAAGGATGTACAAAGTCTTTGATACTGTTCTTCATTCACAACCTCTCCATGAACTGAACACATGCTTTATTAAATTGCCATTGACCTTCTGATAGGTCAACTCTTTTGATTAGCAGTGTAGGATGCCTGAAAAGTTTCTTTTGCTATTCAGTTTTGTAGGGAACTGCTTTTAAGGATCAAAAATGTTCTTGAAAATACCTTAAAATATTTCCTCAGGCTTGCTTCAGACTACTGGGAGCCTTGTTTACACTGTCACGTTCAATTGCAATCCTTATCCCTTCTGTTTCTCCATTCATATGACAAAACAATTCAAAAACTAGAAAAATCCTGCTGTATGCTGGTGCAGCCTGGCCCTCTCAGCTCATCCCCAC
The DNA here is from genome assembly GCA_024336885.1 of Actenoides hombroni. Lineage (NCBI taxonomy): Eukaryota > Metazoa > Chordata > Aves > Coraciiformes > Alcedinidae > Actenoides > Actenoides hombroni. Next base: position 1,065,650 of record WUAM01000239.1, on the reverse strand, counting down.
CCAGGGATGTGAATACCAAGGCACACGGTGTGGCTTCTCACTCATGACCGCTTGCCCCAAACACAGAAGCGTAACTTTGGCACACTGACTTTCCTTCTGGTGCAAATGCTTTGATTTAGTTTTTCCAAGTGTCTCTGAACCCAAGGTTGTCCCTCAGCCTGTGCCGAGACAGCCACACAGACAGAGAGAGCTTCGCCTGCTCTCCAGGTGAGACTTTTCAAAGCTTCAGCCCATAGGTGGATGCTGTGTCATCTACCAGGCTTGTGTGCTGCCTGTTTACGTGGGACAGTGTTTGAATGTGAATGCTTCTGAACTTCATCTCCCAAGGCACAGATGATGTGGGGAGCAGAGGTAACGAGCAGGGCCAGTGGCCTACCAATGTCATGTTTCTTCCTTGCAGACCCAGTGGTACCAGGATGCTTGAATAGCCCTATGGGAACATACTAGACAGAAGAAATTAAACAGATGGGTCTATTTAAAAAAAAACAAACCCACACCAGAAAACTGTACAGCCACAGAAGTGTTACCATCTATAGGCTGGCAAAAGAGTCCTCGATAACACTGTAGGCTCAGAAATTAAATATAATCACTAAGAAAGTGTTTGGAGATCTGTGAAATGGAAGGGCTATCCTTCTGTAGATAAAGAAATATCAAAGGCCCTATATACATCCCCTGAAGCTATGGAGTGCATTGCTTTCTAGCATCATTTCAGATTTAACCCAAAGAAATAAAATTCTGCAGCTTTAAGTTCACACACAACATGCAAACATCAAAGTCATAAATGATCCTACCTAACAGGGCTGTCTTTTGGTTTCTTTTTGTTTTGGTTTGGGTTTTTTTATTTTGTTTTCTTTCTTGTGGTTTTGTTTTGTTTTGTTTTTGTGGAGGTTTTTTTGTTGTTTTTTTTTAAGTGAAGTCTTTGGGAAAAGGTTTTCTGGTGTCAACAGCCTTATTTATAGTTACAAGAGCAAAAGAGCATATGCTGAGTTTTGATGGATGCATTCTGAAACAAGGAAGCCCCGGAGAGACAGGAGGGTAACACAGCTCCAGGGAAAGACCTGGTTGACTGCTTTGATTGGGCACCAGCTCTGCAGAACGTGTGAGTTTGAGAACTTGGTATAAAAGGCTTAGGGCCACCAGATTTCAGAAATTCCATCAAAACCTTCTGTTTTCACCAGGGCAAAAATGTCAGGAAAGATATTCAGCAAGGAGGCTGATGAATGGTTTGCATTAGTGCTCCCCTCTGGACAGAAACTGTTTTCCTGAGGAGATGGAGAATGAGGGAGTATCTGAATAGCTTCAGGGAACTGTTAGGAGGGTCTTTTCCAAATATTAATGTTTGATGTCACCAGAGGAGTTGTACTACAGCTGAGATGATACCAATCTCTAGGATTTTATTCTGAGTATGCCTATAAATCAACTTCTTTTGTGAGCCTATAGGTCAGTCATCATCTTTGTGCTGCTGCTGAACTGACCTGGTGTAAAGGTATCCTTCAGCATCTGGGGTTTTTTTTCCTAACCAGGAATCATAGCACATATCAGCAACAGAGGCAACAGAAAGATGTCTCTACTGAACACCTTATTTGGGTAAAAGACTTCATGGCAATTTCATATACATGATGTTTTTTTAGTCCCAAATCGTCCTCATACCTCCCCTGACTGTTAGGAATTAACCTGATCCTTTCTGAAACATCCTACTCTATTTCACAGAGAATACCACATATGAGCCAAATTTTTAAATACATTTAGGTGCCTGAAAAGGCAGATAGGCACCTGCTTGGATTTTAAAATGTGCCAGAGCTGGTTAGGTGTTCAAATGAGATAAAAAGCAACTGAAACGGCTCAAATCCTTTTAAGGGAAAAAAACCCCAACCTGCAGTCCAGTGGCTGTCTATCTGTATAAAACCATGTTGGATCGAAATCCCTTTGATCATGCAGATCTCAAAGGGCTCGTCCATGCTCACCGGGGGTGTCTGTAGCTCCCCAGAGATCAAAGTCCCCACCCCAGCTCTCCAAGGCCATCCACTCCAAGCTGTGGGCTCACACTTGGCAGCCGTAGCTGCAGCACGGCAGCCCGGGCCGAGGGAGGCTCTCTGAGATCAAGGTGATGCATCAGGGAGCAGAGCCAGCTGGGACAGACAAAAGGACGTTTTCCTCAGGGGACCTTTAAACTAAGATCAGAGTTTCCACAGGCAGCAAATCTGCTCTAAAGTATGTCTCAGCTTTTCTTTTTCTTGAGAAAAACAAGAAGAGGAGAAAGGCAGTCAGCTGGAGTAGCCTTTGGCATTGCCATGGCAACGCCTGTACACAGTAGGACTTGGGAGATAACACCAGAGAGAATCCTTTCACAGAAAGATTAATTAGTCAGCTCCGACATGGGATGTTACCAGCCTCTTCCAAACCCCTGCCCCAAAGACAAACAGAGGCTTTTGCTGGAGACCCCCGACGAAGTTGCTGGCTCACAACATTCAGCTGCACTAGGATGGAGCTGCCATCAGTCACAGATGTCATAGAAGAATTTACTATAAATCAAGCAGCTGACCACAGACTGCACTATTTAATTTTGTAAGATACCGTATCTGGGAGCATCTTTTTTCTAGAGATGAGGTTCTGTAAAAGTATCCAAAATAAGTTAATGGGGTTTTGCTAGTGAAAGCTTTGATTTGCCACCCAGCTCCTCTCTGAAGGGCTGAGGCAAGCTGGGAAGTTGGAAGACAGATAATAATTCACCACTGGGAATTGGGAACTTTGGTGCAGACAATAACTTCTAAAAGCAGTGGCTGTGAGCTGCCAACCTGCCCAAAGACAAGGTGCCACCCTCAACCTCCCTTGCTCCAGCCATGGAGCAGCAGAGGCTGAGCACCTTGCCCTGAGCACACTCCCACCCTCTGCTGCGCGGGGAACCCAAGCACATCCTTCTCAATGGACTGAAATGGGGCTTTTCCCCCTCATTAGCGCACATAGCAAGAGAAGACGACATTCTGTCTGTCATGTATCCAGAGAGAGGGCAAAAAATCCAGACCGAATGTCAAATCCTCCTGCAAAACATGCAGGTTCTGGGGAGTTTGTGACCTCCTAAGAAAGCAGTGGAAGAGAGCTCTGCAATAGTGCTCCTGTCATTTCCAGCCAACCATCAGCCAACCGGTCACTTTACTGCAGCAGGTGAGAAATCCTACAGTGAAACAAACTGGAAGCACAGAGCATTTTTCCACATTAGTTCACAACATGTGCCCAGTGCAGCTGTGTCCTCCCTCCTCCTTCTCCTCCTCCCAGGGCTGCTCAGCCACTGCACTTGAGGATGACCCAACATCACCACAGCAAATGCAGCCGCTTGCCAAATAACCAGGACAAACTCCTTCCTGAAATCTGTGCTTCCCTTTAGCACCTTAAGCTGTATCTGTTGAGGAAAAATACTGTGATGAACAAAATTAAAAACAAAGGTGAACTTGCTATTCAAGACAGACAGGGTAGCTCTGGCTAGAGGAGCAGAGCCAAGGCTGGCAGCACCAAGGTGCTGCAGGGAATTACTGCAGTGCTGAAGTAGCCGAACAAGATACACAAGTGGTTGACCAGGAGGTGAAACAAGTTGGGTAGGGAATAACTGTTTCTAAGAAAGGAGTAACATGAACAGAGTCACACAACCACCAATGAAGACCCTGAGTGCCCATGACAGGCCTATGGCAAACATCTGCACAATTAACTGATTTAAGTCTTCTTCTTGATCTCATATTACTTTTAGTAAGCTCTTCTGAAATATTTCCTGTTGACTGACTCCTTTTTTACCACAAACATCCACAGAATAGAAATAAAGAGAACTGAAATTTCATCAGGGACTTTCATTCTTGTTTGGCCCTAAGACCCAACTTCACAACTGAGACTGAAAAATCACTCCAGATTGTACCTGGGTCACCTTCTGTCCACGTCTGGTTGCAGGTTACGGACCTGAATCTGCTCTTGCTTCAAGAACCCTTCAGTCACGGCTTTCCCCTTTTCACCCAGGGGAAAACAGGGATCAGTACAGTTTTCTTCACTGCTTAAATGTTTCAGTTGTTTAGAGACAATTTGAAAATAGAGGAAAAGATTTCAAAAGGTAATCAATTCCTGTGACTCTAGAAATAGAAATTATGAAGATTTGTTTAAAATACCCCATATTCCAAACCAATTAGAAGTAGCATCTTTGAAGTAACAGGTGGATGATTTGATAACCACATTTTTATAGCAGAAAATATACAATTTTTGCTTTGTTGTTCAAAAAACACCCTTCAAATCCTGGGCACTGTAGCATCATTTAGAATGATGAGTATTTTTTCACTGAGAATTTTATATCATTACTCTTTATTTTCTTATCTAAGTGTAAACTTGAAAGCTATTGCCAAAAAGCACTGAATATACTAAACTTCCTTCACTGGTCTTTTCACTGGACTGAAGATTCTGCTCAAAGAAATGAATGTCCAAAAAACCACCCTTTTGCAAACATCTGCTTGTTTCTATAGTTAAAATAAACAGATCTCAGTATATTTTAACCTCTCCTATATTTACAACATAGTCCAAATGGTTTTAGGGGAGTGTAGAAGTCGAAAAGTAGGTTCACCATGTTGAGTATCTAATCCTCTCCCAGAAGGGCTGAGCACACATGCTGCCTCCCACACCGCAAAGGAAATCCCTGGGAGCCTTCTGATGAACGTGTTACACATACAAGACAGAAAATGATGTTTCACTTGATAAAAACTTAATTCCAGCCTGGGAGGACTCCCAGACAGCCCTGGAGTTAACTAAGATGGAGACATCCACACATTTTCCTTCCCTGACACTACAATCAAGAGGCATCTCCAAACACGCTATTTCAGCACACAACAGCAAGAGAGCTCAGTATTTTGCTGTAACTATGACAGACAGAGTGAACTTCTGAGACAGTCTTTGGCTTCAGTTACATTTTTAACTCGGGAAGTGTTTCCCAGCAAAGAAAGCCCATAGTTAATCAGCAGCTCTGCAAGCCATCAGCCTTATGAAAAATCCCCAACATACTAATATCACACTGCATTTTCCTCAAAAACACTAGTTATGGTAGATTTGTAATTCTAAAGGTTTTTGTTGGCATATGCAGGAAAAAATTTTCAATCAATGCTCTGAAGTATCTCAGGTATCAGGTACTTCTGTCTGCAGGTCTGTAACATTCTGGGAAAAGGGAGAAGAGCTACACAGGCAGTGGAGACAGCTCAGGCACAAAACACTGAGAGCACTGTCTGTCAGCAGAGAGCATTCAGAAATACATTAGGTCTCCTCTCAGTATTTTCCAGATATATGACTAAGTAGGAAGAAGAGAATAGAACAGGAGTATTTTTCTGGTTTGACTAATACTGGACAGAATAATGTTTCTCCCTTTTAAGATAAAATATAAACCTATCTTGTTAAAACTGGCATTCGTAAAGCTTTGAAAATTCCATGGAAAGAGGGAAATACGTAATCACTGAGTAAGGATTTAATATGAAAGATATGTCTGGTTCTCTGAGTGCAGGAACAGCAAAGGGAAGCATCTCAGGGCTACACAGACTTTGGAGGCCAGAGGCACCCATCAGATTCAGGGCAGTCCCCCCTGCCTGGACTGTGGCAAAGTGAGGGGTACAGCAGCAGGAATGAGCAGAGGCTGCTGAGGACAGAGGTTTAGGAGATGAGAAAAAAGGACTCCAAACTTTGCCTGTGTCTATTCTGTCTTCGTGGCAGGATGGTTTTTCCCCTCTGCCCCAGACACAGCGTGCCTGCCCTCACGGGAAGGCACCTGGAACAGCTGTCAGCAGAATGCAGTTGTGCTTCGCAGAGACACGGCCAGCCCCCAGCTGAACCGGGAGGGACCCAGCACTGCAGGAACGCACTGCTGGACACACCACGTACCTGTGCTTTGTACCAGAGAATATCTAACCATTCACATAATGCATAGGTGTGCCCAAAACATGAAGCAACGCAACAGGCTACAGGTAATCTACTGGCTTGTGCTACATACTCTGGCAGCAAGGTATATACATCTCGGTGTAAGGGTGGCGGGTGAGAAGGTGATGGATGTACATCCCCAGAGTCTGCAGCCACCAACTATTTCCACCACACAGCCGTGTGGGGACAGGGACACACACCAGCTAGAGCCATCAGTAAAACCAGGCAGCAGCAAAAGGCAACAGGACCCATTTCCCCACGTGCCACTGACAGGCTGGCCCTGCCCGTGCCTGGCAGCCCAGCCCTCACACCGCTCCTCACCCTCACTGCTCTCCTCCATATGTTTCCGTGTCCACCAAGCAAACAGGACAGGGTCTAACCAATTTAATGCACTAAAGACTGCTGGTTTTTCTGGCTACCTCATTATTCTGAACTCCGCAATCTTTTCTAGATATAAATCACTTTTCCTAGGCTTGCGAGCTCTGTCAATGTTAAAGATCAAACATCTGCCTGGCACACGTTAGGCTCTGACAGGTCTATTTATAACCTCACGAACAACAATATCAACTACAAGCAGTCTTTGCCAATGCTAATCGAGATATTTGTTAGCTTTGGGTATTTATATATAATTAGAATTCTTCCTAAAGCTGCAGGTGGTGTGAACCTCATTGTATCATCTCTATGTGGAAAGTAGTAATATTTAAGATGAAGCATGAGAAATCTTGAGTACAGTTAAAAAAAAAAGGGGGGGGGAGAAGCAGAATGAAAATCTCCCAGTCAAAACATAACTTTTATGCCAGTTCTTTGAATGATTCTGTGATTTAGCATTAATTTTAAACCACAATTCTGGATCCCACACATCCCTGGAATTGGAGATGGACAAAGGGCTTACATTCATTGAACGATGACTGCAAAAGTTTCCTCAAGACAGCAGCAAGTCGGGGCAGAGATGGGGGTGGCAACACAGCCCCTCCTGCACCAGCCGTGGGTCACTGCCAGGACCAGCTGAGCTCTTGCCATCGTGGCTTGAACAGGCTCCTGCTGCCCCAGCTTCTGTGGGGGGATGGCCAGGGCACCAGTAGAGATGCCCACTGTGTCCCCATGGCCTGGTGGCCACGTATCCCCCCACACACCAGTGTGCTTAGAGGTGGCTGCAGTGGAAAACTCGTGTCTTTGTAACTGCCTGCAAGAGATGCACTGCCCAGTGTCAATCTCACCTTCCCACTGCCAGCAACATGAAAACAGATTGGAATGTCTCTTGCTTTTCATCTAGAATTTACAATGTTAAGAAAGAAACAAAGTCAGTTCAGATCTCTGCTGGGATTCTGTAAACTTTTGTAGATTTTTTTAACAGTTTGGATGGAAATTCAACTTCACCTCACTACACCTGTGGAGGAGATAAAACTGGGGTACGGGATGCAAGCGAAGATATTTCAAGATGCATTCCCAAGCATGCCGTGTAAGGCAGTACATCTCAAAAACTACTGTTATTTCCCAAGATACCACACAAACTCATACTAACCAGTAATGCAGCAAGATAGGTACTTACAGAAGTGAAGCTCCTCTGTAGCCTCACACAGCCACCAAGAAGCACGGTGCTTGGAGGAGCACTGCTGAGGACACATTCAGTACTTGGTTTTGACCCTATTGCAACCTCCAAGATATTCCAGAGAGTGACACACACAATTCTAGCACTAAAGGCAGCCCTAAGAATGTTTTGGTTTGTTTTATGGTCTTTAAATAATAAATGCAATCTCTTTCAAAACTGTTTAAGGGCTCTGGTATCTCTCTAGCTTCGCCAGCGCAAGCCGTGTAAGCTCACAGAAAGAATCCCTTTGGCTTCAGTGGGTTGGATCCAGTCCCTTAGATAAGCAAGCAGTAACACCATTTAATAATGATGGAATCAAAAAAGACCACACAGGAGTGGGGAACAGACTGCCTGGAATATAATTAAACAAAATTCGATTGAGCAGATAAAGAAACCAGATGACATTTTACAGCACGGGGACACACACACAACACTGAATGCCTGTTTTTTGGTGCGAGGATCACTTTGCTCATTTGTTTGTTCTGTGTAACAGTTGAGTTTCCATTAGCAGCCGGCTCCTATTTCATTTCAAAGGGTTTCTCCAGTCTAATCAGTCTGTAAAATGTTCCCCAGCCCAGGACAGAAGTGTGATTACAATCGCTGTATTGCTCTGAATTACGTCTTTATGAGTCTGGCAAGCCAAACTGCCATTCACAGAGCAAAGAAAACTCAAAAGTGTTTCCATTTGTTTATAGAAATTTCAGAGGAATCTGAATTACTGCACCAGACATGAATGTTAATAGACCAGTTGTGAGCTGTTGGAGGCTGCTGGTGACACGATGCACTGTGGCAAACCTTGCTACACTTGAGCATAACTGAGTTAGGCTGGAACTTGAAGCTGCAGAAAAGTCTGTCTCTACTGTTATTTGTGGCTTCCTTAACAAAGTACCTGAAAGCGGGGCTGTCCTGGAGGGGCAGGCTGACTGGTGGGTTAGCTTTTCCTGAGCACCTCTCTGGGTTCATGGCTCTCATCCTGGGTCAGCATCCTAACGTGTTCAGAGAAGCCCCAATCTATCACACATCAGATGTGCCCTTTGGGTCCCCAAGAAAGTCTCCAAGACAGACACACTCTCCCCTGCACAGGAGCTTGGCCAGGGTGCTGGTGCAGGCACCGGCTGCTGCCCCCACGCCCTGAGCAGAAGCAGCTCTGTGCTTTGCACTCGGACACAGAGCCATGCAGCTGACAGCCAGTTGTGAGATGAAGCCTAAGGTATCTAAGGGCCATCACAACACGAACCTGAAACAGAGACTGAGACAGGCTCCATTTTCCAGTGCAGACATTATCTACCTTAGCAGGAAAAGCCTCCTTTCGCTTCGCTCAAACCCCATCCCGTCGGCCCCTCGCTGCCTACCTTGTACAGGAGACACGAGGCATCTTGGCCCACCAGCCCCGAGGCCATCTCCACAGAGCATGCTTCCTACACATCGAGGAAAATAAATATGCTCCTGTCACTTATGCCAACAAGGACTTTTAACCTGGCTGGACAGCAACTGCCATACTGCTTCTAGGCCTAAACTGTTAAGTACAGATTCTTCTGATAGCCAAAGCTTGGTTGTATCCATGAAAGGGAGCTGATGCCCATTTCCTTACAAGTGTCCTAAGCATCACTGTAATTCTTCAAGTCATTGTTAAAAGGCTGGCTGATGACAGCAGAGACATAAACTGTCACTCAGTGGTGCAGGAGGCTCCCTCCTCCTGTTGTAACACTGAGCAGCAACGCTGCAAGGTTAGCCCAGTAAAAGGAGCTCAGAAGGGGCAGGAAGAACTGGCTGGATTCTGCAGCTTCCTAGGTACTGAAGCAAATTCCCTTTCTAACTCAAGGGCACCATCTTAAAACTACAGGATGGATTAGCCTGGATCCAGATGCATGTAAGAGAACCCAAAGTAACAGGATAGGAGAGCTAACAAGTGTAATATAATTTTCTTAATTCTTACTAATGTTAATCAGCCATAAGGAAAGAGAACAGGGCAGAAGTCAGGCAGATAAAACACGTCTGAGGGCAAGGCATATTACGCTGGGAGATGATTCTCACCTTGCTTTCTAATCATGACTTGGTAAGATCAAGGTTTCCTTAATAGATTCCCTCATGGGGTATTGTACAGTTGTATCAGAGCCCTGTGATATGACAACTCCACCTCCTCTGGACAGCATCAATGTCCCAGACAGGCACATAAATCAATCTCTTTAGGGGCTCTCAGCCTGACTGAGGAGACCAATGCTTGTACCACACCGTGAATACACTCTGCAAAGCTGTGACCTGGAAAGAGTTAATGGCTTCCGAGGACTATGTTTTTATATAAAGTTAGATCTCTATTTATATAGTTCAGAGCCGTTACCACATGATCACACCCCTACAGGCAGCACCTGCAAGGTATGCTTTGACAGAAGGGAAAACTTCACTCTTTCAGGCAGCTATCCTGTCTGCTCCTTGTGCAGAAGCCAGGGTTGGGATATTAAAGGCATACTGGTGCTTCATCTTCTGCGTGACAATGTACAGCCGGGTAACAGATTTTGTCCTTACCACTTGATATTTGGCAGTTCAGAATAACTTGGACAAAAAGGCATGGTAAGAAAATAGTTACTGCACGGTCAGTGCACCAGAAGTTCAAAAAATGCCAGACAAAAGGTGTCTGCGCAACACTGTTTGAATTTGGGTATTCCTCAGAGTAAACAAATACTATACTTAAGTAGGACCCTGAAGCAAGGTTACTGTTGGCAGGAACACTGGAGTCTCCCTGACTTCAGGGGTGAGAGGTGAAGAAAGGGCAAAAAAACTGCAGGAAGAGGAAGGGATGATCTCAAATTTGGGTAACATTAGCCTCCTGGAGAACGGGCTACACCTCTGCTACAGAGCTCTCATTAGAAATCACCGACTGCAGGATTAGTCATTAATTACACGTTCATCACCCCGTGCTCAGAATGAGAGCCTGGGCCTTATTTGTACAATCTGTACAACAGCTTCAGCTGAAGTCGATGTGAGCTGTCCTTTGATGCTCCCAAACACTACAAAAGAGGGAATAACTCTCAAAAAGTGTGGCCGTGGGTATTGTCCCTGCACGGCCGAGCCCAGCGCTCTGACGGTCCCCGTCACGCTGGGGGCTGCCAGGAGACCTGCCCGGGGCTGCACAGCGCACAGGCTGCGGCCTCCATGGACAGCGAGGGAAAGAGGGTGCTGTTGGGAAACATCTGAGAGACCTCCAACTGACAGACCACGTTGGAGCTTGTGTTACAGACGCCGTGAGCTATAGATACGCACGTTAAACGTACCAAGGGTTTTTATCTCCAAACAATATACCTGCAAGCACTGCCCAGCATCCAGCATGAAGGTAACAAACCTCTCACAGGAGTTCTGCTGCTCTACAGAACCAGCATTAATCCCTGTCTGAACCTGCCTCAGGTTAACCCTTGGCTGGCAGCTGCTGCAGCTAAGAAACCCCACCATTCTCAGGCACTTTCTCCTCACCAGCATACTGATCCCTCATGAACCGTTAGAACAAAACTCTCAAACATTCCAGCCTTGTGTTAACTGCACTGGTGGCACAGCCTTGAACCGATGAGAAGGGTTTGGGCACTGCAGAGAGAGAGATAAGCTGAGAGAAAGACTGTCACCTCTTTTGACAACACAGAGTGTATAAAGCTGTCCTGCACTATGGGTGGCATTCCTCTCCTACAGCACCCTCCTTTACACCGGGCACGCGTGTGGGCATTTCACCTGCACTAGGGAAAGATTGCAGCACGAGAAAGCACATTCTCAAACAAAGAGAGCATTCACTTGTTACCCCTTCATCCCCTGATTCCAGCATGTGCCTATTGCAATGCAGACAGGCAGGAACCCTCACCTGGGACGTGTTTCTGAAGGATTCAGAAGAAATTATGCCACAGAGGAAGCAAAGAGGGTTGTCCATGCTTTTTACCACATACTAAGCTTTTGTATTATTGCTTTAATTGCCTAATAGGTAAAATCTGGTAACAGTCTATGTTGAGGCAAACTAGGGCAGGCCAGGGAGGCTTAGGGCCAGGAGGAAGGTGCTGGGTGTCTGTGCAGCCACCCACCTCCACTGTGCACCCCAGGAAGGGGACCTGCAGGCCCTGGAGAAAATACCAGAGAGTGAAGCTACAAAGCACAAGACAGAGCAAGAGAGTGGGAATGTTCCCCCTGTTCACTTAAAAAGCATCAGAGTATTTCACCTTCATTTTTACTACATTCTGCAGAATACCGGCATTCTTTTCACCCACTACCAACACATCTATTTTTGTTTCTGTGCAGATGCATCTGAGGATTTTTGGAATACGCTTCTATCCTTCAGGCATGTTTTTCAGAGGGGAACAGTAAACAGAGCTCTTTCCAACCTCAGCCAGCAGAAACACTCTTCCTAGTCTCTGAAAATACCCACCATATTTTTCCAGTTCTTTGCTTTGTTCCCTTATTTCTTGTGTTTGTGTTTTAAACATCACACATTTTATCGAAGTCACGGTGAGCACCCGAGAGCCCCATTGTCACAACACCTCAGGGACTTGACACTCTAAGGGCAGAGATGCTTCTGCTGGGCAAAGCCATGACTGTTTTAGGGATTAAATGACTTAATGCACCTCTGCCCCACTGTGTAAGATGGTTCTTAACTAAAAGCTGGGCTTGTATAAAGTGGATGTTACACACAGGAGTAATCTCCACATGCTTGCAGCACAAACCACCCAGTGACCCAGCACTCCTAGCAGAGCTTTGTGTCTGGAAGCACAGCTAGCATGTCTCTTAGAGCTGGCTGAAATTTAGTTTTATTAAGAGAGTTGTTTATCAATTTTACTTTTACATCAATCTCCAAAATTTATAACTTTTTGTTGCTTTTTCTTAAAAGCCAGCCTAGTCTTTTCTGCAGCCAGTAGCTGGAAGCTGAAATTGTCACTTGGCCAACAGAAGATGCAGGTATAGGTCCCCATCCTGCTTCAAACTGAGGTCTCAGCCCAGACACTGCCAGGCTGTTGCTCTGGTTGCTTCACACCCTCAACTTTCAGCTTTAGAAAAACCTGGTTTGTCTCAGCTTCCTCCTTCTGCTGCAATATTGTCAAATCCCACCCTATGAACAAGTTTTCCACCAGTCTTCTCTGGTTTACAGGTCTTTTGAAATTAGATGATTCATATGTGAAGATTTACAGGACAAAAGGAAGCCTGGGAAAAGTGACACCGTATCAAGCAGAGCCTTAGGAAGAGCCTACTGGACAGGGCATAGCTGTGCTCACCAGCCACTGCCACAAGCTCAACCAAAGAAAGAGCTACTCATCACCTCCTGCATCCTCTGCCTCCTCCCCCAAAGCTGAGCAGCTCCCATCCAGCACTCACAACAGAAAGCCAGGCACTCTGAAGCTGTGGGACTAAAACCTGCTACAGAAGAAGAGCAGAACAGGGCACTTACTATGTTAGAAGAAACGGATTTCACGCTTTCCCAGCAACAAGGTAACAAACAAATGTCAAAAAGGAAAAAAAACCACCTTGTTTCGACATACCCTGTTCCTCTTGTAAGGAGTAAGAGGCAGCCCAGCAGGCTCACCAGTCTAAGCCTGTCATCTTCCCAGTGGGCTGGCATCAGCATCACAGTTTCAGGACCATCTGGGAGTGCAGAGCTACTGGTAAAAACACAGGGGGACTAAGCAGCAAGTGGCTTCTTACCCATAGTGCAGGTTCCAGGAGATAAGCTCCACAGGCAGCCACACAACTGGCATTTCCCTGGGCTCCTCTGACACAATCAAGCTTTGATTCTCATATAGACATGTACAATTACAGTTACTTGAAGAAAAAACTTGAAATATATTATTAGAGACAGGAAGAGACATCACTGTCACTGTGCAACACAAAGTACATAGGGGAAAAAAAAAAAGGACCTTCATTACACATCTCTAAAGCTTTGAATAATTGCAGATACCATCGGGTGCTGCTACTGGCTGCAAATTTGTCAGCACTGAGGTCTCTGAATGACTCTAGTTCTTGGCAGAACTCAAAATCATGGCAGTGATACTTACACCCACCTACTCTTATGTTTCAGGCTTCAGTTTTGCCCTGGTACAGGCCACAGGATCCCAAATGCAGAAGGTTTGTGACCTTCCAACCCATCTAAAAGCACCACAAACCTGCTTCAAAGGCTGCGTCTCCTGGGTGACTAAACACAGCATTACGTGCCTTGATGTTTCCCAGCTGCACTCACAAGGTTTAGCCAACAAATTCCACGTCTTCTAGATATTCTACTATTATTTACAGAGCAAGTTCAGGAGTACTAAGCATAGGTGTGTTATCCAAACTGCCCCTGACACCAGTGGAACGTTTTTCTTCCTGACATTTGGAATATGCCAAAATACTTGCACTGCTTTTGGAGGAAACACTGAAATCCAGTTCAGAAGAAGAAAAAATTACACAGGAACATATATACTACATCAGACAGCAATGAGGATGAGAAATGCTTTGGGAAGAGCCTAGGAATGAGGGAAATAAATAGGTATGTCTTCCCAGGCTCCAGCTGTTTGTGACTCAGGGGCTTCCTGACTTAGAAGTCACTGTCTTTGTACTTAAACCAGCCAGCCAAACACAGAGGAGCAGCTGGTGTTTGATGTGGAGAGCAGGAAGACACGCAGTGTCACGCAGTGTCCTTGAGGCTCTCATCTGCTGTCACTCTCTGTCCCCATGAACTGGACACAAGCAGCACTCAACAATTCTCAGGCTGGATGTCATCTCTGAACGTCACAAGCCAATCTGGTAAGTCAAAAGGAAAAATGTCTCTCACAGTCAGAATGATATATTAAGCATGTAAGAAACTGTAAAATTAAGGAATTAATCATTAGTATGGGAAATGTCAATGCCATGAGTGATTACATTGTATTTATGGGGAATTAATTTGTCCAATCCTGTTCAAAGCAAGAACACCAAACCCCTCGGCTGTGGTTTTAGGCCAAGTCAGAAGGGTATGCTTACAAAATGCTTATTAAGGATAAAATCCAGCCCTTGCAAAAAAGCCAGGGTACAAAGCTTTTATACCAAACACAAAACTACATAAGCCCCTTTGTGGGGTTTAAGTGATCCAAAGGCTTTGCACTGGCACCCAGCTGACTCTCTCCTGGATGGCCCAGTGTTCAAAACTCAAGCAGTGTGGAAAATGCTTTTCAACAGGTTATCGCAGAGGCAGCTCTGCAGAAGGAATTAATTTCGAGTTAATTACTGGGTTTGTTTTGTTAAATACTTGAAATCCCATTAAAAACCAGGGCTCCTGCAGTGAGGAAGAAACCAAATCTGCAAAAAGGCAAAGCTAGAAGCATCTGAAAGCTGCACAAAGGGAATGTGTGGAAGGAAGCAAGGACAAAAATATAAGCAAGGAGGAGAAGCTTGGCATGAAAGGGAAGGGTGGGAGTTACCGCAAACATCTGTAGAGTGCTGGGCAGGTTTACAGTGCCTCAAACCCACAAGCCACTCAGAATTGTCCACGAAGGGAACCTCAAGTACCACCAGGGTCAGAAAGGCTTTGCAACAGTTTTGATGGTTGCTCTGCTTTGAGGAAAACAGAAATACCAAAGCCAGGCGAGAGCTGAGGAGTGGGATCCTGGGGCTCACGAGACTCATTCTTTCTCTTCCCCCTTTCCTCTAAATCACCCACAATGAAAGAAATCCCTGCTCCCCGGAACAGCTGCACAGCATCAGAAAGATGGGGGAAGAGTCACAACTTACCTTCCTCACAGCAGAAACTGAGAGGTGGAAAGAGGTAAAAGAGAGACAGCAAAACATCCAGAGAAAGGAGAGGATCAGGAATACAAATGGAAGATAAGGAGGAGAGTCACATGGCAGGAAAAGCAAACATTTAAAAAGAGAGTTTTAGTAAAGAGCAGGAGGCTGAAAATTATGAAGCTATTAAAATAATCAGTGCAAAACCACCTGCAGACCATCCCAAAAGCTTTGGCAGCAGGACAGCACACTGGCAGAATCTGCATCAGGAATAACTTCTTTACCAGCGCTCTTTTATTGCTTAAAATACAGCGATTTTGAAGCTAGAAGACTAAAAAGTATTTAAGTGCTTTGTTAAAGGCCTTTAGAGATGCCCTCTGCAGAGACAGGCTCACTAATCCTGTAAAAAACCCCAAACAACAAACTACAAAGCCGCGCCTGAAGGGTGGCACTGAGCATTTGCCTCAGCAAAGTAAACATCCCAGCACCCAAACCACTGTTTTACCAGCCCATGCCCCGTTCCCCACCTCTACACGGACAGTGCCAGAACCCTGTCATACTCCACAACATCTACAGAGAAGTTCCCTCTAGTTATTTTTTCAGCTTCATGGAGAAAAAGAAGTGAGCTTTCATGACTGAAATACTTGTCTTAGCTTGAACTGCTGAAGAGGTTCCCCAGTTTCTTAGACTTTGCTGCTCCTCCAGTTGGGTGAGGAACAGTAAGAGGAGGGACCTGGTGCTGCACTCACTGCACATCAAGCCGAGCTAGTCACAATTTGGACGTATGCATCTCAGACTTTCCTGTTTAAGAAAACTGTGTTGTATCTTGAGTGAGGTGCACTGGAAGGGAATGAAGGAGCAGCAGAGGGCAGGGAACTCTGCACCACTACCCCAGCAACTCCTCGCTGACTCTGGGCAAGAACGAAATAAGATTAAAAGAGAAGATGTATCTGAAGGACATCAGGAGGTGGTTGAATTGAGGAGGAATGTTAATGTTCACACTGCTGTGTTGCCAGTCATGCAAGGGCTAAGATCCTGGTCTCTGGCACACGCTTACACACGGATGGGATGGGAAACATCAGGCTTTACAGTTCCCCCCCCAACCCCTTACAACCTGGCTATGCAGTGGAAACTCTGGCACCTGCTGCTTCTGCAGTTCTTTCAGCCAGCCTCCACAAAGCCTTCGGTAACACCCCGAGCACAGAGACCAGCCCATGGACAGCTTCTTATCCTGTCTCTGCTTTCAGAGACCACCTCCTCCCCTTCACAGGTGCCAAAGATAGAACTCGCTCCTTCATTGATGCAACAATGAAGATGAGCTACAGAAGCCATGCTCCACAGCCTACTGCTGATCTAAAGCTGAGGGATCTGGATTACAGGGACTCTTTTATTGCACTAGCCTAAGGCTAGGCTGTATAACATGAGTTAATTTTTCCCCATAAGTTATAACCCTACTTAATCATCAAAAGAAAAAAGGAAAAAAGAGATTACCATCCAGAAGGACCACAGGTCATTCTGTGCCCAGGCAGCTGCTGATGCCGTCAGTCACTGTCCCCACCTGTCCCATCTCACATGGTTTGAGACAATAATAGACCTCAAGGTTTCTGAGATTGAAACCCTCTCTTTATATAGGTGCAATACAATAGCCCAAGCTGCACCGGTCAACTGCCTTTCCAGTGAGTTCCTTGTTTCTGGTGCATGAGACAAAGCGCTAAGAATAACACAGCATGAATAGTTAAGAATAAGCAAAATGCCTATCAGAGGGGGCACCTCCTTCTCCAGAGTAAATCAAGATCTCAGAACAGCTTTATAAGACATGGGTTAACAGGACCCGATCCAAAAGCTTGCACTGGTGTGCTTAGGGACACGTCCTACCCACCTGCACAGCTTTACAGCCTTCAACAGCAGGAAATTGCTTCCCTGTCTTTTCTTGGCTGAGCTAGATGAATCTTTGCATTCCCTTTGCTGTCTTGATAACGTTATCTATTTTTTCCTTCCCCCCCCACCCCGCCCCCGTCTTTTTCTTCCTGCATTTTCCTTTCACAGAGAGATATCAAATAAGTATTCCCTTGACTAAGACTGGGGAACATACAGGAACAGTGTCAATACTAGAAATTAGCACCACTTTTTTTTTATAGGAAAAAAAAAGTTCTTCCTTTGCGCAATTTTGCATGTATCCACAAAAAAAGACTAAGCTGGCTTTGTAGAGCAACTTGTTTGTTATACTGTGTTTACGCTTGCAAACACATTTAAACCTTGGCAAGGCAATGTTGACTGTCCTAGCAAGAGATTAATGTACAACCTCAAAAAATAAACACGCGGGCTCCGGACGTTGGCTCATACACTGGTGTTCACGTAGAGGCAGCTCGTTCTCAATGAATTTTCATGAGCTCTTCTTTATTCAGGCCCTCGCCCCTTATCATGTGTCACAGAGGCACCCACAAAGCAAACAGCAGCCACTATCCAAAATGGGGATGATTGCAACCAAAGTTGCCCAGCACTCCTGACCACATACCAGTTCAGAAGTCTGTTGGCAATTAACTACTACACAACAAATTCCTAAACCTCAAAGAAAAATGAACCAAACTGGGCACACACTCAAAGGGGAAACCTCCCACACCAGAGTGCTCAAGACAGCACTCACCCAAAGAGGGAGAGAGGCTCGCTCAATCCATGGAGACTCACTCAATCCATGGAAGTATCCCTGGATGGCATGCCCAAGGGCAGGGCCCGACTGCCAGACCAGCTGCTCTGCAAAGAGCCAGCTCCTCTGGCTCTTAGGTAGGACCCCGTGTATACCCTAGTTGGAGGTACACTGTGGTCATTCTGATTGGTTGAGGGCACAAGCCCAGGCAAAACATAGACAAGAGCAGACCCCAAGCCTGTTTACTAAGGGGTCCAGACCCCAAGGCACCAGTTAAGCACTGGGAGGTGCAGCTTAATGGCCGAGGCATCAAACTGCTCTACGCTAAACTGCTCCACACACCTTGCTTTGGCTGGGGGCAGCTGCACTTGCCACACCATGTTCCTCCAGCCAATGCCCATCTACCCAGAGAATACACAGGGCTGCAACTTCTTGACCACTTTCTCAGTCATTTCAGTCGTGGGTCCCTGCCACGGCTTCTCAAGGCAGGTTAGCTCTGGGCATTGCAGCAAGGGGGTGAAAAAAGGCATTTTGCCAAGGGCGAAAACCTCATTCCCTTGTATTCTTTTCTTTACTTTTCCCTGAACCTCTGGAAGAAGTGAAACGGTGAAGACAGCTCATCACACAAAGGAGGAGTTAGGACTAGACCTTGGATTTCTTTTTAAAAGATTAATAAAGTGAACCTTCATCTTTTGAAGGCTTAATAGTTTGAGTTCAGGCAAAATCTAATCTGCTTATTTGAAAGGATGAAAAGAGGAAGTGGAATACTCAGAGATAGGATGCATACTTCTGAGGTTGAGCAGCGGCAATTTTTTCTCAGTATCAATCACTCCTACTCCTGCTATGCTTGATTAAAATAAAAAAAGAAAAGAAAAAAAAGAAAAAAAAAAGAAGCTAGAACAAACTAGGACAAAGTTTAAAAAAGCCTGTCACCACAAAGGCTGTGGTACAGATTGGTGAGATATTTGGCTGGAGGCAATAGGGTTTTTTTTTAAATGAACAAAACTTGCTTTTGCCTTTATGACTTTAATTCATTAATCTTCCTCTGTCAAAAGACAAACAGCTTTCTGAGCTGTACACACAACAATCTCACAAACCTTGCACTGGTACCAGGGAGCTCACCTCATGCCAATATCCTAAGACCATTAAGACCAGGGATGATATTCACAGTCTCAGGCAATGCAGTAGCTTTGCTTAAGGTGAAATTATGGATGCACCATAATTTGGCAAGCAACAAGGGAAAATGCTTGTCCATATCTCCTGTCCTTTGGGAGGCTTTCTCTGTAGCATGCTGATCGCAGCACTGCCATGTACCCATGTTTAGGAATACCAAGTTAGAATCTGTTTATGGAGACAGTCTGCAATTGATACAATTATTTAGGAAGCACAGCCCATGACCGCATTTGGCACAAACCGTCCATGAAAACGGCAAACCCTCTGCAGGTATGATAGCCCTGCACGTGTCTTCAAGTCAGCAGGGAAAGCCGACGGGTTTCGGCGCGTTCAGCCACCCAGCGACACGCAGCCCGGCTCTGCCGAAGCTGCCAGGCCAGGATGGCAGAGCAGAGCGGGTAACGAAGGGACACTGATGCTGGGGAGGGCAAGTGAGAAAAGAGCGGGGCTGGGAGCTGCGAGAGGAGACTTGGGTAGGTACCAAGAAGCAGGGCAGGATCCTGTCAGCGTCCTCTGGCAGAGGGAGGTTAGGTACTGGACAAGTTCGCAACAGATTTCCTTTAGTGGGTTAATGACTTTTTTTCTTTAATGCAATTTGCCCAGGCAATGGACCGAAAAGCCTACCCTCTGGAAACACTTACCAGATGCTTTAGAAAAGTGGGCAGCACCAAACCCCTCTAGTTTTCGTGCAAGGTGCAGTTCAAAGCTCTTTCTGAGGAACAGCAGCATGCATTTCATGCACGTGTGCAGCACAGCTGCCTTCACCAGCTGAAAAGTCACTGCTGAACTTGACTCTGAGTATTTACTGCTACTGGCTTTCATTACTCTAATCCAACACTTGGCTTTTGATGATATCCTATTTGCTTGTCACTTGCCAAAACCATGTCTCCCTCCCACTTTCCTAGCTGACAATAGAGCTAATATTTACAATTCATTACTGAAAATATTTTAAGTTTTGTGGATCCTTCAGTGGAAGACAACAATTACAGATACATTTACAGTATAACATGCGTGCCACGGTAAACAAAATTCCTTGGACAGCTGGTATCTACAGATATTTAAATCATTCTGTAAATCAGATAGACACTGTACATGCAGAAGCTCTTTTAAAACAGTGGATATGACAATTTCTGCCTCACATGGGAGAAAATGGATACCTAAGAGCAAAGCCATATTCTTCTTCCACCCTGCACAGGTGCCAAGGCTGCCGTTGGGTGCTTTATCACCCCACACACTTGCTAAAACTCCTTCAGAAGACAGTAGTGGTGTGTGCTCAGTTGGGTTGGCCACATTTTCTTTTTTCCTTAGCCTTTAGAAATGAAAAATATCTTTTTGAACAGTACCTTTTTAAGGGAAAAAAAGACATGCAGGGTTCAAGAGGTTTTGATCAAGAGTGCATTTGGATTCTCCTTTGTGCCCTCTTGTCCACCAGGGAAGGAAGGTATCAAAACAGGCTTTGCGTTTTGCACCAAATACAGTATTAGCTGCAATAAAAAAAAAAAAAATTACCTCCAAAGTTTCATCATATTTTTTAAAGTTTCTATATCTTTTGGTACATTTTTTGTGATCTGTATTAATAGTTCAAAAGGTCAACCCCCTGTCCTACTTCTGCTTGCCACCCTTACAGAGGAGGGCATGTCCTATTTGGCTTTGAAAGAGGCTGCTAGAGGGGAAGCTCTTCAACAAAATGTGTTCCTACCCAGAGAACAAGGACCACACCATTTGTTGTTAGACAAACCTCTTCCTTGCTTTCCAGCTGCTGTTGTTGCAACACCCTGAAAAATGAGATGTGTGGGGCCCCACTCACCCTCCTTGGAGGGGACAACCCCTGTGTGGTGGGGCATGGGGAGGGTGGCAGCAGGAGCAGAGCCAGCGTGGGCAGGGGCTGCAGCCAACCCCCCTACATCACAGGCTTACTGCAAAGCCTCGCAGGAAGCTGCAGACTGAGACTTCACTTCCACTCCTTTAAGTAGGTTATTGCCACCAAGGGGAACAGGAGCCTGCAAACAAACCTGCAATGAACATTCCTCTCCCTGCCCACCTGCAGTACCAAAGGGCTGCACCAGAACAGAGGGCAAGGGACTCTCTGGCCAGAGCTGCAGCAGCAGCAGAGCCAGCCCCAGACCTGCCAGCCTGAATCAGGCTCCACAGGACTGGGTAAGTCCCTGGGCTGTTAGTCCATGCCTTCAAACTTTTCTCCTAGACTCAGAGGATGCTGTAAAAGGCAGGCTAACATTTTTCCTTTACTTGCTGAAATGTAAAAGCTGAGGCTGAGGGAAATCAAGACATGTGCCAGCTTGGGAGGTTTGAATTGAGAATCCTGCCTGTCTTCCAGCTGGGAAGCAAGGAGATTTGGAGGACTGGATTTTGCAAATCCCCATGCCTATTTTATGAAGGTGTTAAGGGTGACTCATTAGAATGCTGCAAAAAGAAAGCCAAATTATTCACAATGTTCCCCTACAATGCCACGTGTCAACAGGTTTAGCACCCAAGACTGTTTGACAATAAATCCCTCCTGTAAGGCGATGTCAACAGCAAGCTGCATTGCAGTGAGCACCAACAGGAAACACTAACACAAGTGATTCCCCTCACATCTGTGAGAAGTTTCCTGCCGTAAACATCTCCTTTCCTCTTGCAGTCCAATAAACATCCCTAAGATGGAAGCAGAAGGAAGAGGAAAACTCATCTCTGCTTTTGAGACTGAGTTTATTTACAGGAATTTAAGATCTCTGCTGGTGTTGCTCTAAACTCTCTTTAATTCTGCAAATGTCTTACTTATGCTTTAGGTTCTCTGCTTCAAAGCTACACGAGGCTGCTGAGACTCCAGGCATTTGCACTCAGCTGCATGCTCCAGGAGTGCGTGACCCAGAAATGCATATGCATGAAACAAAGAATCACACAGCACGGAAAAACATTTTGCTCCATTTTCTGGAATGCTTTCAACAAAAACAGAAGAGAGAAAGAGACACTTTTTTGGCAGTGTCTCCACATTTACATGGACTAGGAAATGCAAATAAATTTGAGGCTCTCTTACTAGTACAAGAAATATTCTGTTAAGTGCTGCGTTGTTCTCTAGGAACCAGCCCTAGAAACACCTTAGCGGTAACTTTGGTATCATTTCAGTCGTTCTCTGCTGTCTTCTCCAGCACAGACACTGACACCTCCATCTCTCTCTGAGATGCTCTCTCCCCACTGCAGGTTCCTTCACACCACCTTTCATAGCAACGAACAGGTTAACATTCAAAGTGCTATTTACTGAGAGATCAGAATCAGAAAAAAACCAGAGAACTGGAGGAAAACAGAAAATGGACGTTAGCTCGCCCTGTAGCGTGAGGTAGTTTCAGCTTGCCTAAGGGTACACTGCCCACAGTTGGAATAAGGGCACATTTCAAAACGCACAGAGAATTGAAACCACATGGATTGGAGCAGTTACTGCTGAGTTCTGTTCACTCTGAACAGTATCTTACGGCAAACGACACAGAGCAGTCTCCGAAAGGCAATGCTGGTTTTCATGCACGTGTGGCCCAGTCACCTTCTGTGGGTTCCCAGCTTTCTCTGCCCATTCTCACACCAGGCAGAGGACACGCTCAAACAGTCTCACTTGTTGATGGCCACAAATGCTCTCACTGGTGCCCTTCATCCGCTGTCCACAACTATTCCTGATCTCAAAACATCACCGGCAGAAATCCCTTCTCCTGTGCAACAGACATCTCTTCCAGCTACAAAATGTGGAATGGGAGCTTCTTATCCACCCTTGAGGGCACCCAGATCTGGTACCAAAGAGTGCAGGCCCTTACCACATCTGTCAGGTAGCAATGGTAGCTGACCAATATATTGCGCTGCAGTGTTGCTTAATCCACCGGTATTACAAGAACCACCACACCGTCATGAGCTCCTTCAACCCCACAGGATAACACTGGTTCATACTCTTCTGGCCACATATCCTGTAAGAGTGTTGTAAATCAAAGAGGTGCAGATAGGGACATGGAACAAGCCTTTTCCTGTCCACGTTGGGAAGCGACCTACACCTGTAGCTGTCTCAGCATCTCCTAGCCTGTCCACAGCAGTGTCAGACTCTCAAAGCACAGCCAGGAAACTACCAGCATCAGATCTACTAGTTGCTTGCAGAAAGCAAAGCCGGTGGTGGCACTAGAGCAGACAATGACTCTGGGACGTGGTCTTCAAAAGCGGCCTTCGTTCTTGCAGCCCTCCTGTTGCTGCCACATAACATCAGTGCCTGCTCATTGACTGAAACCAAGGGTGCTGCTCCCCAGAGGAAAGCTGCTGAGGTGAATGCTGCATCACATTAGCTGCTTAACATCATCCTTGCTTTTTACCGCGAGCAAGAGCTGTGGTGAGCTCCTGAGCCAAGCACCCTGCCCACAGCAAGGCCCTGGGCACAGCTCCTGCCTCGTGTGGTGCTTGGCAGAGTGGCCTCCGTGCTGTCTGACACGGGGGAACAGCACTCACAGCATGGATAACCATGTCTCGGCTTTGACCTCCCACTCTTCTGAATCTCATGGGCTTGGGAGCTAGCTCATAATGCTTAATGAAATACAATAAAGCTAAATCACAGCAAGCAGGCAAATGACAAGCAATTAACTTGGGCAAAAAAACTCTACAACTGTAACAGCCCTGGCACAAAAACAGGACTGTGGGCTAGAGGGGGGTGAGCAAGAGCAACAGTGCTCTGCACCTTGGCAGCGTCACCTTCCCAAACCACAGACCAGCACACTCAGAGTAGTGGGTGCTGTAGAGACACAGACCTGACACCTTGCACCAGGTCACAGGGAAAGCACAAACAAAATCGTATCTCCTGGGGCATCGTCCCCACCTCATCTTTCCTCGGGAGTTTAATTTATAGGGAAAGGAAGCTCTTTAAACAGATTTTACATCCCCAGTTAAGAGGACAGAAACACAGCCATTAAGGAAATGAGCACAACGTGTGCGGGCTCCTGCAGGGAAAGACCTCTTCACAGAAACACAGCGAGATGGTGAAAGGCTCACTCCTCACTTTTTGTTCTTTCAGGAACTCAGTAGAGTTTGTAACCTTCTTGCTGGTGGAACACATTGCCAGGTATTCACGTGCCCCTAGTATTTGCTTGTATTTGTGTAGCTGTTTTTCCACATACAATTCGGGCGCATTAACCAAAAATAACTTGACCATAAACTATAGTGAGCATTTTAGGGCACTAGTCCCCAAGCAGAAACACGTCTCTCAGGAATGCCAGATGCAACACTAAAGCAGGGAAGCAAAGCTGCATGTGTGCTTCCCGGCTCTCCTGGGACCACAAGCCCAGCCTCGGCTCCAGCACTGCTGGAGCTGCGCAGAAAGCAAGGTAAAGCATCAGCAGGGTGAAGGGGAAGCAGCCAAGGCAGAAAGGGGGAGGCTTTGCATTTTCTGAGTGATCAGAGCATGAGATGTCACAGTCAGCATGGGGATCATGGGGTTGGGTTGCTAACTTCACACCCCAGCAGCTTCTAACAATTGTCTGTCTGGTTTTGATCCAGAGATTAAGAACATTTACCAGCTAATTCCCCATTATCAACAATTTCCAGGCAACAACTCTCAAGGGACAGTTTTGCTACAAACAACCAACACAAGAGATGTAACAAAATTAATTCCAAGTCCAAGTGTTTCCCAAACAACTCGCAAACCTCTGACGGGAAAGGAAAGTTCCAGGTTCAGACCAAACTTTTAGTCTAACAACTAACTTGCTCCGTAGGCTTTACAAACCAGTAGCACGCACGACACGAGAGTTCAGTTGGTGCAACAGATTCAGCACCACGTTTAACTTACACACCCTGCACCGAGACCTGAGCTGGGCCGTGGATGACGCTCAGACTGGCACATGGCTGTGTTCTCTCTGGGGTATTGCTGAGCAGCAGCAACAACCCAAGGAAAGCACCCAGCTCTCTGATTCCTGGACTCCGCGTACTGTACCTCCAGCAGTAGTCAGGACAGAGCAAAGAGAGAAGGCATCAGCTAAAAATAATGCACATGAAATGCTATAGCTGATGGCATTGCCCAGGAAATGCCTGATGAGAAAAACCCCTTTGTTTGACATCACACTTTGCCTGGGGGCCGTGGTGAGCCAAGTGCAGCCCAGTGCTCCATCCCGGAGGTGGTTAGAACTGACAGGGCAGCAGCTCAGCTGTAATGTCCTCAACTCCTGCCAAGAAGATGATTCCAAATTACTATTGTAAATAGCCCCTTTTGATGCCTTAAAGCCCTGGAAATGAAAGGCTCTTTCCTGAAAGATCAGTCTCTGGTTGGCTTTCTGCCCCAGCACCAAACCTGCTCTGCGGGCAGGTCTGGTTGCTGCCGACACGAACAGGCCTGGACCTTGTGGGGCCAGATTTCCTTTGCAGAACTGCACACGCTTGCCTTTGCCCCTCGGTCGGTACATACAAATGTTCACCCAGGCAGGGTTTCCCCCATGCCCTAATGCAGCTCTTTGTCGAGCTGTCTGCAGCCTGGCTAATTCTGTATGCACAGGACTGCAAACTAGACCTTCTGTCAGCCCGCGTGCTAAAATACTAGATAAAAGAAACAGCGTGTCACAGGGATCCAGATCCACACAAGGACGTGATTCCAGTTCCTGGGGCACCAGTATCACACTGTGGGGTCACGACTGACTGCCCGAGCAAACCATGTAAACTAGTCTGCCCGTGCAGTTACACTGGTTTATTAGTGTTAGCTGTCAGCAATCCTCGCTGCACTGACACAAAAGTTTCCTGCTTCCCCTTTTTAATTTGCACGCCCTTTCCGCAGCTCAGATTGCCACACACACACCTTGAACTGTCAGGGTTGAGAGCGCAAAGGGCTTCTGATGCTCCCTACTGCGTCACGGGGTTCACCTGCATGGGATGAAACTGTTCCCTTGACAGAAATTGTCCTTCCCCACAAATGCTGTGCTGGCCCTGACACTGTGCAGGCAGGGAGCCAACAGTGCTACCCTTCCCAGGGCTTGGTGCATACCCTACAGAGGGCAAGCCTCAGCTCATGCAGTTTGATCTGCTAAATCAGGGTTTCAGCTGATAATCACAAACCAAATTAAATAATAAATCTATGGGTCTCATGTGTAGTATCACTCACTAGAAGAAAGTGACACCAGCCTGGGAAAACATACTTGGGAGCTCAGCACTGAGCTGCAGGCAGAGTTACACTTGTTATCAAAACATTTGAGCTCTACTCCCGAAAGCATGCTCTAACTGGCTAAAGCTTGTGAACATGGCTTGTTCCGTCCCTGTAATAATAACAATAATCTAAATTTGACAGGCAGAAACATTTGTTTTGTCAGAGCACTAAAGCCCCTGACGTTGAGTACGGGTCTCGCTGTAATTCGTCTCCCCTCTTCCGAGGGGACGCTCTCCCTTTCCAGCAAGGATCCTCCAGCAGAACAATACAGGCATCTCTTGGGTTTCCTGGAAACCTGCCTCCAGCAGCACAACATGTATCCTCACAATCGTGTGCTCCATTAGCTGTTCTCAGCCACGCCAGAAAACGTCCTGTGCCTGCCCCTTGGCTTTTAGAGACCGTAGCTGTGGCCATCTATGGAAATTCTGGGCACTTCCACACTGGCTGCCCACAGAACGAGCTTGCAGGGAGGAAGGGTTTCATGGAGCGAGAGAAAAGCAAACACTGGTGTGTGTGAAGAGCTGTGCTTGTTGAATATGTCAAGAAAGTAATGTTTGGATTGAGGAAAGCCAAACAGATGTAGCAGAGCTCTGCCAGGAAAGGATGGCTCTGTTACCCAGTGTTCACATCTTCCTTAAACCTACCCTGTACCACGGCCAGGCCAGCTCCTGTCCTGCCTGGGCTGCTTCCTCAGCCAGCTCCACAGGTACAGGTTCAGCCTCCTGGGCATCTCTGATGTCCTGCATCTGTCTGTCTGCTGCACGCAGTCCTTCCCTGCCTCCCCACCAGCCATGCTGACTCACTGTGAACTTCACCTCCTTCCTGCTGTGGTTTGTTTAAACCCTTCACACAAGCCCCACCATACCCTCCCTATCCCGAGCAGTGCAAGCAAGTACAAGCTACACCTTCAGGGTCTTTAATAAGGATTAAATAAATACCAAAATAAACATTTTGACTATAGGTTTATAAGTGGAGAGGTAAAACGTTTTTATTTTTCCCCTCACATTTGACCAAAATCAGCAGGAGTTTATACCTTGTTTTGGCTGACTGTGGTCTGCTTTTTTATAGATAGGTTTTTCATCAGAAAAATGTGTACAGCCCTAAATGACTCCTGTGTACATATTTGGTGACATTAACCACTGTAAAGCTGGGAACTAGCCAAAACCTCTGCTAAGTATAAAGTTTTGAGCTTTTCACATCTACCGTGTTAAATACCTTTAGGTGCAAAAATCCAAGTGCTTCCTCGGGCCCATTCCAAACATCAGATACCCAGTAATTCACTCTGGAACAGTTGATGATAATAAAGATTTGAAGATTGCCACGGCTGGAAGTCAGAAGTTGGAAAACACTTTTTGGTTTACCCTTTTGGATTGTTGTGGAACAAAAAGAAACTTCAAAGCACTGAAGCCTACTGGCACAAAAGCTGAAGTTTCTAATCACCTCTTTTGTGAGGGGATTTCACGGCTCTGCGTGGATGTGAATTGACACACTGTGTCCGTACCCAAGGGCAGGGAATAAGCACACACGTGTGTTAATGCTACATCACATATAACACACTATAGAACGTGCTTTCTTCCATTGGTTTTTATTTATTCCAAACCTCTAAGCCAGCTCTGACTACAGCTGCTCAGGCAGGTGCCGTATGCCCGTGGGAAGCAACTGGGGACACACATAGCTTACTTGAATTTAATCACCACTGTCCACTCTTAAGACCAGGTATTTGAGATTCTTCTGCCTCACTGCCAGGAGCTGGGTTTATAGGTAACCAAGCAGGAAACAAAGCGAGAGGCAAAGGCAGGAATTTAGTGAGCAACAGCACAGAATCTACAGAAATTTTGGCTGAAAGATGGGGAGGGAGATGGGGAATGGAAACAGTCACAAGTCCCTAAGTCCTACCCACCTCTAAGCAAGCCCTGTGAGCTCTGACACAGGGTTGCTGAGGACACAGGGAAGCAGGGTGCAAACAGCTCCTGCTCCTCTGTGCCACCCATCGCAGGTGCCTCCCAGCCACGTGGGACGTTTGGGTACCACGAGGCCGAGCAGCCTGCCAGGCACCTGTTTGCACTGGGGAGAAACCAAAGTATTTCACTCAAAGTGGCAGATTTTGACAAACACTTACTGGTCATCTTAATCTTTCCAAATTAGTTCTGATTGAGTACTTACAGGAAGCGGTTTTGTGGCTGAGTGCTGTTCTGTACACCCCTTACACCCTTTTCCCTAGAAAACACAGCCTGTTGAACCCTCAGTTTTCAGTGACCACGTTCCTGACCTGCCAGACTGCGTCAGATGAAGAACAGAAAAGACCAGGGAGAGAAAATGAGACAACAGAGCCATGTATTGGCCCTTGGACACAGCCAGGAGAAACCAAACCAGCCATTTCTTCCATGCACCCAAACCCCTGTAGGCTCAGGTCTCCAAGCAGGAGGAAGGATTCTCCTTTCTCTGGAAGGAAGACGGGTGGGGAATGGAGATCTTCTGTCTATTAACAGAATACTCAGGACACAGAGCTGCACGGTCTGAGCTCTTAGGAAACACACATTCTATCACAACTGTAGCAGGCTGTCAAGTTTCTCTGAGGAGCAGAAGCAAGAGAAGGGCAACTTTCAAAGCTTTTCTTTCTGCCAAACCTGAACAGATTTTTGAGAGATAAATGCAAGTCTGGTGGTCCTCCCAGATGAATTTCAAAGGCCTATTGAGAATTAAGCTGCCATAAAGTGGCTTACAAAAAGTTATTTTGCAACGGTATATACTAAGCAAAGTAAATACCAGGGCAGCTCCCCTGCCCAAATCTGTCATTTCCATTCTGCATCTGTAAGTCTAGGGCTGCACAGGATCAATTCCCCAAGACACTATTGAGCCACTTTTTCCTCTTTAGAGCAGAGCAGCAGATTGTTCCAGCACGGAGAAGTGAAAGGGCACAGCGATGACCGGCAACGTTAGGATCTCAGCTGAGTCAGTCTTACGAAGACTGAGAAGTCAAGTAGTGTTGAGTGGTTTCCTCTAAGTAAACCATTTGAAAATGCATCTGGTCAGACACCAAATCTGCTGCTTTTGGACAATAAGCCATCTCAAAACAAACTTTCCTTCAAAACAAAGTCTAGAGCTTGGTTGCTTTAAAAATGGCACAATGGATATTTTAAGCAGAGTGAATTCCTGCTGCTAGCTCTTGCAAAATTAAGAAACTGTACCAGGGTCCCCTTACTAGTTTAGGTTTGGGTGCTCTTGGATCAAAACATGGTTTCTCATATTCAAGAGACTCAGACTCCCTACTGAAAGTGGTGCTGCTTTCTGCTGGTGCAGTCAAGGTGAGAGCTGGGTCCAGCAGCTCTAGGGCCAACAAGATTCAGGTAATGAGAAATATTTAACTTATATTTCACTTTCACTTGGGGGCAGAAGGTTAAAGAGAGGGAAGCAAACATAGATAATCCCTTATTCCTTGATTTTCCTTTTCTAGCGTAACTGAATTTGCCCCCAGACCACAGTGCCCCCATCCCTACCGCACGCTGCCGAGAAGGTACGGCAAGCAGTCAGCACAAGAAATTCCCCCTCCTTTAGCAATCTGCTAATCCGAACGTTTCCATGACGAATATGGAAATGGCTGATTCTAGCCACAAATCTGGTCATGATTTGCTGCAGACTGTAAAAACACATGAACAATCTCTATTTCTGTAGCTAGTTGAAACCAGAGATGCGTTTGTGTGTGCATTAGCTGCTCTGCTGGCCCTCTGCCTTTTTGTATTGTTGTGGTTTAGGTTTTTTTACCCCCTAACTCATTTATTGTTTTATTACTTGTGTTTGCTGGAGGGTATACAAGCTGGAGGATATACAAGCAACTTGAAATTCTCCAGCCCATCTTAATCTTGTATCTAAACACTAACTGCTAAAGTACTAAGAGAGGACCAAGCACTCCTTTCAGCTTTATTGGTGTTTGGTCCATACTGAGCTCTCAATGTTTCTTCCTTAGTACCCCCAAGTCCTTATGTCTTCAGGGTTTTTAAAGTGGCAGTAATCCCAGAGACAGAACGTGGATGAGGATGGAAGGGACCTTAGAAGATTGTCTCATCCAATCCCCTCCCCAAGGCAGGGTTAACTAAAGCAGGTTGCTCAGGACTGTGTCCAGCTGAGTTTTAAGTCTCTCCAAGAACAGAGACTCCACGGTCCTTCTGGGCAGCCTATTCCAGTGTTCAGTCACACCCCCCACAACCTCCCCAGTACATTTGTTTTCTTATATTTAAGTGGAATTGCTAGTATTTCAATTTGTGCCCATTGCCCCTTGTCCTGTCACCGGACACTGCTGAGAAGACTGTGTGTCTCTCACCTCTACCAGCCCCCACCAGGTATTGATACAGTCTGAGAAGGTCCCTCTGAGCCTTCTCTGCTGCAGGCTGTCCAGTCCCAGCTCTCAGCCTCCCCCTGTGTGTCAGATGCTCTAATTGCTCAATATTCCTTGGGGATCTTCACTGAACATGAAGTCCCCATCTCTCCTGTACCAGGGAGCCCAGCGCTGGACACAGCACTGTGGATGTCTCCCCAGTGCTGGGCAAAGGAGAAGCATCACCTCTGTTGACCGGCTAGCAGTGCTCTGCCTAGCGCAGCCCAGGAGGCTGCTGGCCACCTTTGCTGTGGGGACACGGTCAGCTTGTCCCACAGGACCTCAGCCAGGCTCCAGACAGAACTGCTGCACAACTTTGCTGCTCTGAGATACAAGTGAAGCAAATGTGGTAGAAAGAGGTATCACCTTTTACTAGGCGAACTCAAGAACGCTGGAAAAGGCAGACAAGAATCCCAACAGCAAATGAAGCTAAAATGCCATCAGTTGAGGTGATCAGAGGAAATAATTTCTAATGACACATAGAGGTAATCCGTGGAACTGCCCCAAGCCACAACCAAAGTAAATGGCACAAATCTCATCAAATGTTCAGGGACACTCCAGCAAACAGGGAAAGCTTCTGCAGCTTTACTGATAGGACTGAAGAAGGAATCTAAGTAGAAGAAATCTTTATCCCACAGGACAGGGCACGTGGCTCGTAACCCGCCTAGACAAAATGCCCAATTATACTGGATTAAGTGTTCCCCTTCAAGCCAAACGAATCATCTCTACAAACCCACAGCACTGTCCACTCCCAGAGACAAGGTCCTGCACTTGATAGACCACCGTTCTCAACTCTAAGACAATTTCTGTGCTACTCTTCCCCTTATTGAATCAGGCTCCCCATTTTCATTAAAACAAGGAATTAAATCTTGTAGTCTCAAACAGTGCTACGATAAATCCTCCAGCACTGCTGCTCGCAGCTGGAATAACCAGACCAGCCACCAGTCCCAGTGCCCCAGGCCCAGCCATTCTGCCAGGATCCACCACATGCTCACTGATATTAACCAGTCTCTGGAAACTCTCCATTTTAGATGTGACCTGTTTATTTTACCTGTTCTTAAAGCAGTATACATGCAAGGGTTTTGCTATTAGTTTACGACATCAAAGATCTAAAGCTTCAGATACATGCGTGAGCCACTTAGCTAGAAAGGGCCTTACAAACTGCCTTCAGACTTCTTGGAAGAGCATGTATTTCCCAAGCTGGCAGTGTGTTTGCAGAGGTGTAGATCTAGCCCTGCTATAACTATTTCTTCAAGTCCTTGTTTTAGCAGCAGTATTTAACTCCTACATACATTGTAAAATATTCAAATAAACACCCCGATAAATGTCATAAATAAGACAGCTGATGATAAACTAATAATAAAATAGATAACAACCACTGTACTCAATAAAAGATAGACACAGCGATCTCAAATGAACCGGTCACAGCCAGACATTGTTAACAAAGTTCCCAACGGCAGAGAGGGCAACCCCGCAGCGGGCTGTACCAGACACCACTCAGCCAGCACTGGAGCACAAACAATCCTGGTGTGAGCACATTCAGAGGGCCCTGGCCAGTTCTGGGCTCATCAGTACAAGACAAACATGGATATACCAGACCATCGTCCAGTGGAGATCACCAGGATGGTCAGGGGCAGGAGGAGATGCTGGGGGAACGGATGGGAAACGTTAAGGAACCCATTGTGTGGTGGCAACTGACTTCTCTGAAGTAGCTCACAAACAATTTCAAGTTGTATTCCAGGCCAGGACACGTTAGTGTTTCATTGCTGACAAGCTCAAGTGCTCACAGTCAGCGTAAAGCCGACCGAGCAGCCCAAGGCACGTGCGGCAAACAAGCCTTTGCTAAGCCTGCTTGGAGATGTGGAGGATCCTCTGGGCATCCCTCTAGAGGAACATCTGCAACTGGCTCAAGTTGGCCAAAACCAGCAGTCTTGTTCTGTAATGATCTTTCCTAGCAGGTAAATAGTGACTAAAAGGTGTGAAATTCTGCACTGGCTTTGAAAATAGCCAAGAAAATCAAAGGGATTTCTTCCAACTTGCACTGTCCAACTGGGTGCCCTTCTAACCAGCAACACCACATGGGTAACACATCGGAGCCAAGAAGATGTAACTCGGGCAGTGTGAGTTTGGATAAATGTAGCTGACCAACCACTGCCAGCACACATCAACAAGATCGAATCCCACTGTAAATGTTGAAATGTGTGACCAGATGATGGACTTTTACCCTTCTGAACTGCACCAAAAAGCAATTTCTTCTGTCCACTGGAGAGCTGAGACAACATACCAGTAGAGAATAGACACATTCAGCCAAAAATTATCTACATTTAGTGGGAATCAGATGCAGCTCCCAGGTATCTGGAAGGGGGATAAGACGCCCCTTGGTGTTACAGCAGCCACCATGCCCAGCACTCTGTCTGCAGTTCTGGGGTACTTCACAGTGCCTGAACACGGCTCTCACAGCTTCAGGTGTGACCCAGCGCTTAGACAATCACCCAGTTATGCTGGCATTGTCAGTAATGTCATATACATCTTAGACAACTGTACAATTTCTGTTGCATTGCAATAACACAGAAAGGTGAACTGTAAACCACGTCTACCCTACCCTGCCTGTCTTGTACTAGGAACACAGAATTTTACACTTGCTCACCAACTTGCCACAATTAACCAACTTGCCACAATTAAATCCCCTGCACAGCCCTCCCCCACTTCTCTTGAGAGTGATTACCTGATGTTTGACATTTCCTAAGACAATTTTTAATTTAAATGGCTGCAAAATTCACACCAACTTGCAATTCGAACATATATACACAAACTGAGCAACAGATCCAGTGGAAATAGAGACCTACCCTAGAAATACTGGTAGACTGTTAAATGCAGAGGTTCTGGTAGGTAATATTTCCAAATAGCAGAAAGACTCGCTGAAGTTACAGAGTCTTTCTTTTTGTTTCTAAACAACACTCATTTTGCATGGTGTGGATGTGCCCCTGACAGTGGTTTCAACTTTCTGCTCAGCAGCGCGTTGGACTCTTTTAATTAACCCTGAAGGAAATTGAGCAAAGCTTAAGCAAACACTACAAAACCCAGACCTCCTGAAAAAATCACCATTTCACAGCCGATATTTGTGGATTTAAGGATTAAAATCTCTGGGACTGCTCCTTACTCTATCATTTTTCATGAGCTTCTCCTCCTCTCCTCCTTTATGAAAGCATCCTAATTCTTTTTATTTTCCTCCCCGCCGTGAA